>CM055270.1:93603318-93785730 GCA_029237695.1 Conchocele bisecta
CATGTATTATTTGTTTCAAGTGACGCATTTACTTGTATAAATAATTAGAAAAGACCATGTCTCATTTGAATATGAAAATAGCCTGATACCACCACGAGTCACTATCAGTAAAATGAATTACTAAGTGATTATATATGTATAGCGGGCACTTGTAAGTTTTAGAACTAGTGGAATGGTGACAAAATTATACACTTATTAATTCCTATAAGAACAGTTTGTGCCTTCTGAGGCGAGCATGTACCTTTAAGAATGATAAATGTAATACATGTACAAGTATGTGATTGGTGTATGAGAGTGCAGGCTTGAACTGAAATATTGAACATTTGCACCAAGATATATTTAGGACGCAACAATAATAATTCTTCCACAAATGTACCGCCATTTCAACTTATTCATGTGTTTCCACACTTGTGCATACACTCCTGTATATAATATTGTATAGAGTTTGTGTAATCAACTGCTCCGACAGCTTTCTGTCAATCGATCTGAATATTTACACATGTATTATGCACATATTATTGAACATATGGATCATGTTTTTCTGACGAAATAAAATTTCTCACAAAAATACGGCCCTATCAACTTAGACATTTTGCATACAATCATGTGTATAGTGTATACTGTTTGTGTAATCAACTCCTCCAGCAGCTTTCTGTCAATCAATCCCTTGACGGTGTATCTTGATATATTTATTCACCGAATGATGAAGGGGCATATACAATGTAGAGTTATCGTCGTGCGTAATAGCATTTACACTTCGCGCACTAAGATATAGAAACAACCTGCATGGTGTTGACGTTCATACTTCGCTATGTTGTTATTGAGAGACGATTCTACAATATGACACAAACATATTACAATAAACTTAGTAATACCTAATAACGTGTGTATTAGCAAAATTCTCGGGTCACTCTCCACGAAGCAGATCGTAAACAAAGAACGCTTCAAACGCACATTTGGAAAGACTACTCCGTCATAACTCTTATGTAATGCAGTGTAGCGAAATGTAATTAGAGTTTAGTACTCAGAACAAATTTCGCACATGCATTCGTCTGATGGTCCTTATCATGCTAATTCACAAATTCACGATATTCGGGTCCCCGTTAAGCCCAAGGTTAAGGTCGCATGCTTAGTGCATTCAAAAGCTTAACGCTCGGGTAAATTCCTTATAAGTTATGTTTCCTTTATACATTTATATATACATAACTGCTTCATACTTCCCGCATGCATTCCACTGATGGTCCTCTATCATGCTGTGACAAATACACGATCCTCAGGCCCCCGCGAAGCCCAAGGTCAAAGGTCACATACGTAGTGCATTACAAACCTTAAAGGTACATGCCCACGCAGCAGGTTACACTGTACTACTACTTTTCATTTTCTGTCATGCCTTATATCAGCCATTTGTCTACCCACTAACGAGTTATTTTTAATTACGGCTCGTGTTAATTGGTGTTAAATCGCATTTTATATGCCGCGACCAGAAAGGGTATTTTCCGACCTCGTGCTATTTTTACCAATACGCGTCACGTGACACACGGTCAATCATATCACATATTTGACATGCGTAGTGAAGTATGTGAAGTTGAGAAGAAAAATCTCTGTTCGAGTCTAAATCTAAATCTCCACGTAACTCTTTCCATTTGGTGATCTGGTCGCCAATATAAGCAACTCTCTCTCTGTATTGCCTGTCCTTCAGACATTTCGCCTTTTTTCCGTCCTGGACGTTTCGACATGTTGATATTCTTGTTTACATATTGGGAAGCCTACTGGCGCGCGTAGCATACTGCGCATGCGCACCGCAAGCCGTGATGTGAAATCGTCGTCCCCGCACATTATCAAAATAGACTGTTACCGCCGCGCGTCGCTAACAGTAAATTGATAATTAATAAATGATTATATATGTAAGCGGGCACTCGTAATTTTTAGAACTGGTGGAATAGTGACATAATTATACACTTATTTAATTCCTATAAAGAACATTTTGTGCCTACTGCGTGGGCATGTACCTTTAACGTTCGGATACATTTCTTATGCTTTTATCTTTGGCTCTTTAGTTACATGGGAGTTGAATTTGGTTGCCCATTATAAAAGAAGTTTGATTATTACTGATCGTACTGATTTTGGGAGGGGCCAAGTGATTCTAGTGTGGCGAGGACCTGTCATCAGATCAAGATTATTCTTTCAGGGCTGAATATATAGCTTTTCTATTGTAAATATTCAGTTCTGGTTTTGGGATTTTCCCCCCATTTGTACATGTACTTGAACATGTACATATACTTTGTACAGCTAATATATGGGATTTAGTACTAAACCCATTGACCCTGCACTAACCTACTATTCTATTTATCCCGTCAATACCTACAAATGGGTTTAAAATGCAAAAAAAGTAACCAAAGTCACCGCACATATTCATACCCAGTGATTAGGTCGTATTGACATGATATCAAAAATGTTTCACTGCACCGTGTTTCACGGCACATACATGTACGCACTGTGTTGACGGGATAAACCCAATCTCAAGGTCACATACTTAGTGCTTCAAAACCTTAACTCTCTGGTAAATGTCTTATAATGTATGTTTCCTTTCACATAACTGCTTCATATTTCACACATGCATTCATCCGAAGGTTCTGTAACATGCTGTGACAAATCAAAACAAGAAAAAGAAAAACTTAAATTTTTAAAAGTAGTCCACTATTTCTGAAAGTAGAGGCAAACGATATGTACATGTATGTAATGCAAAAATACGCGCTGTGATGCGGACATCTTTAATTTATGATTGTGTGGGTATGCAGCATATAATCACACAGTTGCGATCATTTAATATGCTATTCATTAACTATTTGACTGATTTTATAAGAAACTCGACAGAACCACGTTTGTCGTGATCTCAGTACATTGTTCAACAATTATCATTACGGATTGTTGCAATTAACCTACATGATACGGCAACGATGAAAGTGCAGTTTATTTTAGCGCACGCTTTTTGCAACACACCGCTGTGGTGTTTTAGAGGTGTTTGATAATCATCATTATGCATAGTTAATACAATCTCCTTGCCATGTTCTCAATTTAATCAATACGACCTAATCACTGCGTATGAATATGCGGTGACTGGGGTTATATTTTTGCATTTTAAAGCTATTTGTAGGTGTTGACGGGATAAATAGAATAGTAGGTTAGTGCCGTGAATGTGAAAACTATCTGGCGCGGCACGGAAACGGGATCCCGTTCCCTAAACATTGCCAGATATTTTTTCCCATTCACGGCACTAACCTACTATTCTCTATATTTCTAAAAGCAATAGCCCTTTCTGATAAATAGAAGTCTGAAAAATAGCATGGGGCTTTCATAGTATCCCGCCGCTTCACGCATATTCCATAGTTTTACCCCGGGTTATCATGACAACCAGACATGGTATAGGCATGGGGGCGGGATAAATTACTTAGAGCACGGTATGTTCGATAATCCGCTCGTTGAAGCTCGCGGATTATCTGCTCGTACATGCCGACGAATCGTGATCAAAGTATTACAGTTATCGTTGAAGCTCGCGGATTATCTGCTCGTACATGCCGACGAATCGTGATCTAAATAGTACCTGTCTCTCTGAAGCTCGCGGATTATCTGCTCGTACATGCGGACGGATCGTGATCGAAGCATTACTTGTCCCGCTTCGTGAAATGACCATGTATTTCACTGCACCCAGGTGACAGAGAAACGAGCCGAACCCGGTACCTCGCTGCTGGCTTACTTACGTCGGACACGTATCCTTCATTGGCGCGGTTATCACGTATCTCAACTTTTTGATCCCGACATCTCGCAATAGCGGTTTATGCAAACAGTGCAGATCCAGATGAGCCGGCTCGTGACGATCCATCTCATCAGGATCTAAACTTTTTGAAAGTAATTTTCATATTTTTGAGAACAAAAAAATACCCCCTTTTCATAAATAGATTAGTCTGAAAATAAGTTTGTGATTATTGCATTGACTGCAAAATTAACATATCAAAATATATTCCCGTTACTTAGGAATGAAAGGGTTACTTGTTGATACTTGGGGATAAACGTGCATGACAATGTATCAGCCTACAGGAGTGCGCTATCATACTTAAGGGCATATGAGGCCGTGACTGGAGACAGGGGGCTTATGGGACTTGTGATCCATGTAGCCCCTGGTCATATATCAAACTCCTGTAGACTGATAATACTGCTTGTTATAAACATGACGGATGTTTCATTGACGGAATGGAAAATAGTGCATAATATGACCAGACTGTGCGGTGCACGGGCTGATCCGGATCTACACTGGTCGCAAAAAACCTATAAGTCATATTTCTTCAGTTACTGCCACATATGATATAAGCCATGTCAGTTTGTACCTAAGAAGAAGTGTTATTTTTCATGTAAAATAGTTGCAAAGCTTTCCGAAAATGCGTCGAAATTTGACAAAATGTTCAGAGCAAATGTGACATTGAATTCCGCATTTGTTCCGAACATTTCGTCAACGTTCGACGTCATTTGCATAAACTATGACAGTTTCACAGTTTTACAGTTGTAAATAGTATTTATAAAAAAAATTCACATCTTCTTATAGGTACACACTCACATGGTTTTCTAGTATGTGTGTTCGGGTATTTTCTTGTTCAGTGAGGTTTCACTGAGATATACTACATGCCGGTGAACACTCACGCCCAAAATATCGAATGTTCCTTAACCAATGCCCAGTGCTTCTGACGGGAACCAAGGAAGGATGTGGCGCGGGCGCTTGTGGATCATGTACCGTCATGGTCTCCAAGTATGACGTCACCAACAAGCTAACCACGTATCCTAAACATGTTCAATGATATTTAGTATGCAGAATGTATCAATGCGCAATGCTACTGCTTGTATGGATCGTTTATTGTTACATGATTAAACGATACAAACGTTTTAGAAAACAGCAAGAAAGTTTAGAATGTAACGATTTAAGAGAATTTTTCAGCGACGATCACAGAGACATTGGCGATTTGTTGGGCTTTTATCAATTAAGAAGCAAAAATAATACATTCTTGGCATACCATAAACATATACGATACATATATAAAACATAAAGTAGTATGGATCACACGTGGTATTCCCAAGAATAATTATGTTTATTCATGTATATAGACTTATCTAATTTAAAACGGAGCCATTTGGCGAGACAATGTGGCATCACTACCCACGTGGCTGTATCTGCTGCAACGTAACTGACACGCCATGCCTCAATAACACTGTCTGACGTCATTGTGTTGTCTTATGGTATGACGTGATGTCACACCGGTGATAGCCACCCACTCTCAGATCACAGACTGAATATTAAATTAGGCCAGTAACAACTGGTTTCATTTAATGAATTTGGTCTCTAACGATCACAAATATATACGTATACCATTGCGTGGGATGGATGACGATCCACGACTTTATAAAGTCTTACACCGGTTTACTATTTTATTAATATCAAGATAAATATCACAGATGAGCGGTGCATGCCTATCTTTGTATCTGATTTATGATCCGTCTTCGTGAATTTATATGCATATTACTTTCCTATGCCGTGGAGCCATTACACAGTCAATGCGTGTCTATTCCCTCTGTGTGCCGCCCACGGCCTGGCCATAACCACGGTGGAGGGGGTGGGGAACCCGAACACAGGACTACATGACGTACAGGTAAGCAGCCACTACCAACATCACATAGACTTACATGCATTACTAAACACGACCATCGTGTTATTGGTTGTATGTGCTATGAATATCAAATTATTCCTGGACAAATGTTTTGCCTACTACAGCAGCCACTGTTTTTTTTTACTTAAATTAACTTTTATAATATCTTTATCGAAACTTAAATGCATTGTGGGGTAGGGACTTAACATGATGAGCAGTGTTAGTCGCGGTGTTATAATATACGTAATATACAGCTACACAAAATACAAAAAATGACATAAAATCAATATGTGCTTTAGTAACCGGAATGTTCTGTCTGAAACGAAGGGCGACTTAAGTGATACACCCTCCGTTAAAGATAGATACATTCGAGTTAATGCTTTAGATATCGACATAAATATTTGGTGAGTAAGTCGAGTTAAATAGCATAAATTATCACGATTATCTTCCCAGTGCCTTGCCACATTTCCGCTTATAGAAGCGGCTTATCGAGTCCCACGGCCTCCAGTGCGGCTACTGCACCCCGGGGTTTATCATGTCCGTGTACACCCTGCTCCGGAACAACCCGGGGCCCACGAAACTGGAGCTAGAGAAGGCACTTGAGGGTAAGTTAAATTTTGGAATAAGTATGTGATACAATGGTCGTAATACATTATACCTGTGTCACAGGGCGAAAAAAATGTACATCGGCCAGGGGATCGAACCCGGGACCTCTGGATCATCGTTCCATCGCTATAACCCACTGAGCTAACTGGGCACGAATACAACACCTTCTTCCCATAGTGAGCTACGTACCGTGACATACTTTCATATATTGGTACATTTTGGTATTAATTATCAGTCACGTTCCCTCGTTGGGTCAAATGTCACACGGCGAGAAAGATGCATATCCGACCCGAGGCTCAAAACCCGGTGATCTCTGGTTGAAGAGCAGGAGATGAAGAGTTCAGCGGTAGGCGTACAACATCGACCAACGACTGCACAAGACCGACACGAAGCGTCCAAACTCGATCTTGTTGAAAAAGAAGATTGAATCTATAGAGCAAATTATGCGAAATTTGCGCAATCAAAGTAACAATCGACATGGACAGCAACAAACGGGACCAACATTAACAAACACAAAACAAGACTAGCAATAGTGATTTAAACTGGAAAAGGTCTTCATCAACGTGCAGAGTGGGGACCGATATAGTAAGTGCCCTTTCAGAGACCTGTTGGACGTGCCAACGAAGCAATGATTACCTTCTGCAGAGTGGAAACCACAACTATATTAGATAGTCAATGCCTAGACGATTACTACAAGTTTCTAGAGCCGAAGCCACATCTGATAGGTTTGTATGAATTCAATATTCAGCTTCAAGGACCAGATAGGAAAGGCTTACCATACCTTGGATATGATGAAGAGTCTATAAGAACTAGGTCGCTTGAGAACCAGTATGATATCCCAGTGTTGGTAGTGCCTACTTTACTACAAATCAGGGATTGAATGTACCAGTAGTTGTTGGCATCAATGTGGTCCGTCTCTGTAAGGGCATGGCAGTGATCTGACTGAGATACCTCAAGAACTGACTACTGCATTTTTGTCCGTGCATAGCGGATACGATGGCACCGTCAAATCGACACGATGATCGAAGTAGGGCCATTCGAAACTGTCACTGTATCAGACTTTGCTGGAAAATTAAGAAACACAGAATCAGCAGTGACGGAACCAATTCAGCCGTCGTTAGTAGAATCGGAGTTTGTCCACGTGTCGGCAACTTTCACAAACGTGGATGCAGCTAACATGTGTCCGTGAGAGTAAATTCAACGTCTCGGCGGAATAGATTCGCATTCAGCCACGCACTACTCTATGTGAACTTCACGAAGTGAAAGTACTGATGCATCCAAGCGAAACGGAAGAGAAGCTAACAAACACAAACCCGTGTATTTACCCAACTTATAAACGACCAGGCATGCCAGCTGGGATCGATCTGACATGGTCGGATTTACCAGATAGCCAGAAGAAGAGAGTTGCGTTATTATTGAACATTGGTTAAGGAACATTGTCTTCTCAAAAGGAAACATCGATATAGGAAACACAAACCTAGTGTAACACCGGATCGCGTTAGAACACGAGAAACCTCCCAAGGGAGCACATCTGGGAGTGCCACCTCGCCTGAACTGTGAGGTGCGTGAACGATATGTTAACCTCTGGAGCCATACGACTTAGCGACAGCCCATATTCATCTAATGTCGTCCTAGTACGCAGCAACGAAGGGACCATCCGCTTCTGCGTTGACTTGAGAAAGCTGAACTACCGCACCAACAAGGACGCGTATGATGGGGCGAACTACTTCTCGAAACTGCAACTTCGGAGTGGCTACTAGCGGGTTGAGGAAGACAAAGAAGATACACATAAGACAGCATTTCAAGTGGGGACGATCGGGTTTTACAAATTCAATCGCATGCCTTTCGGACTATGCAACGCGTCAGTTATCTTCCAGCGGTTGATGGAGAAGTGCACGTGGACATGAATCTGAGAGATTGCTTAATTTATCTCGATGTCTTCTCCACATACTTTGAGCAACAACTAGAATGTACTGGTCATTACAGACGCTTTGTGAATTACTTCGCACAGATTACTAGATCCTTCAATATACTCCTTCTGGGCCAAAGTACGGATGGGAAGTGATCAAGAACGATGAGAAGAAAACAATGACAGCGCCATCCCGATGGGAACAGCCACAACAGGACGCATTGGACACACTCAAGCTGAAGTTGGCAGTCCCTCCACTACTGGCATATGCTGATAAAAAAGGCAGCCATTCAGGTTGCACACTGACGCATCGGGTGGCGCACTTGGCGCCGTATTGTATCAGTGTCAGGAAGGCGTTGATCGCGTTGTTGCTTACGGAAACCGAAGTTTGAAGCCAACAGAATAGAGAATAGTAGGTTAGTGCCGTGAATGGGAAAAATATCTGGCAAGGCTTAGGAAACGGGATGGGCGGGGCTCTGCCGAGCACATCCAGTTTCAGTGTCGCGTCAGATATTATTTTTCCATTCACGGCACTAACCTACCAATCTAATTATCCCGTCAACACCTACACACATAACCCCAATCCCCGCAAATATTCAATCGCAGTGATTAGGTCGTATTGACAGGATATCAAAAATGTTCACGGCACCGTGTTTCACGGCACATACGCACTGTGTTGACGGGATAAAAGACTATATCCGGCGCACAAATAAAATTCCTCGCGTTGAAGTGGGCCGTCTGCGAGAAATTTCACCACTATATGTATTGGTCGAAGTTTGATGCAATTACTAACAACACTCCTCTCACATATGTACTAACGACAGCTAAGATGGACGAGACAGGGTAGTAATGTTGCGGAATTCACAAATTACAACTGCAACCTTACATATGGAAGCGGAAGGAAGGAGTCAGAGAGCACGAGGAAAATGTCCTGGAACACAATACATTTCTGGACATGCTAAAGACCATATCCTTCGCGATATCAGCAAGTACAGAATATTTTCCTATCATTGACAGTATCGGTACATCTAGACCATCGGAGAGTCACGCTCAGCAGATTTCTGAGACATTGCAAATCACTGGTCACAAGCTCCGACTAGGCCGACAAGCTGAAACTCGACTTGCTTTGGCATATGATCTGGCGGGAAAGGTGTCCAAGAAATCCGGTAGTCGATACAAAAAAAAGGTAACGACCGACGAGTACGTTTCTCGGCTTCTCTGTATTACAACCAGGGGATATTGTTGGTTCTGGTACGGAATGTGGGTTTGAAAGGACAAAATGCTGGCAGACACGCGGGAACCTGATGTCTATATCGTGAAACGGAAGCCGATACCAGCTATTCCAGTGTTAGACGTACACAACGAGGGACACTCTAAGGGCACCTTCCACTGGAACATGCTAATGCCGTTCATGGCTGTGATTGACACACACGACGAGGAATCAACGAACTATACGAACACGACGGTGGATAACCTAGCTCTAAGAGCAGATATTTGTCATTATCGTCTAATACCACCACCGGGTCGGTTGCTAGGAATACGGATCCAAACGTGGATAAATATATTATTCCCATGAGACGGAAACTTAGTACGGACGGGATACTGCGTAGTCGATCACCGGTCACTCGTGACTCTGAATCACCTGATCGACAGCTAAGTCGACGCAGCACGAGACAACGACGTCAAATCGCAACGGTATCAGGCTGGCGATACATTACTGGTTCAGCTACACACGTTTAATGTACCTGCTAGCGATGTTGTGTCCCTGTAGCTCAGTACATATGATTAACTATTGGATGAGATAGTATAACTACAGGAAATTACCGGAAGTTTAAATACTGTCTTCAAGTTCTGTCATGATTCTATTTCCATAGTCAGTTCTACATGTCCATCATCATTTACATCAATATCATAATCACTGTTATCATAATCTGTGTGTATATGTGTGTATGTGTTTGGCTGAGTGTATTTGTTTTCCTATCATGTTGTACCGCGCTTGTTCTTTTCTTTAGGTCTTTATGTATGTATTATGGAACACTCGGTTGACTGCATACGCATAGCTTCTCAGTAGCATACAGTTCGTATTTTTACATTTTTTCAGGTCCTATATATATTTCATATACATTGCAGATTGCAGTGTGAAGTTGCAGAATAAAACAAACAGATACTAATTATTCCTTTTGTGGTCCTTACAAACCCGTAATTATATTTGTACACATTGGATACGGTGGAGGGATAGTAATTCCACAACGCTTACGGCGTGACGTATGTAGTATAAATGCATGTGTTTGTATGTAAGATTGAGATGTTGAATCTCTGAGAAAGTCTCTATCGCTAAGTAGAACATTTCAAAATGTCATAACGAACCTAAGAGTGCATATGTATTGTAGCAGTCTACACGGGCCTATATATGACATATAGTTATAGGGAATGCTAACTGTTAATTCATAATTGATATAATGTCCGTTTGGTCTGGATATGAGGAAACCCGCTAGTCTTTCCCTGATCATTGGTGCTACTTACTCGTTGTTGAAAATGTACACAATGTATAATTTTTAAATGGAATGTTGCAAAAACCGATCTCTATTTTCCAGGGAACTTGTGTAGATGTACTGGTTACAGACCTATCCTGGAGGCATTCTCATCACTGACACAGGTATGTTGAATATCTTATTTATACTTCTAAGATCCACTAATCATGTTAGCAACAACTGATCTCTAAATGTATTTATCTCATCTACAGTTGACCATGCTAGCAAACGATGATCTCTAAATGTATGTATTTGCTCAACCGTTGATACAAAATATGCAAGCCAACGGGATGAGTCTGTGTAACAATGGACAATTAGTATTCACATCTGCATCCTATATATGTACCATGTGTATCATACCAATCAGTATATGTCTTGACGATTTGGATGTGTATTATAATGTCCGAATAACTTCTATATAACAGCAATTGGTGGAATCAGTCGAGTTCGTACACTGACACCCTCAATCATGTTTTTATATAACAGGAGGGCTGTCCAATGGGTGAGATGTGTTGTAAGAACCAAGCAGATGTTGACACAGACGTCAGTAAGGAGTCCCCAGGCATTGACTGCTCTCAAGTTCCCATCTTTCCTGCTGAACTACAGGTACGGCTACAACATATAGCGCGAGTAAACGTTAAGTTGGAGCATGGTTTCTCCGCATGTACCAGCAGAAATCGGTAGGATAGACGAACATCCGTGAGCTACAATGCCTTTACCAGACTAGGTACACACCATGCACGTACTTATGTAACACAGGTTCCTCTATTATATAACATGTCGTATTCTGAATTGCTGTCCAAAAATTAGGAAAGCTGATCATGCATAGCAACACTGTTAGTTCACAATGTCATATCGTAAAGAATGTCTTCAATGTACGACACATGCCCAACATTCAGAGAAACGCGCAATAAATCAATAACAGTAAACTGCAGTCATACATATAAATATTACAAAATAGTAAAAGTAAAATAAATAAATTAATCGTTTAATGAATAGTTTGATGAATAAAGGAAAGAAAAGTGCAAGTCTCAACCAACGAGCTATGCTAATAATGACATGATCGTGGCAGTCATTACAGATACACTAAACATATGGTTGCCCTTCAGATCAACATGATGACATGATTACTCTGCTATCTACACTTGTATTTGTCCTACTACTATCGTGTACGCTGACCAGTTCCATCTGCGAGAGGTACTTTTACTGATGTTGTTACCGATGTTGTGTCATTACTTGGATCATCATAGCTGCTCTCACAAGCAACTGCATTGCAGCTTCACGCGGACGAGTACGGCACGAAGTTGGTACAGTTCCGAGGCCGACAGTGGAGATGGGCCCGACCTACAAACGTCGCCGAACTTCTCGTCCTCAAGAACAACCATCCACAGGCTCCTGTCATTATGGGCAACACGACTGCGAGTGCGTACTGATTATGTCCAGCTGCGTTTAACCGAGATGAATACCAGTTATCATATTGTATTTTTCCCGTTCGTGTTGCTAATGGTCTCGTACAATTTGTGTAAAATAATTGTACGCTCTATGATCCCAGTCTTAATTATTGTGAATCAGTATGTATGCGATTTAGCTTACTTAACGAATGATTGGTACAAGCAATTGCTTTTAAAATAGTTCGTTGGCAGACCATGCGGCGACCGGGGTATCCATGAGCCTGAAATGAATTTGGATATGTTGCAGTGTCCCTCTCTCTGGCTTGGCTCTCTTGTACATCTTTGGCTTTCATTTACGTAATAAGTTAATCAGGTAGCATGTACGTCTCTGTATATTTGTGTAGATATTCAATACTCATTTTAATGTCCACCCCTTCCAATCCGTAGATGTGAAATTCTGGATTCGATCCCGTTGACAGGACTAAAATGATATTAGTTGTTGACAGTAAACGACATTACAGACGCTCTTTCATAGTATGTGGAAATGTACTTGTATTCCAGTACTTCAAGTGAGGAAGGGCGAGTTTCGGGACACGGACGTGTTGATTTATGGAGCAAGTATACCCGCTCTGAAGACGGTGACTGTGGTCGAGGACGGGGTTGTGTTTGGTGGCGGGTTGACGGTAACGGAGCTCGCAAGCCAGATACAGATTACATCGGAACAACTCGGGGGCAAGTACATTAATATAGCATTATGGGCAAACGGCTATCAAAAGCAATGCTTTTAGGACATGTATGACTAGTGTAGATCCACATCAACGCTGTTATTGCAATTTTAGGTACCTCTCTACAGGGATATTCGTAAAATAACACCTGTTAGTTACAGTGTCTAGTGATATTTGTAAAATGTGTTTCCTTAAAAGACGAGCAATACGCAGTATACATTTGTTCCACGCAAAGACATTTTATTAACCAGGATAACACTTATATAATGGAGGCACGCCATGGGAATGTGTACCTTGGGCATCTGCGTAATTTCAAGAAATACGTTTACAAAATTTACAATATTTTCCGTAAATGACGTCAAATGTTGACACAAATTTCAGAGTACATGTGGACTTAAAGCTACATGCCCACTCAGTAGGCACAACATGTTCTTTGTAATAATTAAATAAGTGTATAATTGTGTCACTATTCCAAAAATTACAAGTGCCCGCTATTTATGATATAACCATTTAGTATTATTTATTTTAGTGATAGTGACTCGCGGTGGTAACAGGATATTTTCATATGCAAATGAGGCATGATATTTTTTAATTATATATACTAATTAAATGAGTCACCTGAAAAAATAATATTTCGACAGATTATAAAGTATGATCATTGCACACCAAAACATAAATACAGATAATAAATAGTAATGTCCGTTAACATTTTAAGGAAACACGGTTATCGCCCCCTGATATAAGTGTGAAAATTTACGTCTGATATAAAATGTATAATAATGGCAATCAATACGTGGGGCAATGGTGAATGAATGTTTAATTTGTCAGAAAATGTCACATCTACAGAATATGCAAAACTCCCTATATTATAACGTACTATGTGGGCGTGCACCTCTTTTCGTCAACTTTCGAGTTTATTTATGCAAAATATTATACATTTTGTAAAGTTTAAGGTACATATTTCATGAAATTACGGAGATGCCCAAAGGTACAGAATCCCATGGCGTGCCTCATATATCAGCATCACCATAACAATATGTATCGTTGCAGAAGAAAATTGCAGTCACTTTCAAACTATTCTGGAAATGATCGACAGCTTTGGAGTCGACCAAATCAGGAATGTGGCAGTAAGTACTTGCGAATACGTAGATACTGAGCTTTACAAAAGCATCGGCCTTTCATGTGCCGTCAAATGGGTACATATATGCAGTTTTCGCCAGTGTGTGATATGTACCATTTTCATACGACCGCTTTTAAAAAAACGGTACGTATTATGTTTTACCGCGGGGCGGGCGGACGGCGGACAGAAAAATTGCATAGTTTGTGTACACAACTCCTCTTAGCCATGTTTTCTACATTTTTCTATACAATTCTATATAGGGTACATAGTTTGTGTACAGAACTCCTCCGAAACCGTTCAGTCGATCGTTCTGAAACTATACACACGTCTTCTACACATATTATAGATGTGCTCCTTGGTGTTTTTATGCCGAAAAATATTTTTTAACAACAATATCACCTTTTTAACTTAGCAATTTGTTCTATATTTTTCTATACAATTCTATATAGGGTACAGACTTTGTGTACACAACTCCTCTGAAACCGTTCAGGCGATCGATCTGAAATTTTACACACGTCTTCTACACATATTGTAGATGTGTACCTTGGTGTTTTTATGCCGAAAATTATTTTTTAACAAAAATATCACCTTTTTAACTTAGCCATTTTTTCTACATTTTTGTATCCAATTCTATATCATTTCTACGCTACACATCTCTGCCTAAATTAGTATACATGTTTAGCACAAGGAGATGAAGAAATAATGCTATAGAGTTTCAAATTCTCATTAATATTTCTTACCTTGGTGACAGCTTCACATTTCTGCATCTTCGCTGTCTGGCCCATATTCGACGGGCGTATTTTGTGACTTACGGTACTCTTGTTGTTAAAGTAATTGATATAATATGTTATCTTAAATTTGGTTGACGTGAAATGGTAAATGCTTGCCTATCATCAGCTGTGTTTTTATTCTCGGGCAACACCATGCGGAATATGTGAATGACAAATAACGGTATGAAAACGTGTAAATTTGCTTTGTCCTACCAGTGCAAATACCATTTTAAGTCTATACGCTTACACATGCATTCTATTTTCATCTGCTGGGACATATGTTTGATAGTGCTTTTATTTACGTTTGTATGAATAGGCCGTGGCTCAGGTGTTGAATACAGGATGTTAAAACCGAAGGTTGTGAATTAAAAACCTACCCAGGTGATGAACAATACTTTCCGTGTTTGTACACCCCACTGGTATGTCGGGTGAGACTTTAAACTGTGGTCCCGTCTGTATATAGCTGTTTCTGGGACGTTAAACCCCATTCATTTCATTTCATTTTTATTGCCGTTTACATTGGTGTGTATGACACATATGTATACTGATAACTCATGTGAATATTAGTAGGAAAATCAAACATTTGGTCACCTGTGACGTTATTAGTATTAGCTTATAAAGCCATAACAGGCTTGAATAGACATGGAACTTGAATTTCATTAGTGCCAGGTTACCTGATCTTAATAATGAGGTACTTGATGATATATGTTGAAAACCCACATACACTATTGAAAATATGCCATATAAAATGGAACTAAATCACACCAATTACTATGTTTAGACTGTTGGCGGCAGTATATTAAGCGGCCGGTCTAACTCCGACATCATCACACTCTTCGCTGCTCTTGGAGTCACTGTGAACATCCAGTCCGGTACGTAACTCATGGGAAGACTTAGTTGTGTGCAGTAACTCTATAAAACTCCCATACCGTCTACAGACGGTACGGGACTTTTGCTAAGTTACTGCACGCAAACGGGAACACTATCAAACCCCTTTGAAATCTTATGAAATTGAGAGGCATTAACATCGGTCCAATTTGTATATAAAGAGTGCAAGTCCATGAGGGCTAACGTTGGTCATTTTGAACCCATGTATTATTTAAAGAATTACGTATATACACAGTCATCACAGATTTTGAGAATATCTGCCATAAACTATTCTTTGGTGTAAATAAATATCCAATACCTGCATCTTCGGATTTACAGTCATAAATGAAAACCGAATGATGCAATAACGGTGCACAGTGGATCCTCTCTGAAACCGGACACCAACAATATGTGATAGCACACAAATATGGCACAGAATGATTAAATGCGTGATTTACAGTGAAACATGTCTAAGCCGAACACCCTGGGAGGTCTCAGGGTGTCCGATTTAGAGAGGGTTTCACTGTATGAGTATTATATTGTTATCGTGTCCATCATCCGTTAATTGTTTAACAAAATATTTGCTTGCCCTTGCAGTTAATGGCAGTAGGACACAACCAGTTAACGACGTACGGCTGAATGGATCAGACGTGATTGTCTCCGTCATGCTACCATTTAGCCAGAAGGTATGAAACTGCCGCACTGCATGCTTCTTTCACACAAACACACGTTGTGGGGACCGGATTGAGATAATTTAGCATTCTATTGTTACATAATTGCCGTTGTTCGACACCGCCCATAGCCGTGTTCAAGCATACAGCGTGATGTTTGAACATGGTTGAACAATGCTCATTCCGGGGCCAAGCCAGCACCTAAGTAATGCATGTGTCTCATGACATTACGTCACCATATCAGTTCAGAACGGTCATCATGAACTTTTGAAATTGATGCTACTGCATCGCGCGATGTGTACTGCGGCCCCGGAATATGTATGTGGAATCAGCTGTTTGAACGGATCAGATTATCAAAGTACCGAAAGTACTGCATACACGCTCAGATTACTCGATATTTCCGAAGAAGGCTTACCCACAACTGGACATGGTCGAACCTTATATTATTCAATACGACTGATGCTGTTTAGTGTATATGACTGTCAGCTCTATGTATGTAGTCCCCTGCTAAATATAACGTGTCTCGTGGTAATTCATCACATACTAGTATGTTGTAGCATGAATACGTTGCTCCTGCTATTTAACCTTACGTTTACACATCATGTACATCATATGTAATACAAGTAATTTTCAATATCATTTTTATAGATGGACCACTACAGCTTCTACAAATACAGCGACAGACGCACCTTCTCGTTTGCCCTCGTCAACAGCGGCATGTACGTCCGGCTCAACTCCGGTAATACTATAGAGCGACTGCGTCTGTGTATCGGCGGCATATTCCCAAAGCTGTTTGTTCCAGAGCGCGCCGCTGCCATATCAGTCGGAATGTAAGTAATGGTGACCACATGTATTTTGTCATGACATTAATACCGCTTAATAAGCATATTTCGGTAGTAGTGGTTTCATAGTGATGAAATAAAACTGGTATTTGAAACAATATTCGATTCAATAGATAAAACAATGTTCATCCCGGATCACGAGTTACGGGGAAATGTCACTGTGGAAGAGGGAAGTAACTCAATTTTGGAATCAGCCCACATATTCCACTTACACTTTAGCATGGTTAGAATGATACTCACCGTGATAAGGTGCATGTTAATGCATGCCACAATAATTAAATACCCTTGCGACATGCACGTAATAACACTTATGAATTGAATATTTAAGGCCATGGAATGAAGCAACCATGAACGAAGTGATACATTCACTGACAGAGGAGATGACAAACAACGACCATGGCACACCCGATCAATACAAGTTGGACGTGGTCCAGGCGTTCGTAATGAAGTTCTTCGCACAAGTATCGGGGAAATCCGGCCGAGTAAGACATTTTGCCGGATTTAATTATTAAATATAAAGTTGAAAAGACAAATTCGACTAGGACAACAAAACGATACAAATACTTATAGGCTTGGCATATACAATAACTAGTCGCTGCGGTCTGAAATTTACATAATGACGCTAGTTGGATTGTGTGTTGAGGAAGTCAGTACTGTTTAACATGTGCCACGACCTTCCCAGGAATTTCATAGAGGATATGTACTATTACATATTATTACACAAACAAAATGGAGTGTTTAAGACCGCTTCACTCAACATGTATAATGGCTCATTACATAACGACATCGTCGTGATTCTCACGTTACGACGTACATGTAGGCATATCATGTTTCTGTAATCTGGAAAGAGTACATCGTTGTACACTTTGCAAATGCCACTGCCCACCTACCATGCTAGATGTATGGTATTTCAATGTCTTTCCTGATACTCCAGTGGCCTTCGGCTTCTCGGGTTTATTACTTTCTATTGTAAATTGGGTCCCTTACCTATTTGACTGCACCGCGCCATTCTAAAAAATAATATATTGTTTGAATTTGCTATGCATTTCTGTTCCAGGATTGTAAATTATATTTCCATTTATCCAACACTATGGACATGTAGTACATGTGCATTTGCTTGCTCTTTACAGACATGACGTTGACTTGCATTGCGACATGAAGTCGCTTTAGTGTGATTGTATGTTACACAGTGCCATAATAATGGCGATGCCATCGTTTCGAACGCTATAGAGACTCCGCATATTTTAGTTTACGGTCAGACCGTACACCGCTAATCCTAAGTCGAATGGAATTAAATGTCACTCTATATGACTGTGCGCACTGATTATGTCAGTTATCAATGGGATACCGAACGTGGAAACAAAAAGGCTGTCAATGTTTATTTTGCTCATGGCCCTGAAGCATCATAAGGAGAAGTATTTATGTGCTACTTATTTCCCACATTCGGAAACCTATTAACAATACATATTCGATTTAATTTCCAGCAGGTCATGTACCCATGTATGTTGACAAATATAATACATCTCAAATTACACACATCTGCGAACGTCACGAGCACGTCTTGGTTGTCACCAAGTCAAACCCATGGCGCATGTGTCCTATTCCAGCAGAGTGACAGTCTGCTCGCCAAATTGCCATCTCCCGCCAGCAGCGGAACACAGCTGTACGACCCGTGTATAGACGAGGACCAGAGTGAGAACGACGCTCTGGGACGGCCGGTACCCAACGTGTCTTCCGAGGCCATCGTGTCTGGGGAGGCCGTCTACTTGGACGATATTCCAAAGTGTGACGGTAGGTATTACTCATAGTCTCGAGTAGTCGATCACTACTAAATATGTCAATCCCATGTCATCCTTGTCCATGAAGGGTGTTCATGAGTGAAACACATACCGATGCACCTATTGTTACAAGAGAAGTATACCTATCTCTGGTCCTTCGTCGGCAGTCACATTCGACCAATTGGGGTCGATTCGATACCAACTATGTCTATGGAGAGTGTTTATGAGAGAACTCACGGGCTTACGTTTTGTTCCAGGCGAGTTGTTCCTGTCTCTGTCCTGAGTCGGCGGCCGCACGCCAACATTGTGAGAGTCGATCCCGCAGCCGCCCTGGCTATGGACGGTGTACACAGTTACATCGACCACACGGACGTCATGGGAGACAACCATTACGGATCTAACCAGCATGCGGATGAAGTATTCGCTTCCAAAAAGGTGACTACATGCATCTTACTTTTTGGTAGTTTTATGTATGCTTAGCTTACCGTACATGATACTTTCTATCGATATTTCAAACTACTTGTGCGGACAATAAAGTAGTACAGTACCGCGATGGCCAGCTGTCATTTGGCACTTGTTTACATTTTAACGCTTGTGACACTATTTGCAATACGTGTCAATGCTAGGTGGCATTAATATGTATCCCAAATCATTTTCGGCATATATAGTTGTAACAGGAAGAGAAAATATGCACCTCACCGGGACCCGAAGCCGGCACCTCCGCGTACAAGGCGGTCGCTCTACCGCCTGAGCTAACAGGGAACATATGCATATTCTCTCTCCTGAGTTACTAGATCCGTACCGTGACATAGTGACCACCCTGTACGTTTGTTTGTCTGTTAACTTGCTTTCATTTCCGTCAGATTATGCGATCTTTGCGTTAATGTTTTCGGGTACATACTATCTCTGTTACCGTAAGTCTGATTGTCTTGAAACTTCATATATGCGTTTGTTATCATCCAGTTTCATGTTGTAGCCCACGTATGCGGCCTATATGCTCACGGTCCAGGTCAAAAGACTTACAAAGTTTAATGGTTTGTGGGGTACATCCTCCATCTGTGATACTGATTTCTAGCTGTCTTCGGCTTCTGTGCAAAGTAACGAGGTTGATACAACTGGCATTTCCATCAACATGTATTTGTCTTTTCCACTTTAGTTGATCTGAACATAAGACATGAATACAACGGTCACAACTCATTTCAGGCGACTGTCAGACCAAAAACTTTGTCAAAAATATGACCGTTTATTGGAATATTTAGAATTCATATAAATAATATACAACAAAAAAACGGTAATTAATATAATTATTATCATCAATAATATGTTTATTTTGTTACCACTCAGTTGAACCGTCTCGACGAGACGGTTAAACTGAGTAGTAACAACATACACTTTGAGTGAATGTGGGAGTGACGGGGTCCGATACCTTCGCCAGGACCAATCTTACGGTGCTTCCGACGCCCCTGCAACTCCGGTGATGACATGATTGCCATCAAATTTGGACATACGTTCGATTTTTGCATATCTCCGGATGTGCAAACCGGATGTTTACCCAGTTTAATATATAGCTTCTATAACCAATACTGTGCTGCTGATGTAGGTGATGTTTGTGGGACAGCCGATAGGGGCGATCCTGGCGGAGAGCCGAGATGTGGCCAGGAAGGCGACCTACCTAGTACACGTGGAATACGAGGATCTGCCGAGTATACTCACCATAGAGGTAATTGTTTGACATTAGGTGTTATGGAATATATGAACATCTACTTAATATACATATTACACGAATGAATTGCTGATTGTTTGGGGAGGTTTCGCCTGTTACACATGTATTCAATATTACTGTGATATATCTAGCATCCTTAATGCGAATGTAATGTATGTGGTTTTGTGTTTTCGCGCTATTGTTAGATATGAAAGTGTATGAATATCCTTCCAACTAATGCAATCGGTACTGCCTATGAACGCGAATGTTCGGATCAATGTCACTGCACAGTAAAACCACAGCACTATTACAGTGTAGTTAACCTTTAAATGGCCAGTAATTATCATTGCACTTGAAAATGTGTTCAAAGATTCAGAGCTCCAGTTACGGTGCGTAATTTGGCTAAATATCCGGGTATTTTTCTTATATCTTCACCAAAATATGGCAAGTTGGGAGTGCTTTAGAATCCCCTCATTGAGACGATTCTAGAGCACCACCAACTTGCCATTTTTGGTGAAGAAATGGAAATGAAAAAAAAACAACCCAAAATTACACACCTTAACTGGAGCACTGAAAAGACTATCACTATTATTAGGCGGTGTTGGTAGTACAAACTATAAAATATTTCTAAGAAGACAGACAGATTTTAAAATGTGGTTTACAGTCAAAACAATGAAAACATACATTTTACTGACACGTGACATATGCTGCTGTTGATGCTTATTCTTGTATCTTTGAATGTTAGATTGTACTGTACATTTCTCAAAACATATTGGCCCAGCTCCAGAATGATATCATGTATGTACCGTGATAAGTATCAATATTGACTTGAAAATACAAGTTAAATATTTTTCATAAATAACGAAGAAAAATGACGATAAACATCAGAACTTATTTTGTTGTCAATGTATTATACTATTATGTCATTTACACAACATATTGATGGGTTAGTATCATATTAATTCCGTCACTGCTATGACAGTAGACAATTGTATAATAGCCTAAATAGGCCAGTGTTTATAAAACTTTCCGAGCCTATTTCTTTAATTTTCAACTAAATGCTCCAACTCATGAAGTGATTCGTTTCATTTGAGGGAGGCACCAAAGTAGAACCATGAAACTATCAATGATTTGAAGAACCAAGTACGAGAACGTGTACAGAACAGTTTAATATTACAGTGAGATTTATACACAATACATGACAATACACATTGCCATTTCAATTGGAACCGGGTGAGTAATCTGGCTATTTACACGTTTTGGTCATTGATATATTGAAACCAACTGTTGATTTGTTGTTTATTAAATATATGTTATTGTTGACTATATACAATCCTGTTGAAAACGATTTAATCACTTTTATGAGCGATGCCTCCACAAACTGTCCAGTTTAGTGTTTTAAAATCTCAACACGCTTGGCTTCGTGACACGGCTATATTTAGGTCACAAACTATGGGTTCCACGCACGAAACGCGGCGTAGCAATGACAGCGAATGCTTGGGAACCAGTCGCATTCTTCTAGAGGCGCCAAAGGGAGAGCAGATCGATAGAACAGTAGAATATAAATTAAATTACACGATATAAAAAAACTGTCATAAAGTCGTTTTCGATGGATTTCTTACTCCATATATAGTTTGTTTTCGTTTAATAAAAAAACAAAATGTTCAGTTATGCCTTTATATTAAGACAGACGGTAGAAAATCGAATCTCGGATTATTTTTCTTCCTGAAAAAAAAACAGCAAAGATCAAAAGAAGAGATACGTTTATACGGTCAAATAAAGGATCTGTCATGACAAATACGTTATTGTGATTCTACACAGGCCATATGGTGTAATATTGCCCGTCTGAAGGTATGTTCACGCTCGGCTATCGCCTCGGGTGAACATACCTCCAGACGGGCAATATTACACCATATAGCCTGTGTAGAATCATAATAACTTATAATGTTAAGCAGTGAGTAAAAATATTTGCCACCCAAATGGCAGCTACATATTGGTGCGGAGAAACTTGCCATTATGTCAATATAGGTACGCCTCGACAAACAAATTAATTATATGCTAATCGTGCTCAACGCTCCCTCTTAAGGACATGCTGTTGTTGGTGGCCAAGCATTGTACTTCAATACCAGAGTTCGTGGTTTCATCCCCGCCATCATCATGATTACAGTGGAATTTCACTAAACTGGGCAGAAATAGAACGCATATGGTCTGATTGTTGATGAGTGTCTTGGTCATTTATCTCAGGTGATAATGTCTGTTCGTGATCGCATAGCCAACTATGGCTCAGAATGACCAAATGCCTGATTTACTGTCAAACCTCTCTAAGCCGGACACCCTGGGGACGTCACAGGGTGTCCGGTTTAGAGAGCTTTCACTGTACATAATTTCATTGTGTAGCCATCACACGTGTCTTTCAGATGACACTTGAAACATAGGGTCTTTCTCCGTTACTGTATCATTTGAGCTGCTGCTGAAACGTCAAATATTTCAATGCTCCTACCAGTTTTTCTCTGTCTTCCAGTTCACTGTAACAGTATACGTGAGTAATAATTACTTCATTCAGGATGCAATAGAAAATAATTCGTACCTATGCGGTGTGATTCGGTTCAAAACGGGAGATGTTGACGTCGCCATGTCCGAATCTGATCACGTGGTTGAGGGCGAGTACAGCACGGGACACCAGGAACATTTCTACATGGAGCCATTCAGCGCCCTGGCCATACCGCGGAAGGAAAACAATGAAATGGACGTCTACGTCACTTCACAGTTTCTTCAGTTCCAACAGGTTCGCTTACACCATTTTTCTGTTTTTTTCAGTTCCTGCAGGTACGCTTACATCATTTTACTGTTTGTGGCTGTGACTGGAGGAATGGGGCTTGCGGGTTTTGCGACCAGTGTAGATCCAGATCAGACTGTACATCTTCACAGTCTGATCAGGATCTGCACTGTTCGCCATTCCATAAATGAAATACCCGTCATGGTACTGACAAGGAAATGTAGATCTCTATCATGTTACTGGAGTGTGACATTTGATCAGGATATTCACTGGTCACACATCCCATAAGCCCAATTTCTCCAGTTACATCCACAGTTATGTAGGTAGGAAACAATTGTACACACATACTACGTTTATACGTGTACTGGTATATAATAATGCAATGCATTCAGTCTAAGGAATTCAGTCGTCTAGTACTATTAAACAGAACATCCATTTAAATAGCTTTTTGTAAGTTACATCCCTTTGAAAGTGCTTACACGAATGTATAGTACTGTACGCAGCGTACAGTCGCACTTTTCCCGCGATACATATTCATAGTCATTCATATTTATGACATTTATCCCGTCAACACAGTGCGTATGTGCCGTGAAACACGGTGCCGTGAAACATTTTTGATATCCTGTCAATACGATATAATCACTGCATGTGAATATGTGTGCAGTGCCGTGAATGGGAAAATATATGGCTCGGCTCGGAAACGGAATGTGCTCGGCATAGCCTCGCCCATCCCGTTTCCTAAGCCTTGCCATATATGTTTCCCATTCACGGCACTAACCTACTATTCTCTATATATCCACACTAGGTTTGTACAGATATGCTAGGTTATATTGCTTACTAACCATATTCAACCGCGCCAGTGAATTATTAATATGTTCACTGACCGTTCCAATGCGGCACCCTTGCTTTTACATGTCATTAAAGTTTATTGTCAGTATTTCTTGTTGAACTTTCGCTGAGTTTATTTTATGTTGTACCTACATGCACTGACCATGTTGTTGCGTTCAGTTGTGGACCTTACACTGCTTGTCGTAGGATGCTATGCGCCTATTATAAAACTTGATGTACAGTGAGTTAATTTAATTGTCTGTGCATTCATATGGCCTCCATTGGATATATGTTTCTCTATGTTACATTGCAGGAAGGCCTGAGCAAAATGACTGGTATCCCAAATAACAAGCTGCACTGCAAGGTTCGGCGAATAGGTAAACCTACGTGTATATGAACCTGATGAATAAAATGACACAAGACGTGTGATTGTGTGTGCCCATGAAGACGCGTATTTTCATGAAATCTATTTACAGAGAAAGTTACTTTGTTTTGTAAATGACGTCAAAGGTTGACGAATATTCCGCATTTGTTATGAAGAGGTCGACAACGTCATTCATGGAAACTATCGTATGGTTCGTAAATATTTTTCATGAGGTATCACATTTCTTCCTACTGTCTGTTTCACGAAAGCTGCCCAAATGTTATGGCTGTACAAACAATTCAAAAACAATATTTTTGTTGATAATATTAAATTAAAGGAAAAATTAAAAATGAGCCATCTTTTTATTTCGTGAAATTTGTTCAAATATTGATTTTATTGCGAACAAATAATTTCCCCATGTTAAATCCCCATAGACATCTTCACAGAGTGAAGATGTCTATGGAGATTTAACATGGGGACATTTTTGAATTTCAGAAATACTGGACCGATTTTCAAAATTTAACATTTGTTTTCTTAGTTAGATCATTTCCAAGCTATCTAGCCAGGTTTCGGAGTCAATTTCCAAAATATTTCGCTTTCTGACTCCTCCCCCAGCTCCTCCAGCTACTTTTCCACCATGTTAAATTCCCATAGACAAATCAATTTTTCGTAATAAAATCAAAATTACTGTTTTTGCATTGTTTATATGGCCACAACATTTGGGCAGGTTTCGTGAAACAGACAGTAGATACAAAATCACATGGCCTGTCTCATATCACTATGCACAGGGAATTGAATAACAATTTATAATTATCATTGTGGAATACATAATCTACAGGGGACGTAGAGCTGAATATAGAGAATAGTAGGTCAGTGCCGTGAATGGGAAAAAATATCTGGCAAGGCTTAGGAAACCTAACGAGCCGCGCCAGCAAATCGACATGGCAAGCAGGTAGAACCATTCAGGTTCTGAACCTTTATATAGTGCAAACAGTAATACGTTTGTACAGTAGCTACACAATTATTCAGTTCTACTTCTCAGTGCACAATTGTTTTACAAAGCGCCATTTCTGTCAACACTTTCTTTTAACCGTTTAAATCAGAATCATAATGAAGGTCATTCAGAACGTCCGTTGGATGAAGTAGAACCCGATACATATTCAGAAGACAAGGTCATTACAGTTTGCATGTCTGTTACACACACGCCACTCATCGACACATAGACCGATCACTACCAACTATTTCGGTAATACATCTACAGGTGTATCATAATGATTCCTCCTCACAATGCTATTAGTATACATTCCCTTTCCTGAGAATAATGTTAATATTCATACCGTCCACTTCATGAATATAGTTATGAACGGTAGTTGACTACACCTTTTGAGTCGGCTAGAATATGTTTACCATGCTTATAGCTGTACTGTAGTGTCACAAAGTTACGTTAAATATTGTCTCCATAAAGTAATATTGTATACATGTGCCAGTACACCGCTTTTAAATTAATGCATGACAGGGGGCGGATTTGGTGGAAAGAATTGCCGGCCGTTGATGGTATGTGGCCCCGCCGCTGTCGCTGCACACAAGTACGTATGGTTGGTTGTTCATGATACTGCTTGAGGTTTCATGGGGCTTTCGTTGTATGTACATATACCATTTTCCGCCCTTTTAAAAAAAAAGTACTTGACGGATCGTAACCAGATTCCGCATACATGTTCATCACTGCAAGACGAAGAAGCATATTCATTTTCAAACACGTCCCGATGATATCTCCCCATGGTGGCCACACAATAACTCAAGTTCTACTTGACTGATCGTAACCGAATTCGTTCATGTTTAACACGACAGGACAAATAACTCTATTATTTTTTATTAATTTTCGCACTCTGTATCCTTGTCCACACAATAACTAATTCTACTTGACGGATCAGAACAGAACATAGTGCACATGTTTGTCATGGCAAGAGTAAGAACCCTATTGGTGTTCAGTGAGTTAGCTCCCCCAGTTGACTGGCCATGCTTCGACGTGTCACTATATTGTGACATTCGAATACAATTCCACATTTGCCATGAACATTTCGTCAACTTTTGACGCCATTTACAGTAAACATGACTGTTTCTGTAATAGTGTTCACGAACAATCGCACATCTTCTTAGGTGCAAAGTGACATGGCTTGTTTAATATATGTGTAATACGTCTGTCCGTACGTCCGTCCGTGTATATTTATGTCGAAAGGTTTGTTCGAGTTTCTCTTCAGCTGCTGTCTTCATATTGCACACATACATTACTTAGTAACGATACATCCTTCCACATTAATGCAATTACCTCACAACTGATTGTACGTCCATCTGTCTGTATGTCTGTTTATTTTCAAATCACATAGGGGCCCTACGTTCGTCGATAAACCACCATTTTATGTTACCTTTTGGCTTCGCATATGATACCAGACTCTTATAAGGTAAAATATAAAACCCATGTCACTGTGCCTTCAACTGTGGCACCAAATGAATGTAATAGTTTGCTTTTTGCCTGTCTGCCTGCCTGCCTGAATGTCTGTCTGTCTGTCTGTTGATCCACTGTGTATGACACGGTGTACTGTGATCGCATCCCAAGACGTTCGCTTGTTTAGTCATTGAAGAGCTATACTCTTGATGTGTTTCACTAAATGGTTCTGATGAGACATACACTTAACGTCCGTCATTATATGGCATTCACTGTGATCATTCACCTTCACTGTTTTTGTTTGACTAAACCATATAATATGTTGATCATATTACATACAATATACTGCAGGTTAAAGCGTCCAGTGAGATGCGTTCTCCCACGTGATATCGATATGCAGATAACGGGCAGGCGGCATCCATATCTCGCTAAATACAAGGTACAGTAGAACCCCTCTAAACAGGACAGAGAGGAAAGTTAGCTGAGCTTAATTTAGATATGCTACATTGCCATGTTTCTCCGATAATAATGTCTGTCCATGATCGCTAAGCAGCAACGCATGTCTTGAAGTATTCATATGCCAGTTTTACAGTGGAACTCTCTAAACTGTACACCCTGTGGACCTCCCAGGGTGTCTGGTTTAGAGGGGTTCCACTGTACATGTACGTCGGTTATAGTGGTATGCTATTACGTATTGCTTAGAGCACGATTCGTCCGCCTGTATGGTGAGATAATTGCGGAATATTGACCGTACAGGCGGACAACCGTCTTATAAATAATTTTTCCCACCCGCATATGTGGCTGTGACTGGAGATATGGGATTATGGGCTTTGTGATCAGTGTAGATCCAGATCAACCTGTGCATCCGCACAGTCTGATCAAGAACTGCACTATTCGGTATTCAATCAATGGAATGCCAGTCATGCTTATAACAAGCACTATATATACTTATAATGCTACAGGAGCGACACTGGCCATACATACGAGAAGCCTTACTTCTTCAGTCGCAGCCCTATTTCTTCAGTCGTAGCCACATATATATATATACTATGCCTGGGTCTCCTAATAATACGGGTGTTAACTCCGGAATATGTGCTAACACAAACAACTACAAGTGGACAATTGGAAGATGGCGGTCTATATGTATATTCACGCACACCAATATATGCCCTATTTATATTGAACGATAGCCTAGTAGTTAAGTTGAGCAAAGTAGCTAAATGTACTACTGTAGCTACATGTAAGTGCATTTAAGGGAGTACATTTACATTTCTGCATACCTGTTTGTAGTTTAAAGGTACATGCCCACGCAGTAGGCACAAACTGTTCTTTATAGGAATTAAATAAGTGTATAATTGTGTCACTATTCCACCAGTTCTAAAACTTTAGTAATTAGTAATATTTATTTTACTGATAGTGACGCGCGGTGGTATCAGGCTATTTTCATATGCAAATGAGGCATGATATTTTTTAATTATTGATACTAATTAAATGCGTCACATGAAAAAATAATATTTTCGACAGATTATCAAGTATGATCATTGCACATCAAAAAATAAATACAGAAAATAAATAGTAATATCCGTTAACATTTTAAGGAAACACGGTTATCGCCTATGATATCAGTGTCACGGTTAATTTACGGCTAATGTAAAATGTATAATAATGCCAATCAATTCGTGGATAACGGTGAATGAATGTTTATTTTGCCAGAAAATGTATCAAATGATGTCTCTGATGTAAGTAACATTTTGTGCCTACTGAGTGGGCATGTACCTTTAATAACGAAATAAATATATATAATAAAAAACAATAACTGTGATAATGTAATACATACAGTACGCGAATGATAAATAATATAATTATACAGTCGTGTGGTTTGAAAAATATTTATTTCGAGAGACATAAGTGAAAAACATAATGCTTATAGTTTGAAACAGGAGTAGAAAATACGTTGTGAATTATTCTCATTTCAACAGAAGTAAAGATTTACTCGCTGAAAGTTGTCTTTCATGTACACAGCTTAGCACAGTCCGAAATTATAGTCATATCGGCTACTGACTGTTATTACTATATGAATGAATGGCCTTTATGTGAGGCATAGTTATAAACTCATTGTCCGAAAGAAAAAGAGAAGATACCAGTTCGACAAATCGAAAGAAATTGAGGAAATGAAAACTAAAAAACCACGTGACTTTTGGAAACATTTTTCAAAACGAAAAATTAATAGTGCACACGATATACCGGTAAACGACTTCCACTCGTACTTTAAGAATCTGTCAATGGAAATTAACAGTACTGAAATGGATGAAGCAGAGCTATTTAACAACCATCACGATTTCGACAACCATGATGAAACTTTTGAGGAACTTGACCGACCAATATCTATACCGGAAGTGGAAAAGGCAATCCGGAAGTTGAACCGACAGAAGGCCGAGGCCGGAGACCATTTACTAAATGAGTACTTTCTGGAAGCAGGGGATATAATTGCATCGCATTTAACGGACATATTTAACCTTGTGTTTAATACTGGGCATTTCCCGGATGCATGGACAGAAGGCTTCATCGTCCCGCTGTATAAAAACAAGGGAGACACAAAAGACACAAACAATTATCGCGGTATTACCCTTGTGAGCTGTCTGGGTAAGTTGTTCACCAGTGTGCTTAATAATCGCGTGAGTGAATGGTGTGAATCACATAATGTAATTTCGGATGCACAATTCGGTTTTCAGAAAGGGAAATCCACCGTAGATGCAGTATTTATATTGAGCTCAGTGATTGAAAAAATAATAAACAGTAAACAACGTCTTTATACCGCATTTATAGACTTGCGAAAAGCATTTGACTCGGTATACAGAAATGCATTGTGGCTAAAACTACACGGGCTTGGAATTAACGGTAAAATGTTACGCATTATACGCGGAATTTACAAAACGGTGAAGTCGTGCGTGAAACATCATGGACAATATTCAGACTTTTTTGACATCACGATCGGATTACGTCAAGGGGAGATAATGTCCCCGATACTATTCGCCCTGTTTATCGAGGATCTGGAGCTGTATCTACAAGACAACATAGACAGCGGACTGACTCTACAAGATATAACCGTCATATTGCTACTATTCGCAGACGATATGGTACTGCTCGCAAAATCCCCAAATGAGCTCCAATGCAGCCTAAACAAACTTCACGAATATTGTATAAAATGGGGGCTTGAAGTAAATACGTCCAGAAGATTGTGGTGTTTCGTAAAAGAGGCAGACTGCTAGCTGACGAACAGTGGTATTATAACGGTCAAGTGTTAGAAGTTACAGACGATTTCAACTATCTCAGGGTGGTGTTCAACTATACAGGGTCGTTCGCGCTAAATCAACAGACGTTATCGGGAAAGGCGCTGAAAGCTATGAACATATTACTAGCAAATACAAGACAATATGATTTCAACCCAAAGACGATGTGCCAACTGTTCGACGCGTTCGTATCCGCAATTCTCTCCTATGGATGTGAAGTGTGGGGCCATACAAAATCGAAAGAGATGGAGCGAATTCATCTCAAGTTTTGTAAAACTATTCTGGGCGTGAAAATATCGACGAGTAATGTAGGCGTTTATGATGAACTCTGTCGTTATCCATTGTACATTAATATATATACAAGAATCATAAAGTACTGGTTTAAGCTGATTGAAACGGATAACTGTATTTTGAAAGTGGTATACAATGGTACTCTATTAGATTGTACACGCGGGGTTAACAATTGGGCAACTAAAGTGAAGTGCTTATTAGATAATTTAGGTTTCACATATGTATGGAATGACCCTCTCTATGTTTCAGAAAATGCATTCATACCGCAGTTTAAACAAGCGTTGTTTGATTGTTTCGTGCAAAAATGGCATGTCGATGTACAAAGTAATAGAGTACTGACATTGTACAAGTACATAAAACCAGATTTTCAGTATTCGTGTTATTTGGACAAAGTTCGGAGCAGGTGGCTCAGAACTTCAATTAGCAAACTTGTGTTATCATCACATACGTTACGTATAGAGACTGGGAGATATGGACCAAACCGAATAGAGAGACATGAACGCGTGTGCCAGCTGTGCAATACAAACGATTTAGAGGACGAGTACCATCTTGTGTTCAAATGTCCTGTTTATGAGAACATTAGACGGTCCTATATTAAACGGTACTACCTCAATCACACAAGTGTACATAAACTTGCATTATTATTGCAGTCGACTAACAGAAAAGAATTGATCAATCTATGTAAATTTTTATCTGAAGCATTTGCGATAAGAAAACGTCTAATCATGCAAATTGCATAGTAAACGATTATAGGTTAGAGTGTGATATGCTATGACAAAATACGCCTAAATAGTTGTCGGCAGTGTAGCTCATAGTTGGATAATACTCTCATACACCATGTCCACCACCAATATCGATACCACAGACCGTTGAAGTCACATATAGAGTTGCGAGGCGTGTCCTGACAAAATAGGACCTGCTCCTGATCAGTCTACATCCTTGTCAGAGTGTGAATACGCAGGCTGGCCGGGATGTATGCTGGTCGCGGTTGTGGCATGGCCCACTTTGTCAGAATACACTCGCATTAAGTATACATTGCATGTATCTACCAAATAAGTGCTGGTCATTGTATATACCTATTCAACATTGACAGTTATCAGAACAGAAAAATTCACCCTCTAGAACAGTATTTACCTTGCAATCCATCTCAGCTCATGTTCACTCATACCTATCATGTATTATATTGATTGTATTTTGTTTCATGACGAGGAACTGTATTCAGTTTAAGTGAAATAAAACATTCTTCTTCTTCTTCTATAAACTTGGAAAAGTCGCGGGAATACTGGACGAAGGCCGGAAGGCCTCGTCCAGTATTCTAGCGACTTTTCCAAGTTTATATCCCCGATAATTCAACAAAAAGGCCATTCATTCCATATAATTCCAGCATTTGAAATAAATTCATCAAGAAAATGTGTTTATTTTCCGTTTTCTTAAGAATTATTTTAACTGCGCCTCACGGTTACGGAAAGTAGTGCGGCGTGGGAGTTTACTGGGATATACATTTTGGACAGAGACTTGCTACGTGCCAATCAAATGTTAGGGAATTGTGTAAATATTTTTGTGCTGGAATTATGATTTCGTGACTGGAAATCCAACGATGGAAGTTTATCAAATTAGGTAGTGCATACAAAAGGAATAACTACAGCGGACGGAAAGAACAACATGGCAATATATATTATATGTTAATATGTTTATACAAATAGAGACTATATACATTTAGACTATCTTCCCATCACCTGTGAAAATAACCAATAATTAAAACTTAACCAATACAACGTTTGTACAATTGGGTGCCAGTCACTTTACATGGCTTAGCATAGTCAGAAATTATTGTGATATCAGCTACGGACTGTTATTACGATTTCGTGGCTGGACGATCAAATTAGGCGGTGCATAACAAATTACGGAAATATCTAGACTATATAGAGACTATGTAAAGACTATATAAATCTAAACTATGTTATCATCACCTGTGGAAATAAACAATAATTAAAACTTAGCTAATACAACTTTTGTACAATTGGGTGCCAGTCACTTTGACTGGCACCCAATTGTACAAACGTTGTATTGGTTAAGTACGGAGATGTACGGACGGACGTACGTACGGATTGAAGGAACCGCAAGATCAAATGAATATGGCTGTTTATCTTGACCGAGTGTGATACCTACTATGTGATATCAAGGAGTGGGAATATTCATTTGATCATGCGGTTCCTTCCATCCGTCCGTACGTCCGTCCATACATCTGTCCGTTCGTGGTTATTTGCGTCGGAAATAGTTTATTCATAATGCTATAACTTCAACATTTCTTGATGGATGACTTTAATATTCGCATAGTTGGTACACGCGGACATGTGACACAAGAAATTTACCATTATTATGTCCATGACATTGGTGATATTCACGTCGTCTCTGAAACACTTCGTCATGTTTACAGTCAAGCATATTAAGGGGGAATTCCCATGTTTGACAAACATAATGCTTAACGAAACATGGTATCATCTCCAAACAGGTTGGGTTTAGTAAGGATGGCGAGTTGAAGGCGCTCCATCTTAAGCTGTACTCTAACGGAGGTTGCAGTGCTGAAATGACGGCGGGCGTAAGTACGGTCAAACCTCTCTAAACCGGACAATATTTGCACCCATGTGTGGGTAATTTTGATGGCTTTCAGTTATTAACACTGCCTGCTCCTGATCGCATAGCACTGACACACGCATATTATTGGCGATGTGCCTAGCTTACAGTGCAACCTCTCTAAACCGGACACTCTGGGGACCTCCCAGGGTGTCCGGTTTAGAGAGGTTCCACTGTAATCAGTGTACCACCTCGTAGTTGTGATATGTAATTTCGTTAGCAGAACCACTGCTTTAGTTAATGTTTATCTCACGGGTCGGGTCATATTATATTGTTTTGCTCGTGTTCCGTCAATTATCATGAATCTCTGGACTTTGTCTCGTATTTCCTTTGTCTCTAAGCAAATTTGTTATCATATATCCGTACACCTACGTGTTTAGAGCAATCTAAAAGATCAGTAACTGCAAGTGAAGTCTTATAACATATACTCGCTGAACATTTTGTAACTAAACACTATATTGATACCTGGAAAGACAAATGCATATACAGGGTGTCCCCAACAAAACTAGATTCTTTTTGTAACCTATATATCTTTTGATATACTGTTCGAATCTTAATACATTTTAGCATACATATTGTGTACTGTCTCTGATATTTGACAGATACACATTGCTTACTGCTCGTGCACACACTTTGACGTCATTATGATTATGACGTCACTAGATCATATTCCGGAATTTCCATTGACGAAAACGTTGTGAAACAGTTGAAAAGCCGTTGCGCATCCATTATTTTCATTGAAAGGTGAAATAAATGATATACTGAACAGAACACATGCATACATAAATGTTACATACATGTACAAAGACATTAACAGCAAACAATAAGCAGATAAGTTGATAAATGTCACCAGCAAACATCCTAGGGAAATTGAATGCTCAAAGTGACAAAGATGTCGGCAATTCATATTTTCAGCAAAATGGAGGCAAACTTGCAATACATATAACACATAGAGAGCACCAGTCACACATTGAAAGGACATGTCTACATGCAGTTACTTGCGGGCAACAATTATTCATAGCTCCCGTACCGTACATATCATGCTGTGGACTGTACGGAAGTTTCGCAGAGCTACTGACCGCAACTAATGTCTCGTGACTTGTATTTTCCTACTCCGCAGGCCATGTCAAAGACGTCATGGAGTTTCCAGAACTGTTACAGGTTAGAACTCACCAAATAATTTTACTGTATAACTTAACCCTTTGGACCCGTAAGCCCGCTATAGCGACATATGCAAATAGCGCAGATCCAGATGAGCCGGCTCGTAACGAGCCGTTTCATCAGGATCTGCACTTTTTGCAAGTAATTTTCATATTTTTAGTAAAAAACACGCATATGTTATAAACGGACTAGTCTGAAAATAATTTTGTAACGGCTGGATTGGTTGCAAAAGTAGCATATTGATCGACCAATATTGTTTACGTCAGTTGGCCATTACAACTGTTTTACATCGCGTGACCAACATGTTCACTGTTTTCTGTTAAATACTACAAATATGCTGAACAGTGGTGATAAAACCACCCAACAGGTTCCTCAAGTGGTATTTGACAGTACAGTGGAGAACCTCTCTAAACCGGACACCAAGAAAGAAATTATGAGATCTCACTTTGAGAGGTTTCTTGGTAATGCATCACAGATAATAATGCATGTTCACGATTGCAATAGACGCAAGTATGTCCCAGAAGGGTCATATGCTTGATTTACAGTAGAACATCTATAAACCGGACACCCTGGAGACCACCCAGGGTGTCCGGTTTAGAGAGGTTTCACTGTAATTGATTAGGATTTTGGTCTCAAAACATCCTGGCTATTTTTTTATACAGGACTACTTTATACTCCTTTGACGCCTGTTCACTATTTAGTGTTTTCTTTACCTACAGGATCGTGGACAATGTGACGTTTGAAGGCCACTGCTGCAAAACGAACGTGCCCTCGAACACATCATTCCGCGGGTTCGGTATTCCCCAGGGTGTAATCGTGATGGAAGACATCATATTTAACGTTGCATGTGCGCTAAATAAAACGCCAGAAGAGGTTAGTTATTATTTGATCTGGAAACGTTGTTACTTGATGATGACGTGGCTCTGGTGTGGACCTAGCCCCATATCAGGTTATTCTAATTTCATACCTGAATAAAATGTTTTTTTTCCTGTAAATATTAAGTTCTGATGTTGGTAATATCCCCCCCCCCCCCAGAGCTGTACATGTGAACTGTGGGCTTCGACCCCCGTTAACCCGGTCTAAAATGACCTTAGCTGTGGAATTAAACAATCTTAAATAAATAAATGTGCATGATAACTGTTTTCACGTATATAATATACCTTACATCAGTGGGCTATTATACCACGCCCCCCCTCCCCCCGGACGAAAGTCGAGGAATACTGCTGATGTGACACCGACCATCATCCGCGTCCGCCGCAACCACTTTCCTGTCCGTAGCAAATCTCGAATACCCTTTAGAATATTTTCATGAAGCTTCCCACATGCATAGGTCGTACGGGCCATTGCGGAGCTATTGGTAGAAAAGGGTATACATAATTTTTATCACGCCAGCTTGCAGCCGGCATGATATAGTCGCGGCTTTTGTCGTGCGTCCGTGCGTCCCATATGTGCGTCTGGCATTTGCGTTAAAGTTGTTTAAGTACCAACTATATCCACAATCCGATTGACTTGAAACTTCACGTAGTTCTGTATCATTTTCCATGTGTTCATGTAGGTATACACTGGTAGTATCAGTGGCTCACGTTAATGTGAGAAACCAATTAATAAAGTTTAACATCTTCGTAATAACGTTTTTATCGTACGAAGTTTAGTGAAACAGACTCCATCGTAAGCAAACTGTAAAAATGATCTGCAAAGAAATATATGTTGTGACCTCTAATTTGAACCGTCTCATCGAGACGGTTCAAATGAGTGGTAACAACAAATATTTTCATTAAGAAATGAAGAAAATACATTTTGTTTTTAATTTAGACACCTGTGAATAGGTACCCCGCATGAAATGGGTTAATGTACGAACTGTGTATTTCCCACAGATAGCGGAGACGAACTTATTCGCCGTAGGAGACGCGAGTCGCCATGGCCGGATCAAGGACTACAAAATACCCGAAATGTGGACACAGTGCCAGGAGCAATGTAGTTACACAGAGCGCCAGCAAGCGGTGAGGCAATTCAACAGGTAAAGTTTCATTACTACATGTATACAGTGAATACTCTCTAAACCGGACACCCTGGGAGGTCCCCAGGGTGTCAGTTTTAGAGAGGTTTCACTGTAAATCATGCATTTGATCATTTGCATTCAGTCATAAGCTGTGTACTATGCGATCATGAACAGACATTATCCCCTAGATAACTGAGAAAGAAATTCATCACAAATAAGATCACAGATTGTCTTGTGTTCGATTTAGAGAGGTGTCACTGTATTTATGTTGTATATTTATGATATTATATTCTTGCCAATGTCGTACTATCATTCCCCTTGTCTGAACCTATAGTTATAAATCAACGTCCAAATATGGGTCACCGGTAAAATTAGGCACCTTAGCGATTTACACTATTTTGTGCTTCATATCATATTGCAAATTCATGTCAAATCATTACCATCTCGTCCTTTTTAATGGTGAACAGCCGACAGGCGCAACACCGCGTCCGTGATGGAAATATTGTGTTATGCTGAAGGCTGCCAACGAGGGGATTAGCATAGTGATAACGATGCCATTGTTTTGCATGTTTCGCTTTTTCGTTTTTTAGTAAAATCAGTCTTGTGCAATACAACTCATGTTGCATTGCGTTTTGATGTGGTAGTCGGGTTCGGCTGTTAACCCTTAGACCGCTATCTTATTTTTTTGTCGTCTGCTTTTTATTTTCTATTTTCCATTTGTATCATCAAAAACATGCTTTGACAGCACTTTAGAATAATTTACAACATGCTTTGACAGTACTTCAGAATCATTTGCATTGGAAATGATTATGAAGTGCTGTCAAAGCATGGTTTTATTGAGAAATAAGGCAAGATATAAAACAACAGCAGACGACAATTGTTGTGAGTAGCGGTCTAAGGGTTAATGTCTTCTAAGTCAATTTCTGTACACAGGGAGAGTAGATGGAAGAAGCGGGGTCTATCGTTGTTGGCGTGTCGCTACGGCATTGGCTACGGCACGGCGGTCGGCCACTGGAACCAGGTACTAGTATAACTTAGTGTTCACCCATTGGATTGTTAAGGAATTAAATGCGAGGAAGCTGTAGCGACCGCAGCATTTAGTTCCTGAAAAATCCAATATATGAACAATGACTTACTTATAGTTCAGCCAAGTGTACACTACATTGTCCCAACCGAGTATTAAGTTTCCATTTCGTGTCGAACAGTTAATCATTAAATCAGGTAATTATGTAACTTATTGGGGTTAAACGACGGAAATTTCACCCACAGTCACAACCGTGTTTGGATGTCCCTGTGTTGACCGATCGCCCAAACACTAACCATCCATTGCTGAGTCTCTGAGTTTATTTGATATAACACCCGTAAATGAAGTTCCTGATACTGTGATACCAATTCCCTCGTATGCCGTATATTACAGGGCACGGCCGTGGTGAACATCTACGTTGACGGCAGTGTCCTGGTAACTCACGGTGGGGTGGAGATGGGACAAGGCATCAACTCCAAGATGCTGCAGGTAATCACCGTCTCGCCAGTGGGAGACACACCCATGACATTGATCCTGTGGCTGTCACTGGAGAAATAAGACATTGTTCATGTGGCTATGATTGGAGAAATAAGACATTGATCTAGTGGCTGGGACTGGATAAATAAGAGATTGGTCCCGTGGCTGTGACTGGAGACACGCTTTTCGACATCTGCGTAATTTCATTAAATACATTTACAAAATTTACGATGTTTTTCATAAATAAAGTCAAAAGTTGAAATTACGCAGATGTCCGAAGGTAACAATTCGAATGGCGTGTCATAACTCCGCATGTACTCTCAAAATGTTGTTCACTGTTGCCGTCATTTAAACAAACTATTGCAAATTTTGTAAACGTATTTCATGAAATTACGCAGATGTCCGAAGGTAAAAATTCGCATGGCGTGTCATTAATGTTGCTTATGGTTATGTGACCAGTGTAGATCCTGACCAGACTGTGCAAATACAGACTGATCGTGATTTGCACGTTTGGCCATTCCATTATCCGATGCTTCTAAAACGCGATATAGACCGTTATCAGGCTACACGAGCGTGCTATTTAATAAGGAGCTACACTGGTCACAAACGTCATTAGCTCCATTTCTCCAGTCGCAGCCACATATTAAGCCGTATTTGCCGCAGCTATTTAGGCATATTACTGACATATTACTGACATTCAGAACTCGTACTTGTATACAAGGACATATCTACTGCAGTATGCAAGTCGCCCCGTATTTACATCCATTCTCTATCTGCTGCTTCTGCTACCAAAATGCTCGTTTTTCTTGTGGCATTACAGCAGTATACACGTTGTTACATTTATTTATTACACATGTACATGTACACTGTATAATTTGCTATGTGTACTAATACATTCGTGTAAACTGTTTTACACTACACCTAATGAATTAACGTCCTTACCTGTAACATATTTCACAAAAATTGCAAAGTATATACATGTATCTTGCTAAGTACACTTTAAGTGAGACATTTTCAATTTACAGATAAATTTAATAATTTTATTTAATACAATAAACTGTTTCTGACCAAATTATTATACTGAATGTATTACCTTATCACAGCCATTTTGGCTGTGATAATGTAATAAATTCAGTATAATAATTCTGCATACTTTTCATCATCAAATATATGCAGTCATTAGTTCTATATGAACAAATGCATGTCGGGAACTACATGATTACTCATTCCCCCAAAGTATACTTACATGTACATGTAGCTAGATAAGTATGCTTAGCAATTTTGATGAAATCAGCTAATGATCATCATAGATTGCTTCCCGATCCCTGGGCCTACCCCTGAGTAAGATCTACACGAACGAGACGGGCACCCACACCATTGCCAACCCGTCCATCACGGCGGCCAGCGTGGGCACGGACGTCTACGGACCGGCTGTACTCGTGAGTCATTTCACACAAGACAAGTGATTTTGTACCTAAGAATGTATCTCATGAACAAATATTTGCAGAATTTTCAATATTTTCCGTACATGACGTCGAAAGTTGACGAAATTTTCGGAGCAAATGCGGAATAGAATTAAAAATGAAGATTTCGCCAACTTTCGATGAAGATAAAATTTCGTCAACTTTCGACGTCATTTGCAGAAAATATCTCATGAAAATATCTCGCGCATTTCTTTTAGGTACAAAATCACATGGCTTGACTAATATAGTGTATTCCATGTTATCCATGTTATCCAACTACTACATGTGTTCCCGAGTGTGTACGTACCCGTGTTGTTGGGAGAACTACTGTCTGTATCATGAAACCTGATCAAAAGTTTTAAATCGATATTGAACCAAATTCACAAAATAAAAATAAGGCTCATTCATTTATGTAATAGTATACATGTGTATATTGCAGGACGCGTGTAACATTCTCTCGGAAAAACTGGAGCCAGTACGTCAGGCCAACCCCGGAGTGACCTGGGAATCTCTGGTATATATATACGCTCGTATATGTACAAGATGTACGTCTACATACACTTTATGAACCATGTTATATCCGTATAAATATAATTCACTTGATATGTCAAAATAATACGCTTCTTTCTACAGTTAACATTTTTCATGCTGAGATACGCCATTATGTTTGCGGAAAATCCTAAATATTTTCCGTCTATGCGATAATAAGTATATGTCGCAACCACCATTTGAACCGTCTCGTCGAGACGGCGGTTCAAATGAGTGGTCACAACATTGAGAAATAAGAAAAATAAATAGTTAAAATAGTTCATACCCATAAAGGTGTATTCCGAATGTAATATAATTTCTGTTTTCTGTTGTACCGATTGTCGGAGTAATCAAGTCCGGCTATATACATGTACCTGGTAACGCCATAAGGTATAATTATTTGTAACTGGCTAATAATTGTTAAATAACGGGAATTATGATCCATCCTTCTGGGTCGCGCCCAATCGTGTTGGTATTAGACGTGCGTATAATTCCAGTTAGTCAACCAATGAATGCGATGCATGGTTTATTATTACTTATCCAGAATGAAACATGGTATGTGCTTGTTCTCAGATATGCAGGGGCCGTTTCACTAAACTTCGTACGACTAAAATTTTCGTAAGTGCATAATTATGATAGTCTGTAAATTGCACATTAACAATGTTTTATTGTAAACAATTACTGGATTTGCATTTATTGAGCATAGGCTGCATATGCAGCCTATGCTCAATAAATGCAAATCATCAATTGAAATTTCCAGATGATCCTAACTTTGCACTTACGAAGATTTTAGTCCTACGAAGTTTAGTGAAACGGGCCCCATAGAAAGTGATGAAACGGAATAGGAAACACATTTTAATTGGGTTATAAAAACGTGGGGTTTGCCAAATGTGACGCGGATTTTTTTAATATAAATATTTTTTATAGTTTTTTCAAGTCGCCAGATGCATATATGTTCTATAAAGTTACTCTGACCTCTTTACATGGACACACATACCAGTCTTTCGTTATACATGATTGGATGTAACATACATTTGCATGGTAGTGTTTTTTATTGATCATGTGGCGAATTTACAGTACGATATTATTTCTCCATGACGATACAATGCTCGACGCGCAGGGATTTTTCTGACGCGGCGATATCTGAGAACCAAACTACGTTTGTATGGCCTTATATATTTGTATCTGGAAAAATCGGGTTTGGTAAAACAATGTTTATATATATGTTTATAGTATTACATACTTGTCTTTAATTTGATGGTTACTAATTTATTTTATTTATATATTATTTACACTAGTCTATAATGGAAAGTTATTTTTAAATGTTGTAGATTACGTCCTTCCACAACAAAATATCAGAATGTTTCCCGACTAGTACATTTATAGTCCAACTGCCAAATTATGCCAAACGAAATTATCTCCCTTGCTTATCACAGTTTCTAATGATGCGATGGATTTATGTGTGACAGGATGTAAACAACTATATATTGGAAACACAGCCACTTTATTCCTTTGAACCCGAAAGCCCGCTATAGCGGTTTATGCAAACAGTGCAGATCCAGTTGAGCCGGCTCGTAACGAGCCGTCTCATCAGGATCTGCACTTTCTGAAAGTAATTTTCATATTTTTGAGAGTAAAATATAGCCCTTTTCATAAATGGACTAGTCTGAAAACCATTTTGTGACCGTTGATTTGTTGCAAAATTAACATATCAATATCCATTCCAGTTAATTAGGGGTGAAAGGGTTAATGTATGTTTATTTTCCAGATCAGCATTGCTTACCAGACGCGGGTAAAGTTGCAAGCTACTGGCTTCTCTCGGTACGTGCTTCATGTGGTTTTATACATTCCATGTATCACTTTGTATTCGCCCGTTTGAATAAAATTGGACGCATTATGGTATACCGCTCTTCGTTTGTCAGTCCATCTATCTGGGCCAACATCAGATAATTATGGGCTTAGAGTCCCAAAGACTTATTCTACTTTCATCTCAAACAAAGGAAAAGCCCATAATACGAAATGTTGGTAAGTCCGTCGATGCCGCCGTGCGTCCGTGCGTTCGATTTGCACGTTTAGTTTTCGGGTACCTGTCTGCAACCCTGCAAGTGCGATTGACGTGAAACCGTATATACTTGTTTGTTACCATCCATATTTTCGAGAGTTGACAATACATACATGTATCATTTGTGCCGCTGCAGAACGAAACTCTTTGCTTCATAATACAGAACAATACAGAATGTGCGTTCGCATGGGGATATTATTCGGAGTATAACTCCTCCTCGAAGACGTAAGCACGACTATCCACTAATTGTCTATATCGACGTTGTAGTGATTGTTACACGCATGCGCATATGTATTCCAGGCTAGAGTTTGAACCCCCAAAACCGCCATTCGAATACACGACGTGTGCCGTTGTGTGTACTGAGGTGGAAATCGATGTCCTCACCGGCGAAAACCAGGTACGGTACGAACCACCGGCGTTAATCTTGCCCAGATGCCAACGTTGATTAGCGATGCACATCTATTAGCGATCTCAAGTCGCAATCCAGCAAATCGATTTGTTGAGGATGAGTTGTAGCACAGCTCATGCTCAGTAAATCAAGCTGTTTGATTTCAGGCATAATATTCAAGTATTTTGAAATAAACATAATCACAAATGTTGGCAAGATTAGCGCAGGCGGCGATGTAACGTCACATGTATGTGGTGGAGAAATGGGGTTTATGGGATTTGTGACCAGTGTAAATCAATATTTGATGGAATTTCATCAAACAAAGAAAAAATACTTGCATTTATATTATGTTTTAGATTTAATGTGTTTAATAGCCAAAGGTTCGTTTGCAGAAACAACGTGGAACAGACAGTAATGTGTGCTAGGCGATGAACGCAGGTACATGTATGCTGGGATTTGCATATTCTGTCCTATCACCAGTAGCCTATTTCACCAACATTACAAAGTACATGTATACATGTACTTATCTAGCAAAGTATACTTTGAGGGAGAAATTTTCAATTGAAGGATAAATTTATTAATTTTGTCTATACTGAATTTATTACATTATCACAGCCATTTTGGCTGTGATAATGTAATACATTCAGTATAATAAGTCTGCATATTTTTAATCATCAAATATATGCAGTTGTTACATGTAGGTCTATATGAAATAATACATTTCAGGAAAAATAAATGATTACTCCCTCAAAGTATACTTTGCTAGATAAGCATACTTTGCAATGTTGGTGAAGTAGGCTTCGTGTACCTTGTTAATTCCCAAAATGAGGTTATTCATACTAAGTCTCTGACGGATGGCCTGTCGAGTACATATGAACATCTCTAAACCGGACACACTGGCCGGGCCGAGATGTTCACTACGATGGTCATGTCATTGTATTACCAGTGATTCTCTTTTAAGACAGTTACTTCCATTTCCCCAACAAAAGCTGTATGGTTGTTGTTGAGCGCGGCTTTGCTTCTTCGAAGCATTGTTTTTTTGTTCTTTCCTTTTCTATTACTTTGACGGCGTGTTTGGTTATGAAGTTGCTGTCTTAGTAAATACATGTATTTGTTAGTTTGTATTGTCGAGAAGACTGGGCTATGTTTTCGTGTCTGTACTTCAATGCAATTTGCTTTTCCTGCCGTGACTGATATTTTGTTGCGGAGCAGATATTGTACCGCTTTCGTTGCATTTGTTTATCATGGTGTATTGCGTTATGCTATTCTTTGCATGGGTTAATGAGGGTAATTCACTATACGTACAGTAGACCCTCTCTAAACCGGACTCTCATGGGACCCCATTTTGTTTAATTTAAAATGACAAAACATGATTATGAAGTGGTTAATTGAAGTGAAATCTCTCTAAACCGGACAACCTGGACCTTCCAGGGTGTCCGGTTTAGAGAGGTTTGACTGTACATGTGCATCAAAGTACTAAACAATAGGCGATAACATAAACAAAGACTTTGAAGAATGAATCGGTTGTATTCAGGTGCTGCAGTGTGACATTGTCATGGATATCGGCAAGAGCCTGAACCCAGCTATCGATATCGGACAGATAGAAGGCGGGTTTGTACAGGTATGTATTTTCACATGTATTTATGTTGCCAGTAACGCCATATAAACTTTTAGTTAACGAACATTTGAGTTAACGAGAGTTAATATATAGCGAATCATGGGACCAACACTTGACTTTAAGGTATCAGTAGTGTGACCTCAGAAATGTTTAGGTAATGAATGTTTAATGTGTGATCTACTAAAACGATTTAAATAGAGTAAGCGTACCTGGCTTCGTACAGTATACCTGGATTCACACAGCTCGATTTGTTACTTGTTGATGATTGTTGTTAGTTTTCTGACTCATCATGTAAACACATTTGACTGTCTGAAAACACTTGTCTTCAGAAGACCGCATTGGTGAGTACGAAGCCACGTATACTGTGCGAAGGCATGTACACTGTGTGAAGCCACATGCAATGTACGTGGCCAGGTACACTGTGTGAAGTCCGGTACACTGTGCGAAGCCACATACACTGTGCGAAGCCAGGTACACTGTGCGAAGTCAGGTACACAGAGCGAAGCCACATGCACTGTGCAAAGCCACATACACTGTGCGAAGCCAGGTACACTGTGCGAAGTCAGGTACACAGAGCGAAGCCACATGCACTGTGCAAAACCACATACACTGTGCGAAGCCAGGTACACTGTGCGAAGCCACGTAGACTGCGCGAAGCCACGTATACTGTGCGAAGCCAGGTACACTGTGCGAAACCACGTACACTGCGAAGCCACGTACATTGTGCGAAGCCAGGTACATTGTGCGAAGCCACGTACATACCACATACACTGTGCGAAGACACGTACACTGTGCGAAGCCACGTACAATGTGCGAAGTCACGTACGATGTGCGAAGCCAGGTACACTGTGCGAAGCCACGTACACTTACTCTACGCAACAATGAGGTAGACATGTTATCGGACATTCGTGTGTGATTATCCACGTGACCGCAGCGTACTGCGTGACTTTGATGTAGCTTCCGCAAATTTTCCGCAGTAGCTATTGCGCAATTCCATTCCAATTTCAGCCTAACGTAAGTCATAATAAAGTATGTGGATTTTGGAATATACAATATTGTATAGATAAAGGATTATTTGCATATAGAATGAATTAGTAGTTATTCCCATAATAACATGTTTTGTAAATGTACGTATGTAACGGGTGAATAAATAACATATCTCCTTATTACGTTTTTTAATTGTTTCAGTATATTCATGTATATATTGTCGCATTCATATGTCACATTACGATAAATCAGCACCATAGTATTGATGTATTGTGACATGACACGTGTGTGCGTAATTGTGTATCGAAATAATGATTACAATTTTCGATTTCGATATACGACTAGGAAGCAGTTAAAACAAAATATAATAACCGATAAATACATGTTGTACATGTAAGTACGAAAGCATAACGACACACAGATTAGATACGTGCAGTACTAAGGAAACCAATGAGTACAGGCAAACTAGAATGTGTCTATGTAAAGTCATATAAAACGGGTTCAAAGTAAAGCTATACTCATATTCCTCTGACATAGAAGCGCGCTTTATGACGTGCAGTGTACTTTCCTCCTATATGAAAACAACTGTATCACAAACATATGTATGTATATACGTTATACGTGATTTTGATACTACAAAGTGAAACATGGTGCCATATTGCCCGTCTAAATGTATGTTCGCCCGAGGGTTCATATCTCATATCAAACTGACCAAACACAACCCGAGAAACGTTTCAGTGGTATGACAAAATACATTATTTAGCGTGGCATCAGCTCCTATCCCCTCCGATATACGCACAGTGGTCATTCAATTCTGATTCCAGTTTCACGACTACATTTTTGAAGGTAGGATTAATGCGAGTTGATTGTTAAATGTGATCATACACAGGTTTTTGACTCGGACCTAGGACCTGATAAATAGCTCATTTGAAAAACGTTACCCCACCCACCCATTTCCTTACAATATACAGTATAGCCTTAAAACGCTATAGTGTATATTGTACGGAAATTGGTGGGTGGGGTAACGGTTTACAAATGAGCCATTTATCAGGTCCTAGGTCTGAGTCTTCCACCTGTGTGATCATAGGGACTGGGCATGGTGACGTCAGAGTACACGGAGGTAGGACCAGATGGGCGGTTTGTCAAGTGTAATCCCGTCGACTACAAACTCCCGAACGTGACCAGTATCCCGCGGAAGTTCAGCGTGACCTTGCGGAAAAATCACGATTGTGTCACGCCCTGCTACTCCTCAAAGGTAATTATGGTGGCACTAGAATTGTAACATTCTGGTATGGCGTACACTCAGTAGCCGATTTCATCAACATTGCAAAGTATACTTATCTAACAAAGTATACTTTGAGGGAGTAATCATTTATTTTTCCTGAAATGCATTATATCATTTAGAACCGACGAATGCATATATTTGATGATTAAAAGTATGTGGAATTATTATACTGAATTTATTACATTATCACAGCCAAAATGGCTGTGATAATGTAATAAATTCAGTATAATAACAATTATTAAATTTCTCCCTCATTGTATACTTTGGTAGAAAGGTATACTTTGCAATGTTGGTGAAATAGGCTACAAGTCTCATAGCACATAATTGAGACACGCCATGCGAGTTTGTACCTTCGGACATCTGCGCAATTTCAATATAAATTTACAATATTCTTCATAAATAAAGTCAAATGTTGACAAAATATTCCGCATGTACTCTGAGAATTTAGTCAACTTTTTGACGCCGTTTACGGAAAATATTATAAATTTTGTACTCGTATTTAATGAAATTACGCAGATGTCCGACCGTACAAAATCGCATGGCGTGTCACATATATGTTGCCGTGACTGGAGAAATGGGGCTTATGGGATTTGTGACCAGTGTAACTTCTGATCAAATTGCACACTCCTGTACCTTGATAATGATCACCATTGCTTATTAAAAGCATGAGGGATGTTTCATTGATGGAATGGCGAATAGTGCAGATCCTGATCAAACTGGGCAGATACACAGGCTGATCTGGATCTACACTGGTCGCAAAACTCATAAGCCAGATTTACCAAGTCACAACCACATATATGCGACGGCGGATCTCGTTTATCCACAATCGTTTATGATGTGTGTTATGAAACATGGAACATTACTTACAATAGAGATGTGGTCTGTCGGCACACGAATACCACCGCTGGCAGCCAGTCAACAGTTACCATTCATGTCGAGAATTAATTTATAACACAATGATGGAGAACCATCAGCGCAATGCATGTGCAAAATATGAAGAATTTCCTTGACGGACCCTGTTTATAGAAATGTATTGACCTCAATTTTAAATACATGTATATGAATTGACTATAGTTGTGACCTTGGTCTTGGGATTAACGGGTGCCAGGGGATCGGGTATCTGTTACCGAATAATAGAGGTCCATCAGAATCAAGGTGCATGATCACCTGGTTACCACAACAACAACAACACTGTCTGAAAATGTTGAAAGCGCGCCCAATCCAAAGTAAATATTATTTGATAGTTTCCTTAATATGCAACGGATTTTGATGAAATATGGCGCAGCAAACGCGTCCTCATAATCTGCATTGGGCGGTCTCGGGACTTCGGCACATACTTATTTCGTTTTTGAGAATAATCGATTTCCGTGTCAGTATTGACAGTAAACACGGAAATCGATTCTTCGCAAAAGCGACAGAAGTTTGGGCCACAGTACCGATACCACCAAATGCAGTTTAACAAGACGTGTTTGATGCACCATATTTCATTAAAATAAGTTACACAATAAGGACAATATAACAGAATACGTACTTTGAATCGGAGACACTTCTGGAAGTTTCAGTTGTTGTTGTTGTAACCACTTGATCATGCACCTTGAGAATAATTCATAAAAATATATGCAATATAAAGAAGATATAAGACAATTACATCAACGTTCAGTTTGTAAAGTTCCTGACCTTAATCTTGGGGTCGGTGGGGGCCGTAATAGCGTATACTTATCAGAGCATGATAGGGGCCCATCATAGGAATGCAGTGTGTGAACTATGAAGCAGGGCCCGTTTCATATGCAGTCTATGCTCAATAAAGGTAAATCCATCAATTGAAATTTCTAGACGATCCTAAATTTGCGCTTACGAACATTTTAGTGGTAAGAAGTTTTCCCATGTTAAATCCCCATAGACATCTTCACTCTGTGAAGATGTCTATGGGGATTTAACATGGGGAAACTCCGTACGACTAAAATGTTCGTAAGTGCAAATTTAAGATCGTCTCGAAATTTCAATTGATACATTTACATTTATTGTGAATGTAAATCCGATAATTGTTTACAAGAAAACATTTTTAGTGTGAAATTTACAGACAATCATAATGTTGCACTTTCGAACATTTTAGTCTTCCGAAGTTTAGTGAAACGGTCTCCAGGACTGTAAAAGGAAGCAGAACTTGCAAGAAATGAACCTCAATGTGAAGTCTATGACCATGACCTCACGACTAGTGGGACTGGGGGTCCTACATCTGTCACAACATGGTAGAGGAATGTAATTGTTTAATATTAAGACGTCCCTTCTAAGGAACAAGCCATTATAAGATATTTACCGGAGTGTTAAGTTTGTGACATTGCTAGATCTGTGACATACATACGTATGTACGTACATGCACGTGCGTACATACGTATTGATGTGTGGAAACAGGAATCGTTATATGCACCCTTCACCATTCGATGGCGGGGGCATCATAACACGATGTTTGCGCCCTGGGGCATATTTCACCAACATTGCAAAGCATGCTTATCTAGCAAAGTATACTTTGAGGGTGTAATCATTTATTTTTCCCTAAATGCATTATTTCATATAGAACTAAAGACGGCATATAGTTGGTGATTAAATGTATGCGAAATTATTATACTGAATTTATTACATTATCACAGCCAAAATGGCTGTGATCATGTAATAAATTAAGTATAATAAATAGTGATAAATGTATCCTTAAGTTGCAAATATCTCCCTCAAAGTGTACTTAGCAACATAAGTATACTTTGCAATTTTGGGGAAATATGCTACTGGTCTATTGTGCTAACCGATAAGCAGGAGAAAGTAACAACAAACAGCCATCAAACCACAGTTAACGGCTCACGAATGTTTATTTCATGTTCTTAGACAAATTGTGACAAACGCTTACACAAAATACAATGAAATGTACTGCTTAAATTATGGTGATATTAACAAGTGTAAATATATTTGCATTGACAGGGTGTGGGCGAGCCTCCGTTCATTCTGTCCACCTCGGTGTTGTCCGCCATCAAAGACGCCGTCATGGCCGCCCGAAAGAACATCGGACTGTCTGGCTACTTCCGGTTGGATTGTCCGGCAACCGTGGAGCGGATTCGGGCGGCATGCGGCGATCAGACAAATTCCACCGGCAAACAAAAATAAACGTAGTATAAAGACATGGTATCAGCAGTTTCCAATACATGGCAAATTGTTTAAATACATATAGTGTGGCTTGATCGGCGTAAATTGGCACAGTACGTTAATTGCCACAGTCAGTGGCACAAATAAACAGGCGCAATAAACCCACACTTGCAATATATAGTGTTCTACTATCTGTTTCACTAAGCCAGCAAAATTGTATGGCTGTATAAACAATGCAAACATATTTGTTTGTCCATAATATGATTTTATACTATGAAGAATGAGCCTTCTTTTTATTTCGTGGAAGTTACTACAATATTGATTGTATTGCGAGAAAACAACTTCCCCGTGTTAATTCCCCAATAGACATCTTCATTCTGTGAATGGGGATTAAACAAAATGAGTATGTGTTTCTAATTTCAGAATTAGTCGACACAATTTAACTTTTGTTTTCATTTCCAAGCTATCTAGCCAGGTTTTGGATTTCCATTTGTTTTTCATTTCTCAACACCTCCAGCTCTCCCCCACCCCCCACCACCCCCCCCCCCCCCTGTTAACTTCGCATAGAAACATAATGTGTCGTAATAAAATCAATAGTCAATGCCCATTCTTACATTTTGATACAATTTAATATTATTGAACACAAATAAATGTTTTTGCATCGGTTAAATAGTAAAAGTTGTGCATGTTTCGTGAAACAGACAGTAGTTATGTAGTACAGTGAAACCTCTATAAACCGCACACCCTGGGTGTCCTGCTTAGAGAGGTGTCATTGTAAATCAAGTATTTGATCGTTCTGAGCCATGATTGCGTGCTATGCGATCACGAACAGACATTATCCCCTGGGATAAATGACCAAGAAACCCATACAAAATCAGACGTGTTTTCTTGGTGTCCTGTTAGAGAGTTTCTACTGTAGTTACAAATGTTAATGATACTATTGAACATACCTTAACCTTACACCGCTATCTTATTGTTTTGTCGTCAGCTGTTTATTTTCTATTTTCCATTTTTATCATCAAAAACATGCTTTGGCAGCACTTTAAAATCATTTCCATTGGAAATGATTCTGAAGTGCTGTCAAAATATGTTTTATTGAGAAATAAGGAAATATATAAAAGCAACAGTAGACGACAATTCGTGTGTGTAGCGGTCTAAGGGTTAAGGTTTGTGACATAGGGGAATAGAAGGGCAACTCACATCGAGGTTGATCCGTATATCGCTATAAGGTGTGTACCTCGATGTTGATATCAATCAATAGGAAACTAGTCTTACAGAGAGTGGAATTGAATGCGATTATGTGCACACTATCAACGTGACGATGTTTACATGTATATTGAGCATAGAAACAACTACAATAGTGATAGCATAGACTAGAATAGACTAATAATCAGGAGTCTTGTTATTATATTATTATACCCCATTTATATTACGAAAAGAGAGAGAGACAGAGAGAGACAGATAGACAGAGAGAGCGACATAGAGAGAGAGAGAGAGAGGGGAGAGCGAGAGCTAGAACGAGAGCGAGATCGAGAGCGAGAGCGAGAGCGAGAGCGAGAGCGAGAGCGAGAGAGATAAGTAGAGAGAGAGTGAGACGGAGAGGGAGAGCAATATATCGAAAGGAGACCAACTATCACATGTGAATACTTCTTTTAATTCAATACACCATTTTGTGTGTGTCGCATTGTTTCTATCGTTCGTTTGCCAACCCATATCCACTTGTGGCTGTATGACTGCAGAACGCTCAATGTACATAAATTCAAATAATTATTGCTAGATCTAAATAGTTAGAGCTAGTTCAAAATCATCTAAATATTTAATGCTAGCTATATTTATATATTAAATATTTAGAGCTAGCAATAATTATTTGAGTTTATGTAGATTTGGCGTTCCTGCTAAATCTACATAAGATCAAATAGTTATTGCTAGCTATATTTAAATATTAAATGTTTAGAGCTAGCATTGAGTATTTAGAGCTAAATCCAAATGATTTAGACTGCTTTTCAAATGAGTTAGTGCTAACTATAATATGTAATGCTAGATCTAATTATTTAGAGCTAGCATTAATTATTTGAGTTTATGTAGATTTGGCGTTCCATAGAACTGAGGTTTATGGAATATGTGGCCAGCGTAGTTCCTGGTCAAATAACACACTCCTGGGGCCGTTTCACGAAAATTCGTACGACTAAATTGTTCATAAGACTTTAACAGGCTCCAATTTTGTTTGAGCAATTCCAGTTGCTCAAAATAACGACCCCACATGCATAAGGAGGTTATGACAAAATTCAAACTGGACGTGACTATGAAAAGTTATCATAATATTTCACCACATTTTAGTAGCCGACGACTGATTGGTGTCACCATGAACGATTTCATATATTTCATCTCTCTACGACCTCCGTTACCTTCAAGCGTTATGAAAATTTTCATAAAAATTGCTCAGTAATCAACAGTTCAATCACCGTTGTTACTCACATATTGAAATCACAATTCCGTTCTCAGACAAACAATAGTCATTATGAAAATGTCCATAAACCGTACTATCCCTCTAACTATGAACATTTTCATAAAATGTACTATCGCTATCACTATGAACATTTTAATAAAATGTACTATTCTATGAAAATGTTCAAAAAGCGTAATATCACCCTCACTATGAACATTTTCATGAAATGTAATATGCCTGTCACTATGAACATTTTCATAAACCGTTCTATCACTCTCACATATTCAAGTCGCTATAAAACTTTTCATAACATTACTGTTTTCAGACAAATATTAGTCGCTATGAAAACTTTCATAAAACCTACCATCGCTACATGTACCACACATTGTAGTCGCTATGAGCTTCATGTACCTTCATAATGCCAATAGAGACTGAAAAACAAAAGCACAGCACATGAGACATAGCGCACTATACAAACGGGCAAAGCGGTGTAGAGTCCCCCCAAAAAAACGCAATCGTTTATAAAACTGACAATTAAAACAATAACAGCAGTTACCATATTGGTATTGTTATCTGCAGATATCTAGAGAATCTGAAGCAGTCTTATTGAAGAAGATCAATTCTGCTCATTAATTAGTCAACATAAACATATAAGAGACCGCATATGTTTCGCTATTGCTGATTTTGATACTGAACTACATGTATATCATACATTGCGTTATTCCATTCTATGCTTTCAACAAAGCTTATTTCTAACTTAAGCCAACAGAAATCGTCAGAAATGTAGGTGATTGTTTGCCCCTCTTGGAATACTATATAATTATGTAGTCGCCTTCATCTAGTTCATAATCATCCATATTATATATCAATATCTATCTTAATGATCAGAGATGCTGGCCCTTTAGTATCCGTGATGTGTGCCAACTATGCATGTGATTTGTGCTGTCATGTTGCCATTTGTATACACTGGAAAGTAGTGTCCTACTATTTCTTCCATGACACCATGGTGAAATGAAAAAGTTCTATCAAATGGTCTAATTATATTGTCTATTATATACGTTCGGAGTGTGGTTGATTGTGAGCACGCGAAGGATTGTGTAACAATCAGTGTTTCTCTACACCGGATAATCAATAACAATCTGAATATATATCAATTACTTGCAGTTTACCAAATGATAAGGATATTAAAAGGTTGTACATACATCAAGTGTATATACCGTCATTTAGTGGAAAGTATGTACCTTTCGCAATAACATAACTTGTCAGAATGTAATAATATCAGTGGGAGTCCGTTGTTGCTCTACATGTTAAACTGATTTAAAGCAAGTAATGTTAGCCAGAAACTGGAATAACGCTATATAGATGTATTCTGCATTTGTACTAGCCAGGTTAGCCAATTCGCGTGATTTCACTGTACATTTGTTGAGCATTGAAGCGTTTGAAACCAATGGTATGAAATAACACCTCTTGTATTCATTCAAATTAGGAAGTCATTTAAGCTTATTGTTCCACACTAAATGTTCTTGCCAACGACCACTATATGTTATAATTTCATAATTTGGTAGCCATATTGGATTTGGTGTCAGAATATTGTCAGCATAAATGTTGATGTGGAATGGCAAGACAAGAAGGCTTTCCAAAATAAACTCAATAAGCCAACGTATATAACCAAGTGTACTATTTATAAGTATATGATTTGATTACTAGTATAATGTATTATATTATTATCAGGCGCCCATTTTAGACTTCTGTTATTGAACATTGTCTAATGGTGTATATTAACTTAAGAAAACAAATGATCATCTTGACTTAATACCAGTATTTGGTATAATTACATTCTTAGATGTGGCATCCGAGTGTAATTATATAAGCTAATTGCAACAATAATATCAAAATAGTTCGCGGCCATCCTCGACTAATGCTGTTGAAACAATGATCTAATTGCGTACCTAAGGTACTAAATTCATTGTGTATATAAATACAATATTCGTATGCACATCTGCTCTTATACATGGTCTGTTTTCTTATGTAGCGATACGATTACACGTATAATGTAATATATTTATAATTGGCGGCCAGTTTGGAGTTCTGCTATTTCGACTGTTATTCTCAATTTCACAGCTAAGTTACACAAATAAACATTCATTATTTCAATAAACCCAAGATTATAAAAATCATACTATTTGTTGTGACGAACAAGTGAAGTTACGTCAAATTGTCACATTTGGTGGCCATCTTGGATTTGTCCCATATTGCAGTTAAGGAATTGAATTTTAACGTTGCCAATTGTCATCACTATGTCAAATACACCCAGTTTACGCTCTTAAATTGCTGAATTTCCTCATTTTAATGCAACTATATGGCACACTATATCTATTTGACAGATATCTTGAAAGTAAACGCTCAAGGGCGACAGCTTATCATCAGTTGGATTTAAAAAGTAAAATGTCTGGACATGCAAAGTCAGTAATAAAAAAAACATGTTATTCAAAACAAGGTAAAGCCGCAAATCGCCCTTTGGCTGCCGGACTATATTCAATTATAACTGAAAGAAATATGGCGGTAATTATGTTTCATTTTCATTGACTACCTATGTCATGGGAACGAGATGCTATGTCGTGGTAGCAAGATGATATCTCGTGGGAACGAGATGATATCTCGTGGGAACGACATAGCTAACTCGTGGGAACGAGATCCTATCTCGTGAGAACGAGATGCTATGTCGTGGTAACTGTAACGTCGAGTGGATGTAATTAAATATTATTAAACAACCCGGTGCTTCTACAAATGACCGTTATTGGATCAATCTACAAATGGAGTATCTTCTGCCTAGGGTACATAACTCATATTTCTGTATGGCTTCTATCCAACGGGGAACGACCGTGCGAGCGCTGGTCAACTCGTCCCAGGTTACAATACAGTTACAGTAACGAGATGCTATATCGTGTGAACGACATAGCTAACTCGTGGTAACGAGATCCTATCTCGTGGGAACGAGATCCTATCTCGTGGGAACGAGACACTATCTCGAGGGAACGAGATGCTATGTAGTTGGAACGACATAGCTAAGTCGTGGTAACGAGATGATATCTCGTGGGAGCGAAATGCTATGTCGTGGTAACGAGATGCTGTGTAGGAAAATAATTGCACATGTCCCTTTTAAGCTGCCGTAAGGAACAGCGACTATGCGACTATGTGACGTTATTGACAACGACGATGAATGTCATGTAATGTAATGACGTCAAACAAACGTTAACGAATCAACAATTTCGCGCGACGTCACGTGGGGCTAATGTAATGTACTGGGATATAAACGCATTACGTTGAATAGTGTATACTGTTATATCGTTATTTTATTTCTCGTGAATTTCTTTGATACATTGTGTGAATCAAGGCTTTTTTTTTCTTCAATAGACCACATATAACAAAACTGCGGTTGGTTCCATTTTTTTCTATAAGCCATATGGCCGCCAATTGAAATTAAAAAAAGGCCGCCATTGAAATAAATTTATATTTCGAGGTCAAGGTCATTACGTGTGGTGTTCTTGCAGTGAAAAACACATTATTATGGACAAGAACTATTGACAGAATGAGTTCAATACATTTTGAGACACCAGCCATTTTTTATTTAAAAAATGGCCGTCATTTCAAACTTGGAACTCCAGTATTTATTGTACATTTTTGAATGTCGTGGTAATATTTTGTATTTTCCTTCGGGTTATACTCGTATTTCTTTGAACACAGACTGCTTAGATTATTGCTAACTGGCAGTGTGCTATGAGTAATCGTTATCTTCAAAATGTAAGTGTATTATGTACATCGCCACATCAAAGATTTGTTACACATTCTAGTATTTCTGTGGCTGTAGTTATGTTCTTTCAAATGATATCGTGATTGGAACGTGTTTGTTCACCTGAAAACATATATACAACATACAACAAAACTTAAGTTTGTTCCATTTCTTAAGAGCCGCATGGCCGCCATTTTGAATTTCAAGGTGGCCGCCATTGAGATTAATTTATATTTAACGTGAACGTCATTATATGTGGTTTTTATTATTATTATTTATTATAGATAAGAAATGTATAATTATTTCAGTATATTTTTAAATGGGGGCCATTTTTTTTTTTCATTTTTTTTTTAAAATGGCCGCCATTTAAACTTAACAATCTAATATGTATTATACATGTCTAATGCAGTGGTGATATTTTGTATGTTTCTTCTGCTTAGACACATAATATAATGAACACAAACTGTTGACATTATTGCTAACTAGTACTGTAGTACCCGACACCATTATCATCAAAATGGCCGCTGGAATTAATGTGCCACACACATTGCCACTTCAAGGATTTGCATGTATTACGTATTGTTGTGTGGGTGGTTGGTCGGGTGAACGTGACGGCGTAAATTAACGGTAGGGGTTCATCCTTATAGGAAACATGATTTGCCTGGTTTGGCCCTTAGGTACGTTTTTATCTTCGGCTCTTTTGTTACCTGGGAGTTGAATTGGGTTATTGCCCGTTATAAAAGTATTAACATTATTACTGATTCTTCTGCTTTTGGGCGGGGGCCAAGTGATTCTAGTATGGAGAGGACCTGGCATCAGATCAGGACTATTCTGATTTCAGGGCTGAACATATATATATTGTAAATATTCAATTCTGATTTTGGTTCCCCCCATTTGTACATGTACTTGAACATGTACATGTACCTGTACAGGTAATATATGTGATTTAGTACTAATCCCATTGACCCGGCCTTAAATGACCTAAGCTGTTGATACGCCGTTAAGGCCCAATACATAGAGAATAGTAGGTTAGTGCCGTGAATGGGAAAACTATCTGGCGAGGCTTAGGAAACTGGATGGCCTATCCGGTTTCCATGCCGAGCCAGATATGTTTTCCCATTCACGGCACTGACCTACTATTCTATTTATCCCGTTAACATTACATTCTAAAACAGCATTTAAATCAACTTAATGTAGTTAATTTAGCCTTCAAAAGCGAGATAAGTTTGAACCGAATTACATCAAACACTCATTGGCGCACAGAACATAGTTCGATAAAGTATGGTTGTAAAATCCCTTAATCAACAGTCATAACAGTAAATTGATCAATAATTGTTTTACACTTTAGGAACTTTGCACATCGAAATATTTCGCGAATAATCTTAAACTGTTACAATGATTTTGTTTCTGTTCTATTCACCGTTCGTGAATCATACCATTCACGGAAATGAAAAAAACACAAGATGGCAGCTTTACAATTTAATCCTATTTAGAATGGCGACCATCCATCCATTTAAAACGAGTACTTCAGGCAGGTTCAACAGATTAATGTTCTGTTTGTACTTTATATTTTGTCACAGACAATGTGAAATTACAGCTTCTTTTCAACGAAATACACTGTCAAATTTCGCCAGACACATCCATTTACATTTGGGGCAGATTCTGCAACGATTGCGATCTGTCCAGAAGAAAAGTCAACAACACAAACACCATTTTGTTTCGTTTATTTCCTTACCTGACTGGAATCACTGGAGCAGCCATTTTTATTTTAAATGACATACTGTAGTAACGTAGACTTATTGACGTAAATATTATAAGTATGACATTAGTCATGTCTGAATGAGGCACGGAATGGGTAGAGAGCAAACCCAATTGAAAATTGAGGGTCGTAATGGAAATTGATTTGACATTCAGAAAATGGCATGATGTTAATTCTATTTTCTGGCGATATCGTTTTTATTTGCCAAATTTAACCCTCACACTGTAAACAGTTCCATTTCCATCAGACTATTCAGTCAACTCAAGAAGTAGCTATACTGGAAAAAGTAGTCACCAACACGAATGACACGTATGAATTGTGATTAGCTCGTATTGACAGGATATCAAATATGTTTCACGGCACCTTGTGTCCCGGCACATAGGCACTGCGTTGACGGGATAAATAAACAAACAAACAAACGTATTGTTGTATTATGTATTTACATGTAATACGTATTGTTGTGGCTTATAGGTACATGTATGTTTCTTCAAATTATATATTGGTCAGCCCATGTGTTTCCCTTTAAAATAAGAAGATAAAATATGGTAAATCATTCATTTTATCCAATAAAGTGTATATTTATGTCTTGTACATTTCTTTGCATAGGTAAATATTCATATTCTCCCTTGCTGTCATGAAAAAGGCGTATTTTATGGCGATATGATGCACAGTATGTAGTCTGTACAATGTAAGATTTGGCATTGTGCAAGCAGACTGCAACTGGTCTCAACACGCCAATGTTTCATTTTAAAGCTACTATGTTTTTTTCATAGCGTTTCTTGCTCTGTTGATGACTGAATCTGATTTTGTCACAAATCGAAACATTTCTTGGCAATACCTGCTCACAAGTGGTCAGTAAACTGGATACAAGCCGCTGTCCCATCAATAGCTTTGCATGTGACCATTCCGTGCCGGTTACGGGAGTTTCAATATTCCAGTGTAAATTGCAGACTTCATCTGACACATGTGTACTTATATGTATACCATGCTTACTGCAAATCACTTACAACTGTCCAATAGCCCTTTTAGATGTGTGACTGTTGTTGTTAACAGTTACCAGAAATTAATTTGCATTCCATCTGAAAATATTTATATCAACAGTTTATCATGGGTAGTCGTCTGGTACATAGTGTGATATCAGAGTCTGTCTCTTTGGCATTTCAGTTTGCATCTTCAATTGAACATCTCCCTACCATTTTACCAGAACATAATATCTAGCGCTCGTCTAAGACATTTCTGAATGCCCAGATGGCCATTGTACACGGCTTGCAACATTTTAGACTCAGGAGTGGAGTCAGAATTATGAGTTTAGAACCTTTCAGCGTATCGCCGTATTACACTTTCCTGCATACACGTTTGTATAGGGTATATATTTTATGTCAGAAACTCCTCTAACAACATTTTGAGTGTGATTGTGCCAGTACTGCCTTTCAGGAATACCGACAAGATGTAGACTCTAATGCAGACGGTGATGGACCTGGTTGAAAGCACTGTATCCATAATTAAGAAAGTCCTGTATACACACAGTGGCCATTTTGCAAATTAACATGTTTGTCATAAACAATGACATGAAATTGACTTTAGTCTTAAACATTTTACTTTCAACAATTATTATAGTCTGGGAATAAATCAGTTCAAAATATTTGTTCATGATTATATCAGAATTATATCATTTTCACGGCAGCCATTTTGAAAATTAGAATACAATAGGAACAACTCGTGTTTTCTTTGATGATACAAAGAACTTTTGTACCAAGAACGTAGCAAAAGAGTCAACACAACCTAACTATAAATACACTTTACTAAAGTCAGTACGTAGTGAAGACACAATACATATCATTTACATAGAGGCCATTTTGCAAACAAAATGTCCGCCATATCAGTTATCAGAAAATTTGGAACCAACCCAATTTTATTATTTTAAGTATGTACATGGCATAACCGCAAAAATCAACATTATATCTGCATTATAAATGTAGTTATAAATATTACAATATTTTGTATACGATTTCAGGGCGGCCATTTTTAAATCTAAGATGTCCGCCATGGGACCTGTTAAAATGAAAATAACACAGGTTTTGTTGTGGTTAATATTAAACAAATACCAACGTTTCTCAACATCTATTTGCAATTTCAACCCGCATTTCATTTCAAGCATAATTTAGTGAAACCTCTCTAAACCGGACACCCTGTGAGGTCCCAGGGTGTTCGGCTTAGAGAGGTTTCACTGTACATCAGATATGTGTTCATTTCGAGTCATAGTTGTGTGGATTGCGATGACGAACGGGCATTGTCACCTGAGATAAATGTCCAAGAAACTCATAAAAATAATATCACATGTGATTTCTTGGTGTCCGGTTTAGAGAGGTTCCACTGTATTATAGTATTTGGAAATAAAAATTACCAATATTGACAGATTGTCACAGGCAAGCCGCCTGTAATAACTCTAAATTCTGATTGATTCATTGATTGATTGATTGTGTGACCGACACAGTCAGTGAACCGTCGCCCGTCTACATGTATCTGTTGCAACGTCTGACATACACGTATATCCGAAACATGATGTTCTGTTCATAACTCGATGTTTCATTTGAAATGTTCGTTAAATCAGTGACATGTACTTGTGTCGCTATCATCAGTGCGTGGTTGTCTTGACTATCGGTGTAAAGTGGGGATATGTTCCTGCTTCATCAAACGAACGATTGACTACCGATTGAGTATCGTTTACACAACGTTTTGTCATAGTTTTCGTGTTCAAATCAACGAAATCATTTAATTAACACAAGGAAAACTATGCCAAAAACTATGCGTTGAAAGAGACGACATGCATTTATTATACACGTAGTTGAAAGCCAGGTATTTAAACGAACATATCTTTTGCACGTACGAACAAAAAATTGATACTCGTTTCTCTGAATATATTTATACAAAATGATCGTTATTACTGAATTTTCCATTATTTTTCGTTTGTGTGGTTCGGGAACACCCAACTTGTTATATGTGGCGGATGCACAGGCTGATCTGGATATACACTGATCGCAAAACCAATATACCTCAATTGTTCAGTCAAATTCACATATTGAATGTTTTTATAAAAGTTTAGTACTACATTGTAGATTTACTTTTTGAACCATGCTTTCACAGATTGAAACATGACGTGCAATCCCGATGTGTCATTACAAATGTATTCAGTGGTAAAATCAGTAGATCGTGTATAACAGAAATGTGGTAACCACACGCTATTAACATGGAAAATAGACACTGCCTGTAACCACACGCTATTAACATGGAGAATAGACACTGCCTGTAACCACACGCTATTAACATGGAGAATAGACACTCCCTGTAACCACATGATATTAACATGGAGAATAGACATGGAAAATAGACACTCGCTGTAACCACACGCTATTAACATGGAGAATAGACCCACTCCCTGGTAACCACCACGATATTAAACATGGGAAAAATAGACACCCATGTAACCACCACGATATTAAATGGAGAATAAGACCACTCCATGTAACCACACGATATTAACAATGGAGAAATAGGACACTCCTTGTAACCACACGCTATTAATATGGAGAATAGACCCAACCTCCTTGTAACCAACAGCGCTATTTTTAAAATTGGAAGAATAAACCACTCCATGGTAAACACATTGCTAATTAACATGGGAGACTAGACACTGCCTGTAACCAACGGATTAATTAACCATGGAGAATAGACCCTCTCCATTGTAACCACACGTTTTTATTAATATGGAGGAATAGACATCCATGTATACCACACGCTATTAATCTGGAGCATAGCACTCATGACACACCGCTAATAAATGGAGAATAAACCTCCATTCAACCACATGCTATTAACATGGGAATAGTCACTGCATGTAACCACACGCTATTATCATGGGAATCGACACGTCCATTTAACAACGATGATTACCTTGGAGAATAGACACTCCCTGTAACCACACGCTATTAATATGGAGAATAGACACTCCATGTAACTACACGATATTAACATGGATAATAGACACTGCCTGTTACACAAGCGCATGCGTTAATATTGCACAGATGCCAACGTTTCTCAACATATATTAGCAATCTCAATCCGCAATCAGGCTGTTTCATTTCAAGCATAATACAGTGAAACCTCTCTAAGCCGGACACCCTGGGTGGTTCCCAGGGTGTCCGGCTTAGAGAGGTTTCACTGTAAGTCAGGTAATGAAACTTCAAGAAGCCCTCCGATTCAAAGTACGTATTATTTTATTTTGTCCTTGTTATGTAACGGATTTTTATGAAATATGGCGCATCAAACGTTTCTGTCGTGTTTGCGAAGAATCGATTGATTTCCGTGTCTACCGAACTCCCGGGACCACCAAATGCAGCTCATGAAGGCGCTTTTGCTGTGCCATATTTCATCAGAATCCGTTGCCTGTTAAGGAAAATATAAAATAATACTTACTTTGAAGTTGACGCGCTGTCAACACTTTCACCCATTGCTGTTATAGTTGTAACCACGTGATCATGCACCAGTACAGAATAAATATATCCTGAGTCAAGAAAAGCATCACTCAAGTGTCAATGTTCATTGTGAAGCACACGTCAGATATACGGCTTTTCATTCATAGGTGAAACATTCCCTCGGGTCGGGTTGGGGTGGGGTGAGTATGCACCCTACCCTCCCTCATCCCAGATATCATACTATTGTTTATACTCAGGACCATGCACAATCGTTAACTCACTGAATGGCGAACAGTGCACACCTTCATCAGACTGCGCGGATGTACAGGCTGATACGGGTATATTGTTGTTAAATAATTTATTTTTATTTTTGTTATTTCTCAATGTCGCGACCACTCATTTGACGAGACCGTTACGCAAACACGTCTTATTTGGAATTAATAAATCAGTGAACTACTTTCGGCAAGGGAGATAATCAATATCGCGAACTATTTTCACACGAGCCAAGCGGATTGTTCTGTTTATTATATATAGTTTTAATCTATCTCCTGTGATATATAATGATACATTACTTCGTCATGTTATGTGTACTAATACATGTTGTTTCAATAGCGTATCTCTGTAACGGTATCGTTGTATATGGAGTTGCAAATAATTTAATAATTATACGTTGAAATGGTTGCGTAATACTGATAGCACTTCTGTATAAATGTAATCAGCGTAAATGGCGCAATAGTCGTGAGGTTAAGGTCGCCGACTTCTATGATTTAATTACCGATTCAAACCTCGACTTGGTATACATTTTTTTCTCCATATATATTATTTTTGTGATTTTAATATTTTCACAATTTTATGATTTTAATAAAAAATAGCTATAAATTGATAGAAATTTACCAACGATGAAAGTTTCCGTCTTTAAGTAATATATACACATTTACGGAAAACAATTACTGATTTTTTAAAACAATATCGGCACAACTAAATACGGTGATATAATTTTTGTCAACTTTTCAACACTATTTACGGAAAATATTACTGATTTTCTAAAAACACTATCGGCGAAGGAAACTACTTTTTTTTTTAAATAACCAGCCGTCTAATAGATCTGTGTATATTAATCGAGAGTATATCGTTAATTGTCATGTTGTCTCTGACAGTGAGGTGTTGCGGCACACATCAAAACGACACGTTAATTTCAAAACATTGCCTAAGGGTCAACATTTACAGTTTACAGCTGTGTGGTGTCATTAGATCAACACCTCGTCACACACGACTTCGCTTATCGATTTTTGTCCACACAAAGCGACGTGTATTTACAACTAGATCTGTGTAATGTGTCGGGTGTAGCCAAAGACCATACATAAATTCGTAATTAGTCACAGATGTAGCCTTAAAATATAATCGATTTCCTTAAATTACGTCCGCAAGATGACAGATATTTCCGAGCAGACGTCATCGTAATTTGCCGTTATTTATTTCCAAAATTAGCCATATATTCTGTAAATGGCGTTGAAAGTTGACAATAAATTAAGACCAGATCAGTACGTTAAATCGCTATCGACGACAACTGACGATCCGATTAGAGAGTAATACCGTTTACGCGTATCCAATGTTAAATATACATCGTTATTTTTTTATGACTTTCGTAGTTTTTACCGAGAAATTCAAACCGTTTCCAATTATTGGGGAACATAATATCATGATTAGTACACCGTTTCACTAAGCGGGGGCTACTCAGGAGATGGGATCACAAGGTCTATTGTTTACACTGGATTAATGGCGGCCCCCATGAGGTCTCAGGTAAATCTTATTTTTAAATAATACGACTGTGGTTTCTTCCTTTTAGTGATGACCATGTTCCAGCCGTTAACACTTATTTAGCAACATTACTTAATATGTAGTTAGTCTGAACATTCTGCAGAGAAATCTGAATTGGACGGAATCGAGCGTTGTTTAAACTTAGTCCGGTTCATATGCACAGGTCAAAATATGAACTGAAAATGGCGCTTTGTGTGACAGAAATCCGTACGCGGACGAATAAAAAAAATATTTTGTTATAAATATCACATACAATTAAACAGCGGTAGCATCTACTGTTTTAATAATATGCATACATATTGTAATTAATGTTTAATAGTGATATACTAATGAATAATATACGATACTATGGTGTATACTCCAGCATTACCTATTGCGCGGCTACCTCATCATACCCCCTGTTTACATAGGTAACTGGGGATATGGTGAGGTAGGCTCGATAATACAATGTTTGCGTAATGCGGTTCAAATGGTGGTCGCGACTTATGCTTCTAAGAACATCTAAAGAAAATATTTAAGATTTTCGCAAATCGAAATGACATATCCTCTGCATAAAATTCAACGTGAAAACCAACATATTGAATAGCTGAGATATCATACCAGTGACGGATATGTCGGCAGTTAACCTATTTCATGCAGAGGATATGTATGTATCGATTGGCGAAAATCATAAATATGTTCACGTTTCAAATATCAACTAATCGCACTATTTAATTTGATTGCATTCAACTACAGAGGAACCTGTCTAAACAGGTGGGAGCATGCGATGGGTAATTTAACGATCGGGGTTCATCCTTTCCGGACATGGTTTGTATGTGACAGTTGAATTTGTAGCCTATTTCACCTACATTGCAAAGTATACTTATGTAGCAAAGCATACTTTGAGGGAGAAATTTTCAATTTTAGGATAAATTTATTATTTTTTATTATAGTGAATTTATTACATTATCACAGCCAAAATGACTGTGATAATGTAATAAATTCAGCATAATAATTCAGCATACTTTTAATCATCAAATATATGCAGTCGTTAGTTCTATATGACATAATGCATTTCGTGGAAAATAAATGATTACTCCCTCAAAGTATACTTTGCTAGAAAAGTATACTTTGCAATGTTGGTGAAATCGGCTACTGGTTATACCCCTTATGTAAGTATTACGAGTATTCGTAATCCTATATTAGGGGAAGGGACCAAGTGGCTTTAGTGTGGTATGGACATGGCACCAGGTCAGGTTATTCTAATTTCAGGGCTGAACGAAGCGACATCTGGAAATAAGTTTCCGTATCAACAACAATTTAAGTGAGTTGAATACAATTAAAGTATTACTCATTGAATGCCAACAAATAGCACTCCGAACGTTTGTTACTAATTTTATAAATCCCAGATATTTTTCAGGCGACTCGGGTATCATTTGATGCAGAAATAACGAATCCAGAATTATATTAGGTTTACTAATCATATATCACACTTATGCAGTCTGATAATTATACACACGTACGTAATTTGTTGGAAGCAAGGAAGATGTTTGCCTGAATGACTCGCAAACAGATCAGACATTGACCTGACGCCGCAAATCAATTTGCTCTGGGTTTCTCTTGGTTGCAAATGGCCAGTCACACACTTAGATAATTAATTAATGCATGTACATTCGCATACTCGTATGCCTACTTGGTGGCTTACACGGAAAACATACGTTCACCGTTTTAGGTATCATACATATTATCCTCGTGTCCACAGCGTGCTTTGTCATCCATATTGTCAGGGATATGTGTTGTTTCATACATATTCTCCTCGTGTCCCTAGAGTGCTTTGTCATACATATTGTCAGGGATATGTGTTGTTACAGTATCATCATTAGCTGTTTCATACATAGTCTCCTCGCGTCCCTAGCGTGCTTTGTCATACATATTGTCAGGGATATGTGTTGTTACAGTATCATCATTAGCTGTTTCATACATATTCTCCTCGTCTCCCTAGCGTGCTTTGTCATACATATTGTCAGGGATATGTGTTGTTACAGTATCATCATTAGCTGTTTCATACATATTCTCCTCGTCTCTCTAGCGTGCATTGGTCATACATATTGTTCAGGGGATATGTGTTTTGTTTACAGTATACATCATTAATCTGTTTGCATACATAGTCTCCTCGCGTCCCTAGCGTGCGTTTGTTCAATTCATATTAGTCAGGGATATGGGTTGTTACAGGTTGTTTTCATTTAGCTGTTTATAACATATTCTCCTCGTGTCCCTTGCGTGCTTTGTCAATACATCATTATAGTCCGGGTTATGTTTGTTGTTTCAGTATCCATCATTAGCTGTTTCCATACGTATTCCCTCGTTCCCCTAGCGTGCTTTGTCATACAAATTGTCAGGGATGGGATATGGTTGTTTACAGTATCATCATAGTCTGTTTCATACATATTCTGTCGTCTTTCTCCTCGTTCCCTAGCGTGCTTTGTCATACATATTGTCAGGGATATGTGTTGTTACAGTATCATCATTAGCTGTTTCATACATATTCTCCTCGTCTCCCTAGCGTGCTTTGTCATACACATTGTCAGCGATATGTGTTGTTACAGTATCATCATTAGCTGTATCATACATATTCTCCTCGTGTCCATAGCGTGCTTTGTCATACATATTGTCAGGGATATGTGTTGTTACAGTATCATCATTAGCTGTTTCATACATATTCTCCTCGTGTCCCTAGCGTGCTTTGTCATACATATTGTCAGCGATATGTGTTGTTACAGTATCATCATTAGCTGTTTCATACATATTCTCCTCGTCTCCCTAGCGTGCTTTGTCATACATATTGTCAGCGATATGTGTTGTTACAGTATCATCATTAGCTGTGCCATACATATTCTCCTCGTGTCCATAGCGTGTCGTGTCGTGCTTTGTCATACACATTGTCAGCGATATGTTTGGTTAGACACTCATCATTCGTTTTATCGTACATATCTCCGTTGTCCTGTTGTTCTTGTGTTGTGTTGTACACATTGTCACACATAACTTTCCTAGCAGCTTTCTGACCGATGACATCATACGGTGTAACATCGACGCCAGTGTCTGCTGTGTTGTAAACGTTATCTGTAGACTTATCAGTTGCTGATTTAGCTCCTGTATGATCGTATGTGTCAGTATCCATGCGCCCGTTTCACTAAACTTCTTACGACTAAAATGTTCGTAAGTGGAAATTTAGGATCGTCTGTAAATTTCAATTGATGGGTTTACATTTATTGAGCATAGGCTGCATATGCAGCCTATGCTCAATAAATGTAAATCCAATAATTGTTTATAAGGAAACATTTTTAATGTGAAAATTACAGACTATCATAATTTTTCACTTACGAACATTTTAGTCGTACGAAGTTTAGTGAAACGGCCCCTGTTCCATAGCTAGAACGTTATAACGGTTATCGGCGGATTCATGCTGCGCTACTGTAATCTTATCGTTTGTATGGTCGTATGTGTCTTCGCCTGGCGGTGCTACGATATTGTATACTTGGGTGACTTTGCGTTTATCTTTACAATGTAAATTGTTTGTATTTGTATTATTGTAATATGGCGTAGATGTGGTTTGGGTCGGTATTGGGCACGGCGGCTTCATATGTTGGACCGACGTTCTGGTATTCGCAAATGCCGGCGTTGGTGGCATTATCTGCATCACCCTGTCGTCCATCTGTGTCCATAGTGCTTGGACGATTACGGCGGCTGTAAGACAATTTAATTCAAACTTAATTAATAAAACGATTACATGTATACAACTGGTGGCCGTTTCACTAAACTTCGTACGACTAAAATGTTTCGTAAGTGTAACATTATGATAGTCTGTAAATTTCACATTAACAATGTTTTCTTGTAAACAATTGTTGGATTTACATTTATTGAGCATAAATCCATCAATTGAAAGTTCCAGACTATCCTAAATTTGCACTTACGAACATTTTAGTCGAACGAAGTTTAGTGCAACGACCCCCTGGAACGATTGTGATTGGAAGAAGTTATCCAATCCAGAACTGTCCGTACTGGTTCCATGAAATGAACAGGTAATGGCTTGTATATATGACACAAGCTATATGCTTCTGTACCTTAGAACATGTTCGATATTTCATGCAAAATATTTATAAACAGTTACGATATTTTCCGTAAATCATGTCGAAAGTTGACGAAATGTTCAAAGCAAATGCGGAAAATTGGTTAATCTTTCGTCAACTTTCGACGGCATTTACGAAAAACATCGCAATTTCTGTAAACATTTTAATTGGACATACAATGAAAGCTGTATGAACATGTTCAAGCAAGGCACCATGCCTTCTCCCTCTTAATTGATGTGTTACGTCCGTTCAATAACAGACTACAGTAAAACCTCTCTAAACCGGACACCCTGGGAGGTTCCCAGGGTGTAAGGCTTAGAGAGGTTTCACTTGTAAATCAGACACTTGATCATTTTGAGCCATAGTTGTGTGCTAAGAGAACACGAACATACATTATCACATTAGCAAAATGGCAAAGAAACTCATAAAAAATAACATCATATGTGTTTTCGTGGTGTCCGGTTTAGAGAGGTTCCATTGTAATTAAACAGATGGGTCTTGTTCAACGTAATCCAATTAATACAACCAGTGACGCGATGACAGTTTCGTGAAGCATATGACAGAGGATGCATGTTTCTGCAAAACAAAGGTGATTATACGTTTCCGACATTGATACAGCGAGAATGATTCACCTACCAATGTCGTTCAAGGTCGTGTGTTGGTGGTGGAGATGGTGGCGATGGGCATATACACTTCCAAAAATCCCAAGGTGGTGTAGGTAGGTTGGACAAGATGTTTGAAATATACATTTGTCCACAAGTCAGTCCGTAATGTCAGGTTTGTGAAATGGAAGCGGACAGTTCACAATTCGGCAATTAGACTCAGATGAAATACCGTGAAGTTATGATTAGTCTATTTCACAATGCGTCTAATTCCCGGCGTTTGCCCGTCGCTCCCCTGAACGGCATTGCCCGATGAACTACTATGGTACCCACCGTTTATAGAGAATGCCGCCGACGACGACAAATATAATGAGTCCGACAGTCCCGGAAATCGTCCCCGCTATCATTGGAACTGCAAGATACACAATATAACGTCAATATGTATAGGTTATTTGATTTGTATGTGGGTATATACACGAGTTCCGCTGGGTGCGATATTGCGCTCCTTAGCGCAATATTATGCGTGGCGGAGCGAGTGGCTTATATCCACATACAAATCAAATAACCTTTTTATTATATACGTACATCACTCGTAATTTATATGCGCTTCAAAATATACAAAATGTAAATATAATAAACAAATTAGTGATGAGTTATCAATATGAACTCTCGAGATGTCAATATGGAAAAAGTATTGACGTCTTGCGTTGCATTGTGTTTCAATGGGAAACGAGAGTACGTATACAGTGTATACTGTCGTTATTTTAATGTTTTTGAAATGTGTTCTACATTGTTTGAACCAATGTTTTTTTCTCATCTATAGACCACATATTATTTTTTATCTATAGACCAAATACAACAAAACTGGGGTTGGTTCCATTTTGTTCTATAAGCCATATGGCCGCCATCTTGAAATTCAAAATGGCCACCACTGACATTTATATTTCGAGGTGAAAGTCACTATGTGTGTTGGTTTTTCAGCGGAAAACACATTATTATGGATGAGAAATATTGGCAAAGTGAGTTCAATACATTTTGAGATACCAGCCATTTTGGTTTTCAAAATGGCCGCCATTTCAAAATTGGAAATCCAGTATTTATTTCACATTTTTGAATTTCGTGGTAAGATTTTGTATTTTCCTTCTGGTTATACTCGTATTTCCTTGAACACAGTCAGCCGAGATTATTTCTAACTGGTATTGTGCTACGAGCAATCTTTATCTTCAAAATGGCCACCGAAACTAAGTGTGTTATGTGCATCGCCACATCAAAGATTTGTTACACATTCTAGTATTTCTGTGGCTGTACTGTAGTTATGTTCTTTCAAATGATATTGTGATTGGAACGTGTGTGTCTGCTTGAAAATATATCTATATACAACATATACCAAAACTGAAGTTGGTTCAATTTTCTTAAGAGCCACATGGCAGCCATTTTGAATATAAAAATGGCCGCCATTGAAATTAATTCATCTTTAACGTCAACTTTAAAATAAATATTGGCCTAATTATTTCAGTATATTTTAAAATGGCGGCCATATTATTTTTAAAATAGCCGCCATTTAAACTTGACAATCTATTATACTTGTTTAATACAGTGGTGATATTGTGTATGCTTCTTCTGCTTATACTCATAATACAATGAACACAAACTGTTGATATTATTGCTAACTAGTTCTGTGGTATCAGACACCATTATATTCAAAATGGCCGCTGGATATAAGTGTGTCACATACAGTGCCACTTCGGTCGAAAATATCATAAGTACCATGTTTCAGATACAATCACGAATAGGAAACTAAATGAGGAAAAAGGAGATATGGAATTTGTGACACATGACTGATTATATGGTGCCGCTATGGTCGCCATTCGGTCAGTGAATTAGAGAAATAAACAGCATGCTTATTTATGGCTGTGACTGGAGAAATCGGGTTTATGACATTTGTGGGCAGTCTAGCTCCGATTGTTTCAGCGCACTCGTACAACGCGATATGATCGTTTCTGTCCATTGGAAGCATGACAGATGTTTTGCTGACGGAATTGCGAAAGATGTACCGCCTGATCAGATTGCTGATCTCGATCTACACTGGTCACAGAAACCATAAGCCCCATTTCGTCAATCACGGCCAGATATCATTTCAGGGCTGAATATATATATTTGTTTGTCGATGTAAATATTCCGTTCTGATTTTGGGATCCCCCCACCCCCCAATTCGGCAAATGACCTTCGGGATCGAACTCGTTGGCTGAGGTAAATTGGTACGTCCGTATAGTTATTATCATATTGTGGAGAGGTCGGTGCTTATCAGGTCACCTCAGATCTCATCTGGGTGGATACTCGATTTAAAAAAACACAATCTACGTTGGAAATATCAAATAATGTTACAGTTATTTTCTTACTCACATATTATCACTATTGGTGTCTTCATTAAGTTTTAGGTACATTGTCACGATCAGCACCGGAATCTCAACTTTTATTTTTTAATATTAATATATGTTGTACATGAAACTTGTCAGGCGACTGTTTATAACCAAGGAAATATAGTGTAGATCGGGTCTATTTTATAATCTAACTTGTACACAATACCATTTGAGACACGTCAGGGATTTTGCAACTTCGGACATCTACGTAATTTCATTAACTACGTTTACAAAATTTACAATATTTCCCGTAATTGGCGTCAAAAGCTGTCAATGTATGAAGGTACAAAATCCCATGGCGTGTCTCATTTGTCGTTGTCATTGAGTATTTAGCCAGAATAAGCGCAAATACAGCGGCAAATACAGGGGAGAAACCAGCTACAATATTTATGCAATTGAACATGTACACACATGGTCTCTCGTAATTCTACTTAGAATGGTAATTGTGCCACACTAATTAATATGTAAATATACTGTATAATATTACTTGTACACTTACACTTGGTGAGACGTTCATAAATAAAGAAATATACGATAATTCCATGTGTGTTTGAACAATTGACTCCTCAACCCGCAAATGACATATGTCTCATTTGCCCAGACCCATAATTATGCATAATTATGCACTTACCATTATCATCACTGTCGTTTGGGTTGTTTGTTAATCTGGAGTCCGTATGTGGCGTTAACATGGAAACCGCTGACGCTGTCGTTACCATGGGATCATCATTTGCATTTGCTCCTATATAGATTGGACAAGGTTCTTTGATAATGAACATAGTATGTGTAAGTAAATTTGTTTTACAATATGGACGTTAAGTGAATATTTGTACATTGTAAAATAATTAAATAGCGGAAAGATTGATAACATTATATGTCCAAATAAAATGTAGATAGACAAGACTGGTACAAACTCGCTACTGCGAGCTCCGAGTGTAATAAAGCAGTTTATTCAAATCATAAACCTAGTGTATAATATGTAAATGAGATTGTCGCGTGACACGTGCATTCTTGTACATTCTGGATTCCGTATAATTGTATATTTGTGATGTGTGGTACTGTTTTGTATTGTTTTGCGTATTATTGATTTCACATACCTGTGATTCCACATACCTGTGATTTCACACACCTGTGATTTTTACATACCTGTGATTTGGCATGTACATTTCCCATGTACAATGTACGTGTAATAACGGGGCTTATGTTGTATTGGTGGAAATACGTTTATGCTTGTCCTTTTTGTGGATTTGAATATACGTCCATTTTATGAGCAATGTTTTACTGATGTCACGCCATATTTGCCACAGACTATGCATGTGTGTAGTAGAGAACTCGTTGACTGCGTGTGCTGGTTTCGCTAGGGAAAAGACCTTTTAGTATTACGGATGTCCACTGTCCGTGCCAGCCGAGTTTGTCCGCGTGTCAGTTGTTCACTAGATAAGGGACCTTCTGTAGGTGAAGCCAGTATATAGCGCAGACCATACCATGGTCTGCCCTGTTATGTATGCTACGGGTTAGTGTTTCAGCATAGCCTGGTACTGGCCAACACGGATATATCAGATCCCATAATGGTGATGTTTTGTGTCGTGATATTTCCGTAAATGACCACGATATTTGAGTTTAGTATGTGCTACACTCTCATTTGAGTGTATAGCCGTAGGACCGATATGGAGGGGTTTGGCGGGGCCAAGAAGCGACCTTCGCATTGTCGAGACCAGTCGAGTATATTTCGGATTATGAGATCTGGGTCTATAGTGTGCAGATTTATGGCAAAAGCCATGGTTTTGTAGTATTTATGTGAGATGTCGTACGAGGGGTAGGCATATTCATTATTCCGTGCATGGTTTCACTGGTGCGTATATAAGCGATGTCTCGCTATGTGTTGGCGGGACACATATTTTCTGGTTACAGAAGACTAGTACTGTATTCATCAGTGACACGGAGGATTTTGGTATGTACCTACAACATTTTATTTCAGCTGTGATTTGCCGTTGTTCAATTCTCGTTTTAGTCCGTTGTGCATCCTGTCTGTCTGTCTGTGCGTATTCGTCCAGTAATTGGAGACTCATTTCATTTTTGTAGCCTCTTGAGAACGCTCCAGCGAACCACATTGGACGTTTTGGTCCACTCGTTGAGGGCAGACCCCAGTTAGTGCAGAGTGTCAGGTCGTCCGAGTGTCCGTACGTCTGTCTGTCGCAGTGTGTGTAGCAGCTCCGGGTACAGGCCTGTATAGAGCAGTGTGTGATAGCTACATCGCGTTCAGCAGACAGTCACAGCCATAGTTTAGTGAAGTGAAACGCCATACACACATATCATATCATTATACTACCACCGAGTTGAATGTCACCTAAGTGAAACTTTTCCCGGCGTCTTAGCCATAGTGATAATCGCCATTTTTGTATTATATCGGAACTTTACATCCGGTCTACCACTTCCGGTATTACAACCCATTGATTCACCATGGATATTTTACATCCGGTCTACCACATCCGGGTTGCTACAGTCGAGTGATACCATAGGAACTTTACATCTGGTCCACCATTTCCGGAAATAATACTACCTTTGGAACTTTACTTCCGGTACCAGCTTCCGGAACATTATCGTTATTGACTATCATGTGATGTAACCACATCCGGCTTTGACTTTGACATTCATACTTTGGAAATATATTGCATAGGCAATACATATGTATACTTTGATAGTGTATGGTAATACTCCTATCATGGCATATCATGGCTAAAGGATTGTAGTACTGCTACATATATTGTTTATGGATTAATCCACTTGAAGTTGGATTATAGCCATATTGTTGACTAGACCTCATACTGCGGGTGAGGTAGACCTTGGGACCTTGATACTCAGTTATTACCACTATCTATTGAGATACGTCAGCACTGGGGTAGCTCAGATGATTGTCATTTGTCCTCCAATGTTCGTTCTGGCATGTTATACTTGTATGTTATTTCACTTTGATTAGCGATCATCAAAGTACTTGTGCATTCATACTATTGTCCACTACGGGACCATTGAGATACCACATACCGAGTTTATTCGTCTATAGCTTTTAAGTTGCGTTAAAGTATAACAGTCGATTGGCTTACAACCTGGTAGTAATTGAATAGTATCATGCACAGTACAGTGATGTTCGCATATCAATGTATCATGTATTCCTGTGTGTTCCCCATGTAATATAGTGTATATTATAAGTGATTAAGTGGCTACGTGTACTTATCTACTCTAGCCTATCCCTTACATTTCAACTGCATTGTTACCACTTTTCGTTCGTCAGATCAAGCTATATTGGCCATAACGTCATAACAATTGAAGTATACTTGGTTGATATGATAATAGGGGAGACAATTTGTCTCGATCATTCCTGACCTTGGTATTGACCTTGACAGAGATGGCTACATAAACCTTGTGTACACTATGTAAATGAGATGGCTACATAAACAGAGCGTAGGACATAATCCCCCGCGATTATTTATTCCCCCTATATACTATTTACAGGTAGGACATTATCCCCCCATTGAAAATCACAGGTAGAACAGTATCCCCCTCCCACATTGAAAATCACGTATAGGACATTATCCCCCCCCATTGAAAATCACTGGTAGGACATTATCCCCTTGAAAATAACATTGACTGCAAAGATTTTTTAATTTTAGATTGTAATCCCATTATGAAAACATGCAAAACGTGTTTAAACAAAATCATGTACATGTACTTACATGTATATGTGGTACAAGAGCCCCTACGCACTTCATACCCAGGAGTTTCAATGGGGGTGGCCAGGGGTGGTGTGGGGGACCGATACTGTCCTATCTGTCTATAATATATTGGGTGGATAATGTCCTGGGTGGATAATGTCCTGGGGGGATATTGTCCTACCTGCATTTTTGAAACCTGTGTTAAAAACTATTGGGGGGGGGGGGGGGGGATAATGTCCGGGAGAGGGGATAATTCCGTTCCCCATATAAACATGGTCAGTAAGGCTTCAATGTATGGAGCTGTGCTTAACTAATGAATATAATACCAGGCTAGCGTCTTTACAAGTTATCAGGCTCGGCTAGGAAACGGTAGGAATATTCTCGACGAGTCTCGGAATGTCTGCTCGTCTTCTGGCCCCACTTGGTAAACTTGATAACAAAAGCCAATAATCTGCCTTTCTATATATACTACCGTTGAACCTCTCTACACCGGACACAATGTGACGTCACCAGGGACCCGTTTCACTAAACTTCGTACGACTAAAATGTTCGTAAGTGTAAATTTAGGATCGTCTGGAAATTTCAATGTATTTATTTCCATGTTTTGAGCATAGGCTGCATATGCTCAATAAATGTAAATCCAATAATTGATTACAATAGAACATTGTTAATGTGAAATTTACAGACAATCATACGTTTGAACATTTTAGTTGTACGCAGTTTCGTGAAACGGGCCCCAGGGTGTCCGGTTTAGCGAGGTTCGACTGCAATTAAACTCTCCTTGAAGATGTTGTCATTTTCAATCATGAACAGAAACAACACTGCAATGAACTTCAGTGAAAGCCATGTACCATAAACACCATGATAGGATCCCTAGCTATGGTGTCTGGTTTAGAGAGGTTATATAGTATATATACCTGCGCTACATAGTACCGTGTAGTGTTTACTGATGACAGGCGTAAACCTGAGGTACACGGAATCGCCCGCCGTTGATAGGAAACCGTACTGTTCCGGGGCAACCACTCCCATTTCTGTTAATATTACATTAAGTGTACAACATTAGATACAATCTTTACCCTAACAATACAGCCAGTGTATAGCAATGACGATAAATATGCAGGTCAATGTACATAGTTACTGACAAATAACCATGTGGTATAATTTCACGGGAAGTATGTACAGGTATGTTGTGGTATGAACGAGAAAACACTATTTAAATCCCCACTTTTACTCCGATATTAAACATCCATAAGGTAGGACACTCACCATCTTGTTAACCGACGGATGTGGTACTAGTGTACCTTGGGCCCGACTCTCTACTTCAGTAACGCGCACGAAGGCCGGGACCAGTAAAGGTGCATGCCCACTCAGTAGGCACAATAAGTTCTTTATAGGAATTAAATGAGTGTATAATTGTGTCACTATTCCATCAGTTCTAAAAAGTGTCCGCTATACAGATATAATCATTTAGTAATATTTAGTAATATTTATTTTACTGATAGTGACGCGCGGTGGTATCAGGCTATTTTAGTATGCAAGTATTTATACTAATTAAATGCTTCATCTGAACATTTTTTTTCGACAGATTATAAAGTATGATCATTGCACATCAAAAAATAAATACATAGAATAAATAGTAAATTCCGTTAACATTTTAAGGAAATACGGTTATCGCACCTGATATCAGTAGGCGCAACATGTTCTCTATAGGAATTAAATAATTGTATAATTGTGTCAATATGCCACCAGTTCTAAACATTACGAGTGCCCGCTATACAGATGTAATCATTTAGTAATATTTGTTTTACTGATTGTGACTCGCGATGGTATAAAGTTATTTTCATATGCAATTGAGTCATGCTATTATTTTTTTTATTATATATACCAGTAGTATATAGGGAGTCAAAATGATACCACCTACGGTGGTATTATTTCTCCACCCTATACACTACTCCACCGCCCCCCGAAAAACACCGTTTCGTCCAATAGCACAAACTGGTCACCAACACAAAAAACGTGACAATTGGTGTCATAAATACATCATGTTATTTTCAATTGAACAGATAAATTTAATAGGTTATAACAAAAAAATACTATAACAAAATGGATAATATAATACGCAAACATATGGAATCTTATAACGCTGTTAAAGAATATTACGGTGTTTCTACAACATTAAAACACTTTAAAATGAGAATAATATTCAATATAGAATACATGAAATATCAACGTAATTTATTACGCTCCGATAAAAACGTTGCATTTACAATATTATACCGGCAGTTGTGTCGCTGGTACAAGGATCAAATTCGCGAAATGAAGCTATTAAATAGGATCGGAGAAACACTACCGAAAAATGATATTATTATAAAACCGTTTAAAATCAACGATTCGTTTACGGTTCGATATTGCTTTTAACGAAGAAATTATTAGAAGAAATCATTAATGCAATTTCAATGCGTCCGCGTGCGATAGTTTATTTTCCAACACGGCATTTTCCTCCTCCACTATAGCTATTTTATTTCGCAGATCAGCAACTAATTCTACCAGCTCTAGTCTACCGCGTTCACCTTTAGCCACAGGGCAGCGCAGTTGCTTATGTCTACAAAGAGTTTGGGCACTAACGAACTTACAAGGGCATCTGGGGCATTGAAATTGCGGGGCGACACAAGGAAATCGATAGATGCCTTCGTAGATAGTCTTTACACACAAAAGTCTTACAACAAGTCGCACACTCCATTATGTATATATATGTATTTTTTTTATATTCAATTGGACGAGAAAAAACATCATGTAAATTTTTCACATCCAATTGAACATATAAATTTCATAGGTTATACAAAAGTATATTACAGAAAATATGATAACGCCAGAAATCGAAAGTTTGAGAAGAGAAGCCGAATCTCTAGGGATTACTTATAGTAAACGGTTGAGAGTTAGGGGGTTGACGAATCTGATAAACGCCACAAAGAATGAGGCGTTTATGAAGCGGTTTACCCGCGCCCACAAACGAGGAGCCTTTAAAGACCTCTCACTAGCGGAAGAAGTTGGTAACAGAATTCAAAAAGAAAGTATTGCGGGGTTAAGGGCCAGTGTAATCAAACCTTCAAGCACGTCCCAAATTAAACGCACAGATAATAAGAAAAAATCTATCGTTCGCGCGATAGTGGAAAAAGGTGAAGACATATTGGGGGCTCACGATGAAACGTTGGAAAAGGTAGAAAAGGGAAGACGGGTAGTTACATTATCCTTTCGTAAAAACATTGACATCAACGAGTCTGAACGCATGTCCGATAAACTCGCTCAGTATCTAACAACACATTTTTATTTGAGATATTCATATTCTTACAAGCTAGAACATATGGAGGAAACTAAAAATGGAAAACCTAAAACTATAATATTTCACAAAAATCTCGGTGGTAGCGAACCACTATCATCGATGAAAACCGTTAAAAAATGGTTGTCAGATAAGGAGCAAACACGAATAATGTCCGATAAAATAGACAGACCGAATACAAAGTGGAAGTTTGTAAGATGGGTAGAGGTTTTTGTAAAGTTAATACAGGGCAGTAGGGGAATAGATTTGGGACAACAATCCAAAGAAGTGGAAGGAGGAGAACTTCCAGAATGGTTGAGGAATAGAAAAGGTATGTATTCTTTAGATAAGTATAATGACGACCTTTGTCTGTTCAGGTGTTTAGCTATGCACCTTGATAAAAAGATCAGACCTGACAGATGTACGGAAAAAAGCGAAAGAACTTAGTAAGCAATATACCGGTAGTAATGAGGTTTCACCAATTTCTTTTTCCGATCTGAAAAAGGTTGAAGAGTTTTTTAAAATTGGTATAGAAGTATATCAACCCACCAAATGTGACGTATGGTGGTTGAAAAAGGTACCAGCGCACTATGATGCAATAGGTAATAAACCAATGACAATAGGACTGTTTAATAATCACGCATTTCTGATAAAAAACCTTGAAAACCTATCTAAAATTTACACCTGCGATAATTGCAAACAGAAATTCACGAAAGCGAGTAATATGAAGAGACACGGACCAACATGTATGAGAGTTGAGACAAAAGTAATATGCGATGGTAATTATTTAGAGCGCCCGCGTTCGTCGTTCGAGAAAGCGTTCTACCCAAAAGGTTCTAACAGTTATGGTGCGATCGATTGGATGCACTCTGTGGAAAAGCGGGAGGGAATTCACATTCACCACGAACAGTGCGGACACGGAGGTGAAAGATGGATTTTAGGAGCTCCGGTAGATGGATACTGTCCAGAAACCAATACTGTATATCAATATCACGGCTGTTACTGGCACGGGTGTGAGATTCATGCAAAGCATAACAAAGAAGAACGCGCATCCACAATGAGAAGAGATAAAGTTATTAGAAAAAGCAAAGAATTCAACCTAGTAGTTATGTGGGAATGCGAATTTCGAAGAACGGGTAAAGATATAAAGATCGGTTGCGACACTACTCTTTATCCATATCAGATAGTATACGATTTTGAGGCGCATCTCCAGCCAGAAGTAGAAACTACCGGTAATAGTTTAGAGTACGAAGCTGAGCACGTTCCGGTAAGCGTTAGTATAGGAGATAATTTTTCAGGAACGGTAACTCATATTTGTGATAAAGATCCTGCAAAACTTATAGAAAAATTCGTAGAAGATTTGAAAGTCAGGGGAAAAGCTATAAGAGAAGAAGTATGGTCAAGATACGAATTTAATACGGAATATTTACGCGAAAAACAAATCGCCCAGATCGAACAGTGGATAGAGCAAGTACCGGTTATAGGTTTTAACAGCAGTAAGTACGATATAAACTTAATAAAGAAATATTTAGTAGGCGAACTGTCATCAACAACGAAGAAAGTAATGGTTGGAAAAAGGGCGAGCGCGACAATATTTCTATTTACTCCGGAGTTTAGATTTCTTGATGTAATACTTTACCTAGGACCCGGTGTAAGTTACGATAGTTGGATAAAAGCCTACGACTGCAAAGGACAGAAATCTTTCTTTCCTTACGAGTGGTTCGATTCTACAGACAAGCTGGATTACCCGGGACTACCGGATATAGAGAATTGGTATTCCAAATTATCTGGGAAAATGTTACTAGACGAAACAGAATTAAGCAAATGTCGTAGAATTTTCGAAGAAAATAATATGAAAACCTTCAGAGATTGGTTGAAATATTATAACGATTTAGATGTAGCACCGTTCCTAGAAGCTGTGGGAAAAATGTGTGAATTTTATAAACACAGGGGTGTAGATATTTTCAAAGACGCGGTAACACTACCGGGTGTGGTTATACAATATTTATTGAGAGGAACCATTAAAGAACAAAAATCTTCAAAGACGATTATACCTGAGGATGCTCTATGCGCGCCGAAAGAAGAAACATACAAAATGATGAAAGACGCTCTAGTTGGCGGTCCATCGATAGTATTTACACGATATGCGGAAGCCGGTGTTTCAAATATTAGAGTGGGTTCCAAACCTTGCGAGGCTGTTTTGGGGTACGACGCAAACGCGTTATATTTATCTACGTTAAATAAAGAGATGCCGTGTGGAAAAGAAACTATACATCATATAAATAACCCACATAATCCTAAACTTATTAAAAAGTTTAGTAAAAGAGTTTTATCCGGAGACTGGTTTGGGTTTGCGGAGGTGGATATAGAAGTTCCACACAACTTAAAAGATAAGTTTTCCGAAATGTCTCCACTTTTTATAAACAGAGAAGTAGAGGTTGATGAAGTTCCCGCGCACATGTTAAAATATTTAACAGATACTGGCCGAACTAGAGGAAACGGAAGAAAATTGGTGGGATCTATGTCGGCCATTAAAGTATTGCTGTACGCGCCACTGTTGAAATGGTATTTAAAACACGGCCTAGAAATAACGGGAGTTCATCGTGTTATAGACTATATTAGTGGTAAACCCTTCGAATGGTTCGCTAAAGAAGTTACAGCCGCAAGACGAACGGGGGATGTAGAACCGAATAAGAAACCGGTGGCCGACATAATGAAATTATTAGGAAACTCGTGTTGTTGAAAAATGATAGAGGCAACGGAGAGACATTTAAATACGACATATACGCGAGACGAAACCTGTGTTGACAAAGCATTAAGATCCGCGTATTTTGATGATTTGGAAGAGATAGGAGATGCGTACGAAATATCTTCAAGAAAACCCCGGTGCTCAGTAAAGAGACCATTCCATTGTGGAATAGCGGTTTATCAACTAGCTAAATTGAGAATGTTGGAATTTTACTACGAATTTCTAGACAAATACGTAAAAAGAGAAGACTTCGAATTAATACAGATGGACACGGATAGTATGTATATAGGAGTTAGTGGAAAAACGATAGAGGAATTGATTAGACCTAACTTACTAGACGAGTTTGAAAAAGAAAAAAAGAAATGGTTGGCTTGGGATAAATGGAGTAATAGAGAACCAGGACTTTTCAAAATGGAATTTAGCGGAGATAGGGCGATAGCGTTATCTAGTAAGTGTTATTTCGTAGAAAAATTTAATTCAATTAATAAAAACTCCGCGAAAGGAATGTCCAAGAGAACTAACGATTTAAATTGGGATAGATATAAACGAGTACTAAGCGAAACTACAGAAGATGGAAAACACATTATAGATGTAGCGCAAAATAGAGGATTTAAAATGAAAGACGGCGTTATGAAAACGTACTGTCAACGAAAATTAGGACTATCGGCGTACTACGATAAAAGACGCGTGTTATCGGACGGAATACATACGGAACCTCTTTAAAGACTATGACGATCCGGGGGTAGCTGGGTGTCAGAAGGCACCGCGAGAAGTTCTTCTCGAACAAACCCTCGAGATGGCCCATCATCCAAATAGTAGAGCACGGGCTCATCTGGTTTGGTAATAGATCGATCTAGATGATATACATTGAGAGACCACACGGGATCAGTCGCGCGGCGGCTGCCACCTTCGAGCTCTCCCGGTTGATATAGGTACCGGACGTTAATATCCGATGGAAGTGCAATCGGCGATTGCTGCTCCTCTAAACCAACGGGTCGCCCGCGCGAGACGGCAGAGGGTTTGCTGGTCACCCTTTTAAACTTGATAGCATTTACGGGCTTCTTACCTATCAATCTGGTCACCTCTCCGTTCAGTGCGGAGACCACGGCGGGCAGTCTGGCCACCCACTCGGTTGATCACGAATGAGGGTCTACAAGTTCTTTGGCATATTGGTGTCCGAACAGTCTCTCAGCCAGGGTTCGATTGAAGCGCTCCACGATCCCCTGGTCCCGGTGGATGTTGACGCGGCCGCGTCTGACATAAACTTTGTGCTTAGCCAATAGATGAGAGACCGCGCCCATGAACTCGCGGCCGGGATCGACCTGGAGAAGATTCGGCCATTTGAGAGGACTCCTCTTATATATTCGGGAAAGAGCCTCGGCCACCTCCTTAGTCTCTTTAGTGACCAACTTCTCAGCCCCCTTATAACGACTCGCTACGTCAACGATTGTCAGCGCGTACTTGTACGTCTTACGACCGACGCGATCGTGAGGTAGAAACAGGAGATCCGCTTGGTGAACTTGGTTAGGCACCGGCACGTCGAATTTCGGGCGCGGAATATTGCGAGGCGCGGGTAAATAGATCTGCCAGATGGCCTGCTTCTTGAGCCATTCCTTGACAGCGTTTTCGGAAACCTTGGTCGCCGCCGCGAGGTTCTTGATGGCCGCGAGTCCCTTCCAGTAGCCGCGTGGGCTGTAGTACGTGTTTAATAGCTTGCGCGCTAGTTTGGTATCAAGTTTGCGCGTGTTCATCGTATGCGAAGTATTCTAATATATCGGACAATCTCCAACATGCCCTCGCCAGATCGTCCGGTAACTGCGTCGTTAATAATAAACCTTTGTTGGAAGTCCAATCGCGATTGGTTTTGGATGTTAAGTTCCCGCTCCTATTCCAATTCGTGAATTGGGGGAACTCGGAGGAATCTAATTCATCGATTGGAGTTGAGGTGGATTCTAACATCCGCTTTGCGAAAAGGGTGGCCGCTTTTCCGTCCTCGGGCCACTTCTCGAGAGAATCTTGGGCCAGACGAATCATACTCTTTGCACCAGCTATACGATGTTTACGGGCAGTGTAGCCTACATCGATCATAGCGTAATAAATTTCGTCAACTAACATCGTTCTATATATATATATTTATAAAAAAAAAAAGAAAATTTAAAATAATTATTAAAAATTAAAATTTCGATTGCATATAGTAGCCGACGATAACCACCACACCCATTCCCACGACGATGAACGCGATCTCGCGGTCTTTTTGGGCCTCTGACGGTACATAGAAATCTGAAAGTTGGGGCTCGCGATTCATTGGATCGAGACTTCTCTGCGGATATGCCAGCGCGTACTCGCGGTTGGCTTCTTCAACGTTCTGGAAAGTTTGCGCGGTGTGATTCTCGCGGCGAAGCTCTTCGTTGACCCAGTCGAGATGGGCGGTTCGTTTTTGTGACCACGCTTCCTTCGCGCTATTGAGTTGTTCTACAGCTAAATCGTGACGCTCGCGCTCCTCATCCGCGTTCCAGTTTTGTAGTTTAGAGAATATAAAGTTGCTGCCGCTGAACGCAAATGCGTTCACGACGCTCCTTCTACTATTATTCCGATCGTAGCCATTTTATTTCCATATATTAACGGGTAGAATTCCAGCTTTAATTAGATAATCTCGGATCCAAATTGCGGCAGCTACATCTAAGGTCACGATCCCTACGTCTTTCGCAGTAAAGTCCAATTTGGGAGCGGACCCTCCTAGGGTCATTTTTGATAGTCGAGCGTACCCGATACTGAGACCCGATATCACCACGGCGTGATAAAGCGCATTCACTATCATTTTACCATCTTGTTCAGCCATTATTGATAATTATAATTAATGCATATAAAAGGGATCGCGTTTAATGTTTAAATGGGGCGCAATCCTCAACGATTGGATTGGAACCGCGTCCAACAGTGTTGGGGGTTGGTTTTTCAACCTCGTTGATGATCTGTTATTGAAACGGTAAAGCACATACAGGGTGCCCTCAACCGACAGACCACCAACAACAACCCACGGGATCCAATCAGTTGGAGCAATCGGTTCCAATCCAACTCCAACGGCAGTTGGTATTGGGGGAGAAACAGCTGCCACCGGGTGTTTTGCCGTCTCTGTCTCCATCAATTCACGAATTGGCTGCAACCCCAATCTCAATTGCAGTTTGACCTCTCGAAGATCGGCGAGTATTTTATCTTGTTTAACTTTCTAGCGGCAGCCGATGCCCGTCCAGCTGCCTGTTTTTTGGGATTTTTTATATGCTGAATGTCATCCAGTGGCGGAGTAACACTCGGGTTCGATGGTGTTGGAGCAATCGGGTTCAACATCGTCACTCTCGCAGGTGCGTCTTGTGTCATCATTATTAGGGCTTATAGTTCGTGGACATATATGTCCAAATTGACAGTGTTTACCCGTGATCAACGCGGTTGTCAGCGGAGCTAAATACATTCCAAACTTGTGATAAAATGAGCAGCAGGCTGTTCTAAGAGTGTGTCCTATAAAAGGGTCGGTCTCTAGATCGCCAATCAATCCCGCGGTGTCTGGTATAGGGAGAAGTATACTAACGGTGGTAGCGTAAACATAAATAGCCGCCGATCCGAGAGTTTTCGTCATCTCCGCACCTAATTTGGATTCGTATCGCGCATACATTTTATCGACCTCCGCATCCGACATCTTATCCACCTGACAAACTGAGAGACTCCTACCGAGATAATGCTCCGATTGTCCCCCAGCAACCAGCGCAGCCAACCGCTCGCGTCGCGCCGCGTTTTCATTTTCTTTCGGGACCGTATCGGCAGCCGTGCTGACAGGTGTTCCATCTTTCAGGTTCAACTTCAATCCCGATTGTGTTGAGGTTTCAGTCGGAGCGACTGTTTCTTCCATTAGCTGATCGAGAAGTTCGTCGCAGTTCATTATTGCTAATTTTCTTAAAATTAATTTAATTATTCTTACGAGTCTCATAAGTCTAACATATTGCCAAGCGCACCACCAGATACTTATGATCACCGTTATGCTCGCAACAAAGCTCGCAGCGGAGCAACAAATTCTTAGCAATTGCTCAGCATTGTTAAGCATTTTCTCAGCATTGTTAAGTATTTGTTAAGCATTGTTCAACATTGCTCAGCATTGTTAAGCATTGTTCAACATTGTTCAGCATTTGCTCAGCATTGCTCAGTAATTGTTAAGCATTTGTTCAGCATTTACTCAGCATTGTTAAGCATTTGTTCAGCATTGTTAAGCAATTGCTTATTACTTTGCAATTTTCTTAAAATTAATTACATACATTATAAGCAGTTGGTTGATCAGTCTTTAGCAGAAGCTTGGCGTGTTTAGTTTCCGAAAGTATCCGTCGAACCTCCAGGCGCTCCTCGCGTGTTGGGATAACGTCGTTCTCTCTAAGACATTCATCGAATGAGTCTCGGTCCTTGCAGTGGAAGAGGGCGACCCATTTCGTTTGCTCGCGCAGATCCTTTAGGACGGCGTTGTACTTCTGAGTGGAGATCCATACACTTTGCCTCGCATGGCGGCCAGAAAGTGCAAGCTCGGAGAGCATGTCCTTCTTTTTGGTCATCGCCGCCTTGGCCGAGCAGTCGTCAATCACGTATAGGGTGGGCTCTCCCTGGAATATTTGATAGAAGACACGCAGCCAACCGTGAAGCCTGTCGCCGGGGTCAATAACGTATACCTCAGGGTTGGTCCATATCCAAGGGCGCCGCTGATAAGTCTCGTTGTGCCGCACAGTGGGACACAGGATCACGATGTGACGAAAGGCATCGCGGTAGGAGCCCTCGAGTAAGTCGAGGATGAAAACCGTTTTTCCACATCCTGTCTGCCCACATATTATGGCAGAGTGGGCATCTCCGATCGTGAATTGGTATTGATTTTTAGTATAAAGCTGAGACGTATCGGCCATTTTCGATGTTGAGTTGCGCGTCCGTTATTATATATAAGTATACGTTCAATGTCCCGGCTCCATCCGCCTCTTTGGTTATCTGGATCGTCACACCCTCGCTAGCGTTCTCAACTTGACGTCCGCTACCGTGCATTTGGTCGTCGTCGCTGGCTCGCATGTCTAGCCATAGAGCGTATTTGGTAGTCAGAAAATCCGAGAGGGAGACGTCCGAGAGCTGCAGGTCTTTGGCAACCGCGGCAACCTCCGGGGAGCGTTTAGAGCCGGAAGCAAAATGTTTCCTTACTTCGTCCCACTGCTGGTGCGCGCGAAGACCCGCGCTGTAGATTTGATTGGGTACTCCCTCGATCGTCACCTCTACCTTCGTGATTTTGGGGTTATAGAATTTGTCGGATTTTCTATCACCGAGCGCGAACCGACCCTCCTCGAACAACATCAGTATACCTTTCATCGAGCGGGCGGGTACGTTGACATTAATATTCCACAATGTGTCGCCTTTGTCTTTCGTCATCTTGCGGTGGCGAAGAACTAGGTCGTAAAGTATGGCAACGCGCCCGGCGTACTGGGATCTGATCAATCGTGCGAGTTCGGGCATCGTGACCATGTCGTACTCCAGCGAAACATTGTCGATCGTATACTTAGATGTTATGTCGGTGGCCATGATAACTCGGCCGTAGTCGTTGAATGTTAGTTCGTATTCGAGGCGGTCCGCCAAAGCGCTCTGATAGTAGGGCATGTGACTCTCCAACAACTCAAAGTCGAGCGCGATGTAGAATCGGTTGCCGTAAGCGGCCGCGACCGCGTTGTCGCTCGCGACGTTATCTGCCTTGTCACCAGCCCCTGATAGACAGCGTTTTCGCACTCTTGTGCCGTCTTCCACAGGTCCTGGTAGCAATGGTAGACGTCGCTGTCATCGATCGACATCACCTCATTACCAGAAATCTTTATCATAGTCTTCTTGACGATGGCGCGACCCAGGTTCTGAACGATGGTTCGGTCCGCGTCCGTCGTCGTCAGCGAAATAGTGAAAGCGAGGCGAACAGTCCCCGGCATAATGACGTCGCTAGCTCCGAGGTTGGGGAAGCGGACTAAGAGCTGCTGGTTCTGGTCGATCGTCGATGGGTTGTTCGTAATAACGACACTCTGTCTCACACCTTTTGCCCCGAGGGGCTAACGCAGACTGCGATATGGATTGAGTTTGCGGCCGTATTGACTCGAAGACATAATCTATTAAACCTGTATGGTTTTGTCTTTAATATAATAATTAATTTTAATAAAAATTATAAAGATGGCTGATTACGATATTGACATGGATGAAATCGGCAGAGACGATTACCTCGATGGTGATGATGATGATGACTTCGAGGATTCCCTCGCGACACCCACCATAGAGACTCCAGTTACAATCCAATCGCAATTGAGTGACGCTACCAACACCACTAGTCAAAGTCGTGAATTACTCGATTGAGCTGTAAACTCGTACTATAAACATTGGATGGAAAAACATTTAATTCCATCTGTCGGTCGCTACTACGACAAGTTCGAATTGGATCCGAACGGTAGATTGCGACTAAAAGCGGCACCAAATATCCCGATCATCAACATGAAGACCGGAAAACCCCTAGCGCTGAGCACCATTGCAGGAAACCGGGGCGGTGGCGAACTCATAAGGAACGAACTCGGATTCGTAGATTGGAAGCACGGTAAAACAATTATGCCAACCCGCGCTGTAGAGGCCCTCAAGTCTACCGACGAAACGATTGCGAAGACGGCCTCCGCGATAGAAACTGTCGAGCTCAGCGAACTCCCTCGAGTGACCACCGACGCTATTAACACGATGGAGACCACGTTCAGCAAAAACGAAATAGTCAACGATGACCCACCGTTACCTCTTCGAGAACTCCGGGGACTCGATAAGGCTCTGCAAACGGTCCGGGGTGAACTGGTCCTTAACCTCTCCAAACTCACGGCGCTGGATGAACATATCGCGCTAGAAGAAAGAAAACTGGAGGAAGCCCGTGGCGACAGAGAATCTACCGAGCTGATCACCGAACGTCTGCGGTCGTTGCGGGACGAAAGAGAAGCACGATTGGAGGCTGCCTCGACTAACCGTGAGACACTCCGCACCCAAATAAGTCGGATCCGCGAAACAATCTCGAGGGTTCTGCGCGAGGACACGACACTCGGTGAACGTCTTCGCACTCTATTCAGAGAACAGGGCGTCTCGATAGCAAGCATCCTCATTGCTATTGGTATGACTATATCAACTATAGTAGCATATTTTACAGGAGGTGGTTCGGCACCAGCACCCGCGCCAGCACCCACACCACCACCCGCGCCATCCGGTGGAACCAAGGAGTGGGTAAAAAAAAAACTAAAAGCCTTCGCCAGTCTCCTGGCTAAATTAGCCGGAAAGGCGGCTGCCGCACTACCTGGATTGATAGGAGGTATTATTTCTTACTTACTATCTATATTATCGAAAACGATTGGGTGGTTTGCTAATAATTTTTGGGCCGTAATAGCGGCGATCAGCGGGCTCCCGCTATTTTACATAATTAAGCCATTAATTAAACTTAATTGTAAGGAATTAAAATCCAATCGGAAGCCCATCAAACTAAAACCAAAGTACAAATAATCCAACCCCCACGAGAGCAATGATGAGACCTAATTTCTCCTCCTCGTGGGTTGTGACACTATTTTCCCCTGTTCCAATCCAATCGCGATTGAGGGAACTTAATTCGTGAATTGGGGGTCCTATTGCAGAGGGTGAAACAGGAGCGGAACTCGGTGGAACACTGGGTTCAAATGAACTTGATGGGGTGTCCAATTCGTGAATTGGGGGTGGTGATGTGGGTGCTTGTGGTGTTATGAAATCTTTTTCAAATTTATTTGAATTTCCACTGTTGAACCCGACCGTCTTGGGGGTGCGCTTGATGATATCCACGTTCACGTTCCCGTTGTGGCCGATTTTTTTATTGGCGGTGGCGATTACGATCTGATTATTGTAACCGTCAACCGGGTCGTCTCGAAGTATCATATCGCTCGGTGCCATATAAAGACCTATTCCGAATACGTAGTCTACCGGGGTGCTGGCATTCTGCAAAACGTCTTGATACTGCTCGATCGCCTTCTCCAGGTCCACCTTAGCTGAGATGGCGTCCTCTACGAGTGCCAGAATTGTTTTTGGGCGCGTCAAACGCCGTTCCCGTGCCACTAGTATAGAACAGCGAGTTTGCTTCATCCGCGTGCCGAGGATGGCCCAGACGTATGTCCGAATGGAGTCGTTGAGGCGAGTAACACCGGCCTGAGTGAACCCCATACCGTTTATCTAAACATAAATGTACCCCACGCCGTCCCTTCCCCGGACCTCAGCAGCCTGCTGTATGTAATTTATGTGAGCTCGTTTCGGAGGTAACCATTCGCAGGATGAGACACCGCAGTGCCGACCTCCAGATACTTCCGGCCCGAAGGTCATCGTCGCGGGATCAAAATTCCCGGCGTTCCGACTGACGATGTGGTCACCCGATCGATCGTGTCTAAAATCAGTCTGCGTCCAATTCCCGGACTGGCCCCGAATGAGAACGTCCACGAGGCCAGGAAATACTTTCTGTCTCCAGTCCGCATCTTTTGAAACGTTACATTCGTTACACAGTCTTTCGAACGCCCTACGATCGTACGCGTTGGAAATGGGATTCCACGCGTCATCTTGAGGTAGTGGAATACCTGGTTCTTTGATAATCCTCCTAATGGTGTAATACGCGTGAAAGTTGTAGACACTTCGGAGCATGACATTCTCGGATGTCAGATGGTCTTGATGCGAAACTCCGCATCCGGCCGTTGCGCACCATACGGCGAAGTTGAGCTGATTCTGCCAAAACTGCATCGGTGTTGCTTTCCACCCGTTCACGGCCTCCATCGTAGTAATCTTGGGCAGCCTATATTGTTCAAAGATGTCGGAAAAATTGGTGGTAAAGCCACTTTTCGGTCTAACCGTTACGATTGGGTGTACAAGGTGGTTAACAACGTCTTTTTGCGTGTATTTACCTCCGACCACGTACTTCGCATTAGAGTTAAAGCTAAATGCTTTGGTATCCATCAAAAGATATTATTATGTTTGCTTCTATCACTAATGTTCAAAATGGGAGTTGTGAACTTCAAAAGTCAATCGACAACTGCTGCGGAAAACGCCGGGTAGGCCTCAGATCAATCACCTTCACGGTCGGGTGGAAAAACGTGGGGGATAAGGAAGGGTTCGGCTACGTGAAGGCCCCCCGCCAAGTAAGTGTGAGGCTGCCCCCCGGCCTTTGGAGTTCGAGATCCCTCCAAGCTTTTGTCGCGTCGGAGCTTGCTGGTAGAGCCAGCCTCACAATCTCGAAAGCCACCGGACTCGCGACCTTTACCATCGAACCCTCCAACCAGGTAACGATCACCCCGGATTTGGCTGCACGGCTCGGTTTTTCAAAAACTTACTCCGACAATAGGGGATGGTTTAACCCGGGTGAGCACACCGGCACAAACCCGGTGGACTTCGTTTTCACGAAAACACTAGGGGTGCACCTGGATCAATTGAACACATCGTACAACACGTTAGACGGAGCTCCGAGCACATTACTAAAAACTGTGCACGCCAGCGACTGTTTCTATGGCGAGACCCTGACCTTAGACTTCCCAAACCCGGAGATGAAAGTTTTGGAATCGGGACACATCCACGAGTTGAAGATTTCTATTCTAGATGATAAAGCGCGAGAGTTGAATAACGATTACCCGATTTCGAGCGTTCTCGAAATAACCGATTAAACATTAATATATATATACATATTAATCATGAGCATATACGGTCCAGGTGGTTCCAACTTAGAACGGGACGTTCCCGTCGCGGCCGCGGCATACGATGAAGCCGCAATGAGAAGGCTGGAGAGGGGCGTATCACAGTCCCACACAATTTAACTAGGGCGGTTGAACAAATTAGAACGTTGCAAGCTAGCAGACACGTCATAACAGTTTGGGCCGAGGAGCGGGGTTCACTAAGCGAGGGGGCCTACGAATATGCATTCGGTTCCAACGCGAGCAACAGATACGGAGGATACACCATGGCAGTGTCCGGGACGATTTTTCGAATGGCGGTCTGCTCGGTCAACTTTCGCGGACACGCCACTGCCGAAGTCCGAGTGAATGTCGTCGTGAATGGTGTAGAACAGAATATTGGCATCACAAAGCACGCGGGACAGAGGTCAGGGTTTACGATATTCGATGATGACACTACAATTAAAGTTTCGGCAGGTAGTGTTATTAACTTTGCTACAAAAATTGCTGACCCATCAGCTTCCTCCACTGTAGTGACACTGTTAATACAACTTGATTTATGATGAATGATGAGAAACTATATCCACACTTACCTTCGGGGACGGTCGACCCGGCATCCTTTAGGATGACCAGGATCGTCGAGATACAACATATTCTACAACACGAGGGAGAGATGCGGACGGGTTATGCGAAGAAATATAGACGGTCGGTCAATATATTAGAGGGGGTGAGCACCGCGTTATCCTCAGCATCCGTTATAAGTGGGGTGGGGAGTGTGTCTTTATTGTCAACAGTTGTCGCTGCACCGGTCGTGGCGGCCTTGAGTGCTGTAGCGGCGGGGGCGGGACTGTTTTGCATGACGACCAGACTCGTGGGCCGAAAACTAGAGGCTAAGAGTCGAAAGCACGATCGAATAGCGGTTCTCGCGAGATCTAAGAAAAACAGTATCGACGTTATCGTGTCAAAAGCGATAACCGACAACGATATATCAGATAGTGAGTTTAAGATGGTCGTCGAAGAGATGGTCAGATACCAGGAGTTAAAGGGTACTATCCGGTCCAAGGCTCGACCACAAATTCTGGCGGACGAAGATATAAAAAAACTCGTAATGGAGGGGGGGGCCGACGAGAGAAAAAATCTCCTCGACCGTCTCGGGACGTGATATGCTTATTCGCGTGTTTGAGGCAACAGCAGGATATTCCTCCACCTTAAAGCCCAGCTGTTCCGACGGCCCCTCCATACGGAACATAAATACAATTTTAGGGCCCCGTTGCGACACCCACTGACCACCATACATTTGCTATAACCGCGTATCGACACCCACTGACCACCATACATTTGCTATAACCGCGTATCGATATATTTTGTGGTTTTTATTTGTTTTCTTATTAATTAACTTTATAATTTTCTTAAAATTAATTAATAATAATTTTTACAAAACTAATTATCAAATTAATAAAATAACGAACCATCCCGGAAATTCGTGAACCTCGCTAAGTGTTTATAAATAATTATAATTTGCACACCATTTTTATGTTGTATAGGAAAGTGATGAGTATATATACGTTTGGAAGCCTTACAACAATTGGTCTCATCTCGTGTGTGCCATGTTGTTGATCCGGTATGACGTCTGTCTCGTCTGTTTAATGGTAGCAGTCTCTAAATGTGTGTGTGAATTGGTGATGGAATTGTATAGCTCAAAGGTGCCGGCCTAAAAGATTTCTACCTAAGAGCTTGCAATTACATCACCAAATCACAAAATAGGCTCGCCTTACTTCGTCGGTTTCGCTGAATTGAGGAATTGGCAATGGGGTTAAAGGCGACCCGTAAAATGAGACTGTGAGCCAACAGATGCGTGGGATTAAGAAAGGTCCCACCCCAGTGGCTGGGTGCCGGCTAAGAAATCTGCCCAGTGTGGGGGTGTGTGCACGAGTGGAGGCTTCTGCTATTTTTTTTTAACTTTTACAAATTATTAATAATTTTTCAATATCGTAGAAATAAATTAGCTATAGTGGAGGAGGAAAATGCCGTGTTGGAAAATAAACTATCGCACGCGGACGCATTGAAATTGCATTAATGATTTCTTCTAATAATTTCTTCGTTAAAATCAATATCGAACCGTAAACGAATCGTTGATTTTAAACGGTTTTATAATAATATCATTTTTCGGTAGTGTTTCTCCGATCCTATTTAATCGCTTCATTTCGCGAATTTGATCCTTGTACCAGCGACACAACTGCCGGTATAATATTGTAAATGCAATTTTTTTTTATCGGAGCGTAATAAATTACGTTGATATTTCATGTATTCTATATTGCATATTATTCTCATTTTAAAGTGTTTTAATGTTGTAGAAACACCGTAATATTCTTTAACAGCGTTATAAGATTCCATATGGTTGCGTATTATATTATCCATTTTGTTATAGTATTTTTTTGTTATAACCTATTAAATTTATCTGTTCATTTGAAAATAACATGATGTATTTATGACACCAATTGTCACGTTTTTTGTGTTGGTGACCAGTTTGTGCTATTGGACGAAACGGTGTTTTTCGGGGGGCGGTGGAGTAGTATATAGGGTGGAGAAATGATACCACCGTAGGTGGTATCATTTTGACTCCCTATATACTACTATGCCTGTTAAATGCGTCACCTGAAACAATAATATTTTGAAAGATTATAAAGTATGATCATTACACACCCAAAAATAAATTACTGAGAATACATACATGTATTAATGTCCGTTAAGAATTTAAGGTAACATGGTTATCGCCCCTGATGTCAGTGTGGAAATTTACGTCTGATATAAAATGTATAAACATGCCAATCAATACTTGGGATAGTGGTGACTTAATATTTAAATTGTCAGAAAATTTAATATCTACAGCCTATACATAACTATCTGTCTCCCTATATTATAACCTACTGAGTGGGCATGAACCTTTAATATAATGCACGATAAACAACATATTCCAACGTGTCTGCGTAAGCCGTTTTTACGCCAGTAGTCAACATCGAGCAAGAAAAGTAACATGACGACAAGAATAAGTATAGGCTTGAAACCTTAGTGAGAAAATCATACCACTTGTGTTGGCAACCAGATTTGTGTCTGCTACTGGACAATGGGGCTTATGGGTTTTGCGACCAGTGTCGATCCAGATCAGCCTGTGCATTCCATCATTGAAACACGCGACATGCTTCTAACAAGCACCGTTTCGGCAATCGCAGCCACATTTCGCGACGACATATCCACACCCTCCTGCCACGTGTCCCTTCCCGCCCCGTGACAAACGTACGTTATACATAACCTGAGACATGTCGAACTATGTTTACTTGTTCAAGTCTCACAGTGTGACGGTCACATGGGTCACATTCTTGATTGCAAAAACTACTTATTTTATCAAAATGTTGCATCATTTACGCTTCCAATCTTCAGACGCTATTTTAACATGCTTCATGTTAAAGAAGGAACGTACCGTCTGTCGTGTGAATCACCCGGTCTCGGAATAAGCCCGTCCAATATCGAAGGCCGCCTTGGATATCACGAATGTTGTTGTATGTGGACAAAGTGTCATTCAATACCCGGGCTGGACGTCGGTTGTTGGTAAAGCAGTACTTGGATGTTGACAGCCATTCATTAAATCCTAAAGGGTTCCATAGCTGGTCATCTGCAGACATTGGTGACACGATAATATTTATATAATGTTGAATTGACTGAAGCAAGAGTAATTTACATAATCGACGTAGCAATCCCAAGTAATACAAACGGATTTCCCCATGGAATTCTGGATGTACATATATATCATTTAACCTATTATCAAAATCACTTGTAGATATACTCATTCATAGAAAAGGCGTGCAACTAATTCCATCTCTCTGATAGCCTAGCGGTGGGTGCGTTGGTATACTCGCCCAACGATCGTGGGTTCGAGCCACTAGGCGTGCGTTGACTTGTGTCCTTGATCAAGACGCTTCATCCACCCTTCGTTAGTTCACGCAGCTGTAAATGGGCACCGGTCAATTACTTGTACCGGGATTGAATTTGAACTTATATGTACATCTGCATATGAAAACAAATACACACACATCTAAGTCTCCAAAGTTGGTTCGAGATAATGAAAGACAGATAACACAAGGTGCATGATCACGTGGTTACAACAGCAACAACAATAACTGAAAGTGTTGAAATCTCGCCAACTCCAAAGTAAGTATTATTTGATATTTGCCTTAATATGCACGGATTTTGATACAATATAGAACAGCAAACGCGTCTTCATGAGCTGCATTTGGTGGAAAACGACAACAGTTTGGGTAAAAGTACAGATACCACCAAATGCAACTTAACAAGACGCGTTTGATGCGCAATATTTCACCAACATCCATTACATAATAAGGACAAAATAAAAGAATATATACTTTGAAACGGAGGGCTTCTGGAAGTTTTAGTACTTGTTGTTGTTGTTATTGTAACCACGTGATCATACACCTTGTAACAAGTGCAGGCATAAATTGTGAATGACAGAGCCATGGAGAATATCCACTTAGTGTATGTTGATATAAAGCTTATCAGGCAAAACTAGGAAATACAACGCGTAAGACTTCCGAGGCGTGTCTACCGTTTTCCGAGCCTAGCATGCTAAACTTTAAATCAACTGACACTACACTAGCCTGGCATTATATTTATCAGGTAGCATTTCATATTTGCCGTTGGTGAAATAAAACAAAAATTGAGTTGAAGAGAAGGCGGACTTGTTTACGTTGCGTCCTTAAAGTAACATGGGCTTCATTCTGTAACGTCACGTGACGTTAGTTTTCTAAGAAACGTCAGTTTTCGTTTCGTGTAGTAAGATTCAACATTAAAGATATGAATCAGGAATGATGGATTTACCGGTAATATACGCATACCCTCCCACTCGGAAATATACGAATTTAACGACCCTGTCTACGAAAATGCCACAGTGGAGTTATGTACGTAGTACATACCAAACTGGCGTGTTCACCATTCCCTATTGTAACTCCGGTTCTACTAGGGGAGGGTGAACAACAGTAGGGTGTTCCAAAATCCGCCTCTAGTGCGACCACTGTAAAGTATAACTGTAGTGAAATCGCGATGGCTCGAAAGCCCACGGGCCTGCACATTTGTTACGAGTGATCGCATGTTTGTACATGCATTTATATTTTATTTAAAACTAAAATGGCGGTCGTTACCAAGGGGATGTCAATGGGTACCCAATATTTAATAACTTAGTATACTTCAAAGACTCTGTGTGCCAAATGTCATGCTTTTGTCACAAAGTTCACAATTATTCTCTATTTCTAACAGCCACACTAACAAACAGTTAGCTCAAAGAAAGCAATATATTCGCACTACTTGTTCATTATGTACTACTTTCGACGGTTACACATGCTTACCGGTTTCACACAGAACTCCAAGGCCACGGTCACAGCGCGTCCAATACCAATCCCCGGAAGTGACGCCAGGGTAATATGACACGCAGTCGCCTGGGAGTGCTGGATCAGGTTGTATTGATGTGTTAGTCTTCACTGGAACACGGGAAAATGCGATTATCTGCCTGACTATAAGCGGCCTGAGATAATGTACAGTAGGCCGGATGCTGGATTATCTCGGGCTATGTTGATCGCACACGTTGTAAGGTACCTTCTCAGCCGGGGGAACCGTTGTACCAATTCCATTCATGCAGGGAACCAACGACTTGTTCTGGGGCTCGTTTCACTAAACTCCGTACGACTAAAATGATCGCAAGTACAAATTTATGATCGTCTCGAAATTTCAATTGATGGATTTACATTTATTGAACATAGGCAGCCTATTCTCAATAAATGTAAATCAAATAATTGTTCACAATAAAACGTTAATGTTAATTTACAGACTATCATACTTTTGCACTTACGAACATTTTAGTCGTACGATGTGTAGTGAAGCGGCCCCAGATTCCAACACCTATATGCTGGGAATATAAACATGTATGGGCTTGGGCCAGTCGCAGTGGCATACTGTCTGTTTCACAAAATCTGCCCAAATAGTATGACAATAAAACAAAGCAAAAAATATTATCTTTTTTTTTCGATAATATTAAATTTCATAAAAATTTAAGAATGATCCATCTTTTAATTTCGTAAAACTTGAGTCAAATATGGATTTGGTTACGAAAATTGATTTGTCGATGGAGGGGGAAATGAGGTGGAGGAGCTGGGGAGGGTTACAAAACGAAAATGCTGGATTTGTTTCTATAATTTAATACATGTATTATCAAAAGAAAATTTGCTTTCGTATATTTTATACATAGAAGTAAAAGTTGGGCAGCTGAAGTTGAAACAGTAGTGGATAAGCGATCCGCCTCGCAACTGGGAGGTCGAAGGCTCGGGATTAAAAACAAGGTGATCGGCTCTAGCCTATACTCGGGCTAGAAAACATAGTGATCGGCTCTAGCCTATACTGGGGCTAGAAAACAAAGTGATCGGCTCTAGCCTATGCTCGGGATAGAAAACAAAATGATCGGCGGACTAGCCTATGCTCCGGGCTAAAAACAAAGTGAAAAATCGGCTCTAAAGCCTAAAGCTCGGGATAGAAAACAATGGTGATTCGTACCTCTATCCAATGTTTCGGGTCTAGAAAAACAAAGTTGATCGGCATCTAGGGCCTATGCTCGGGCTAAAAACAAAGTGAAAATCGGCTCTAAGGCCTATGCTCGGGATCAAAACAAGTGATTCGCTCTAGCCTAATGCTTTCGGGCTAGAAAACAAAGGGATCGCTCTAGGCCTATACTCAGGGATAGATAAACCAAAGTGATCGGCTCTAGGGCCTATACTCTGGCTAAAAGAAAACAAAAGGTGAACGCTCTAGCCTATACTCGGGATAGAAAAACCAAAGTGATCGCTCCAGCCTATCTCGGGATAGAAAACAAAGGTGATTCGGACTCCTAGCCCTATGTTCTCTGGCTAGAAAACCAAAGTGATCGGCTCCTAGCCTATGCTACGGGCTAGAAAAACTAAAGTGATCGGCTCTTAGCCTATTTTGGGCTCGGGCTAGAAAACAAAGGTGGACGGCTTCTAAGGGCCATGCTCGGGCAGAAAACAAGTGGATCGCTCTAGGGCACTATAAAACTCAGGATAGGAAAACAAAAGTGATCGGCTCTAGCCTATGCTCCAGGGCTAGAAAACAAAGGTGAATCCGGCTCTAGCCTATGCTCGGGATAGAAAACAAAGTTGAACGGCTTCCAGCCTAATGGCTCGGGATAGAAAACAAAGTGATCGGCTCCAGCCTATGCTTCGGGCTCTAGAAAACAAAAGTGATCGGCTCTAGCCTATGCTCGGGCTAGAAAACAAAGTGATTCGGCTTCAGACCTATGCGGCGGGCTAGAAAACAAGTTGAGCCGGCTCTAGCCTAATGCTCGGGCTAGAAATAACAAAGGTGATCGGCTCTAGCCTATGCTCGGGATAGAAAACCAAAGGTGATCGGCTCCTAGCCCTATGTTCGGGCTAAGAAAACAAAGTTGGGATCGGCTCTAGCCTAAATGCTCGGGATAAAAACAAAGTGAATCGGCTCTAGCCTATACTCGGGCTAGGAAAACAAGGTGATCGGCTCTAGCCTAAAAAGACTCGGGAAATAGAAAACAAAGTGATCGGGCTCCAGCCTATAATCACGGATAGAAAACCAAAGTGGATCGGCTCCAGCCTATGGGCTCGGGCTAGAAAAACAAAGTGATCGGCTCTCGCCTATGTCTCGGGCTAGAAAACAAAGGTGGATCGGCTTCTAGGCCTATGCTCGGGCTAGAAAACAAAGTTGGATCGGCTCGAACCTATGGCTCCGGGCTTAGAAAACAAGGTATACCGCTTCTTAGCCTATGCTCGGGAATAGAAAAACAAAGGTGATCGACTTTCAGCCTAATGATTCGGGCTAGAAAACAAATAGTGATGCGGCTCTAGCCTATGCTCGGGATAGAAAAACAAAGTGATCGGCATCTAGCCTATTACTCGGATGAAGAATAAAACCAAGGTGATCGGCTCTAGCCTATGGCTCGCGCTAGGGGGGGGGGGGAAAACAAGGTGATCGGCTCCAGCCTTATGCTCGGGCTAGAAAATAACAAAGTTGATAGGACTTCTAGCCTAATGCTCGGGCTAAGAAAACAAAGGTGATCGGCTCTAAAGCCTATTGCTCGGGATTAGAAAACAAGGTGATCGGCTCTAGCCTATACTCACTCCGGGGCTAGAAAACAAATGTGATCGGCTCTTAGCCTATTTGCTTCGGGATAGAAAAACAAGGTGATCGGCTCTTAAGCCTATACTCGGGCTAGAAAACAAGGTGAATCGGGCTCTTAGCCATTTACTCTCAGGATAAAAAGAAAAAAAGTGATTCGGCTCATAGACCTTTAACTCGGGGGTAGAAAATCAAGGTGTGATCGGCTTCTAGCCTAAATAAACCTCCGGGATAGAAAACAAAGTGATCGGCCTCCAGCCTATACTCGGGATAGAAAACAAAGTGATCGGCTACCAGCCTTTATGCTTGGGCTAGAAAACAAAGTGATCGGCTTCTAGACCTATGCTCGGGCTAGAAAAAAACAAAGTTGATCTGGCCTCTAGCCTATGCTCGGGATAGAAAACAAGGTGATTTCGTCTTCTTCTAGCCCTAATTAACTCCGGGCTAGGAAAACAAAGAAAGATCGGCTGGCTTAAGCCCTATGCTCGGGTTAGAAAAACAAGGTGATCGGGGCTCTTAGGCCTATATGCGGGCGGGCTAGAAAAAAGAAGGGTGATCGGCTCTAGGCCTCTACATCAGGATAGAAAATAAGAAAGTGATCGGCTCTAGCCTATACTCCGGGCGTAGAAACAAGGTGATCGGCTTCTAAGCTATGCCTCGGGATAGAAAACAAAGTGATCGGCTCTAGGCCTATGCTCGGGATACAAAACAAAGTGATCGTCTCTAGCCTATGCTCGGGATAGAAAACAAAGTGATCGGCTCTAGCCTATGCTCGGGATAGAAAAATACAAAGTGATCGTCTCTAGCCTATGCTCGGGATAGAAAACAAAGTGACCGGCTCTAGCCTATACTCGGGATAGAAAACAAGGTGATCGGATCTAGCCTATGCTCGGGATAGAAAACAAGGTTATCGGCTCTAGCCTATACTCGGATATAAAACAAGGTGATCGGCTCTATTAGAGCCTATACTCGGGCTACAACACAAGGTGACCGGCTCTAGCCTATGCTCGGGATAAAATAAGGTGATCGGCTCTAGCCTATACTCGGGATAGAAAACAAGGTGATCGGCTGTGGCATATGCTCGGGATAGAAAACGAGGTGATTGGATGTAGCCTAGGCTCGGGATACAAAACAAGGTGACCGGCTCTAGCCTATGCTCGGGATAGAAAACAAGGTGACCGGCTCTAGCCTGTACTCGGGATAGAAAACAAGGTGATCGGATGTAGCCTATGCTCGGGATAGAAAACAAGGTTATCGGCTCTAGCCTATACTCGGATATAAAACAAGGTGATCTGCTCTAGCCTATACTCAGGCTAGAAAACAAGGTGATCTGCTCTAGCCTATACTCGGGCTAGAAAACAAGGTGATCGGCTCCAGCCTATGCTCGGGCTACAAAACAAGATGATCGGCTCTAGCCTATACTCGGGCTACAAAACAAGGTGATCGGCTCTAGCATATGCTCGGGATAAAACAAAGTGATCGGCTCTAGCCTATGTTCGGGATAGAAAACAAGGTGATCGGCTCTAGCCTATGCTCGGGATAGAAAACAAGGTGATCGGCTCTAGCCTATGCTCGGGATGGAAAACAAGGTGATCGGCTCTAGCCTATGCTCGGGATAGAAAACAAGGTGATCGGCTCTAGCCTATGCTCGGGATAGAAAACAAGGTGATCGGCTCTAGCCTATGCTCGGGATAGAAAACAAGGTGATCGGCTCCAGCCTATGCTCGGGATAGAACACAAGGTGATCGGCTCCAGCCTATGCTCGGGATATAAAACAAGGTGATCGGCTCTAGCCTATGCTCGGGCTAGAAAACAAGATGATCGACGGTGAGTGTCTCACCCACGAAGGTCAACGTCACCCATGTCAGAGTCATCCGCCGCCTATCAACGGCTATATAAATAATGCAAAAACAATATTTTGTTTCCATAATATCAAATTATAGCAACATTTAAGAGTGAACCTTCTTTTTATTTCGTGGAATTTGGCAAAATCTTGATTTTATGGCGGAAAAAAAATTCCCCATGTGAAATCCCCATAGACATCTTCACAGAGTATTATGGGAATTTAATATGGGGAAATCTTTAGAAATTCAGAAAAACAGGACCTATTTTCAAAATGTAACTTGTTTTCTTAAGTTACATTGTAGATCATTCCAAGCTATCTAGCCAGGTTTCGGAGTCAATTTTTCGTTTTCTGGATCCTCCTACAGCTCCTCCACCTCCGTTTCCCCCATGTTAAATTCCCATAAACAAAAACCTTTTTCGTAATAAATGGCTCTTTCGAGTTATTTGCATGGGTTTCGCTTGAGAGAAAACCCGTAATCAACTCCTTACACCGTGAAGAGAACACCCGTAATTGCGCGCCTGTTTTCTTGGAAACCATGAGCTACCGTGCAAAATGTTTAATTTTGATTACAGTCAAAATAAAGTTATTTGAAAATTTGGAAAAGGTCTCGACTAATCTAGAATGTTAATGTGATTGAACATATTCCAAACATGCACTCAAATATATCTGGTTCATAGAAACAGCTGCGTAATTTGGATTTCAAAACGTTTACATGACGTCACATTTGACGTCACACAACGTAACGTAAAAACGCGGGATACACGTCATTTTATAACTATTCATGCGCACATCACAATTCATTTATTATAATCTCAAAAATAGATTAAATGTGCATATATATCCCGCCGTGGAAGTGTAATAAATAGGCCATTCCATCGTACATGTTTGAATAGCATAAATAATACACTCGTGTCCGTCGGCGTCCGTGCAAGCAACTCGTTCGCTACGCTCACTCGTTCCTTACGCGGAAGCCGACGCACACTCGTGTATTATTTCCCGCTATTCAAAATGTACAATGGAATATCTTCTATATCAATTTTGGGCAGGTTTCGTGAAACAGACTGTAGAGAGTCTCAGTCAAATTGACTGCTATTCCAAAGGGCTAACACTAAAATGTTGCAAAGTTTAAGGTAATCAAACGTGACCTCATACAGACAAATTCCGCCAAACTAATCAACGTGACACAAACAGACACATTTCGCTACTTGTAACGAACGTATCAAACTAAGCAATAACGTTTATAATAATATCCAATATCAGTATCATACAACCATGTACGAAGATGGCACATACCTTCAGAATATAGCGATATAAAGTCATAGTTGCCACAGGCAACACTTGGTTGGGCGCACTTCATTATACACTGGGTCTGGTATAAGCTCGTGTGCGGCTTATAGTCATAGCAGAAACAGTTGTGGGGCCCATCGTCATCGCGGTGGTCCTTGTATAGCTAGGATGAAGAAACTGTGGTTGTACGAGGTGTGTTCATGAAATACCCTCACAAGTTCTGTAAAATCCATGTGTCATTGGTTAACTGTCTGAACATCCACATACATGATGACAAATAAATGCTGCAGCATCGATTTCATAATCATAACTCTGGTATCATGTAACATGAACTTTTTATCGTTACCAACACAACGCCACCGCGCGATATGCGGCCCTTTGTCAGAATGACGTTAGGTAAATGTTATGCTCCTTATTGTTCAATGTAAGAAGAACATGCCCATGATTTTATTTCATGTTCCCACATATAAGTTTTTATGTTTCAAAATAAACACAACGGTATTGCATGTACTTCTGACAGCGGTCACAACGGTACTGTATGTACATCTGACGGCGGTCACAACGACTGTATGTACATCTGACGGCGGTCACAACGGTACTGTATGTACATCTGACGGCGGTCACAACGGTACTGTATGTACATCTGACGGCGGTCACAACGGTACTGTATGTACACTGACGGCGGTCACGTACTGATGTACATCTGACGGCGGTCACAACGGTACTGTATGTACATCTGACGGTGGTCACAACGGTACTGTATGTACATCTGACAGCGGTCAGGCCTCAGTACCGGCAATACCGGCAGTAACAGTGTTGACCGCTTGATTGTCAGTTGTATGGAGCGCCCAATCTATGTAAGCTCAAATAATTAATGGTAGCTCTCAATAATTAGAGATATCACTTAATATTTACCATTCCAAACAGCTTGGTTCTGTTACATGCGCTGAAGCAGGCCCCGGGTCGATTCCCTATACGGTAACTCGTCACGTGTCTCATCATAACATGCGATTTGGCCACACAACCTATATAATGAGAGATTATGCTTGTGCAGTTTGGACCGCGCTCGTTAAATATGGCGCTAAATCGCCACCAATTACTTGACTTTGTACATCTTGGAGTTCCATATGTTTCGGGTCCAAAATATATGAACGCAAATTAAAGAAACAAAAATAACTAGAGGCAATTGTAGATACATTGTACTTACATGTAGAGAGCGATAATTAATTTAGGGCTAGTTCGAATTCATTAGGATTTACTCACAAGTCGAATGAATGGACCAATGCCTATACATACATTAAATATACATAAAAGTATCAATAAGTGTGAAAAAGATGTAAATACTTGTTTGGCTCTCCGTTATAACACATTAACAAGGTCCCTATGATTTTAATAGGCTGTACTCGGACGGCCTCGAGACAACGGACAACAGTCAACCGATTTATGTCGTTATCGACAAATTAAGTTGCAATGCCCTGCAGAGTATTGCTATACAGTGGAACCTATCTAAATCGGACACTCTGGGGACGCCATTGTGTTTAATTTAGATGGGTTTCAATGCAATTTATGTCATTGTTCTGTCATGACTGAAAATGACAGAAATGAGTCATCGAATGCGTAAATACAGTGGAACCCCTCCCAGGGTGTCCGGTTTAGAGAGATTTCACTGTATTTCAGTGCACGCAATGGAAATGTTATTCAGTAAATTATACCGTATACTGTACCGCTAGGTCACAGTACAACAACGTTTTGACAGGACTATGTACACACAAACGTATACACAAAGTACGTCCTTTCCCACTTTTATGGCACCATATTTCACCCTGTCTGTATTAGAATAGCGCTGCGCCATGCATGCCCTATTTTATCACGTGATACCAGAATTTGGTGTTGCCAAGCTGCCAAAAAAGTTGTCTTTTTGTATGCAATTTTATTACATAATTATCTTTTGCGCAGACACCATTACAGGAATTATCATTATTCAACCGAAATGTTGAACTCCAAATAACTTTTAACCTTTTATGATTCTTCAACCAATATAAAACATATCGTTTAACACACTGAATGTGCCAAGTTTTCTAACTTTTACGCGCTAAACATGTCCTTCTTGTCTGGCCTAACCATATATATTTTTATTAATACAGAAGGAAAAATTACGTCATGGCGCGGATCAACATAGGGCCATACGTTCGGAGTGTCCACCAGATCAGTAGCCGATTTCATCAAAATTGCAAAGCATACTTATCTAGCAAAGTATACTTTGAGGGAGTAATCATTTATTTTCCCCGAAATGCATTATGTCATATAGAACTAACGACTGCATATATTTGATGATTACAAATATGCAGAATTATAATAAAAATTAATCAATTTATCCTTAAATTGAATTTTCTTTCGTTTACAATGCAATGTTCGTAAAATGGGCTATAGAGATTTGACCACATAAGCACTGAAATATTAGCATAGTCCGGCTGATCTGGTGCTTCACAGTTCGCACACTCAATGACATTTGTTTGTCAAGGACGGTCAAGTGTATTCATTTACATATTACACAAATGTACATATACACACATGTAACATCTTACTATACATGAATTAAATTACCTTCATATTGAAAAACATGGTTGCTGGCAAAGTAGCCCACCCAAACGTTCTTGCCCGTTATATTTGGCAGACTTTCGCTGTCGATCGGGAACGAGAACGATTCGTCGTAGACCGAAGAGTACCGAAGGGTGGGTGTGGCTAGCGAGCAGACGTTTCCGGCAGACAACCAATCCGTAGCGGTTTCGTTGAATGAGTAAGTCTGTCCTGGAGGAGGGATATAGGAAATTCATATTAAATGTTTGAAATGACCGTGGTCTGAACCCTACATGGTATGAAACGTCTGTGGACCGAAACGTGTATGGTCCGCAACGTCCGTGGTCCGACACGTACATGGTCTGAAACGTCAGTGGGCCAAAACATATATGGTCCGAAACGTAACAGGTCCGATACGTCCGTGGTCCGAACCTTCCGAGTCAATGGTCCGAAACACTCGTGTTTCGAAACGTCTGTGGTCCATCACGTATACGGTAAGAGGAGTCCGTGGGCCGAAAAGTGCGTGGTCCATTAGTCCATGATCCTAGATGTCAGTGGTCCGAAACGCCCCTCGTCCTAAACGTCCAGCACACAACCGGCGAATCCGTTCTGCACAGATCAATGTATTCCTTCCATCGGGTGCCACAGGCAAATGTGTTCTGCTCGGAAATACTGTATGAAGTACAATGGGGCAAGGTGGTAGGTGGAGGAGCATAGCCTACATGGGAACATACGCACAGTGGCGGGAATTAGACTTGGGTTAGACTAATAAATGATCCCAATTCAATTCGTCATAAATGCAGTTCCCGCCTTCGGAGCTTGGTCAGAAACTTAATTCCCGAGTGCAGGAGTTAGACGGTTAATTTTAAATCTCACATCATGAGCGTTTGCACACTCCGTCCATTCGGGATGGTAAGTTATTAGTGTAAGTAACAGTGAATGGACGGAGCGTACAGACAGCTCATGATGTGGAGAGGAAGTTATAGGGAAGGGAAGTTATTGGTGTGAGTAAAAGCGACATCAGCATGATTCTAATACATATAATTAGTAATTAGTTCATTGTAATTGACTACCACTACTCGGCCATTTAGATACCATCCAGTGTGGAGGAATCTTGCAACGAATATGACATAATTTATATTTTCACCGGAGTGGTGTGAAATGTGCATATTTAACGAGTGTCACTAGGCACGAGTTAAATATGGACATTTATCACTACACGATGAACATGTATGCCATAATGACATTTATTGCAAACTTATGAATATTCTATTTATTATATTCTCCATCAACTTTGTACACCGTACATGGTAATACATATGCATTGGGCTACGTTAACTGGGCAGGTGCACATGTGAACATAGCTACCGGAACTACTGATATTCCACCATGACATTGCGGTTTGGCAGGTGCGCATATGAAGATAAATACCGGAACTACTGATAGCTCACCATAAATTTACTCGCCTACTCTCCGTAATAGATCTGCTATAGACAATACGGTTGTAAATCGGAAGAGTTACATTTCTATATTTAATCTTTAGCATGGACTTGGTCAATATGTTAGTATATATAAAAATACAGGCCATAGGTTACCTGCTGTTAATAAACAGCATCCTTCTAATAGAATCAGCACCACGTTAATCCACATTGCTCCTTTTCACCGTCGAGTGTCATCCATATATGTTCACGGGTATACTTGGTAAATAACTATAAAGAACAAAAGTTGTGTCTGTAACGGCGGCAAACCGTTCTAATGTCAACTTAAATATGGCTTAAGAATTCTGACTTATAGTCGGTGTCAAAATGTGAATCTGCTGAAAAGTTTGCTATCGTCTTTGGAAATGTATTTTCATGACAGAGTATGTGACATAGTACAGAAAACAAATTGGTACCATATTTTTCGGCTACATGTGTGGCGGCCATGTTGAATTTTAAAATGGCCACCATTCAAGATAGCATATCCTCTTTTTGTCAAAAGAAGAAACATATTTTCGACAACAATTTAGTCAAATTATTTATGGGATATGCTTAAAAAATGAAATAGTAACATTTCTGTTCAATAACAAAGATGTCTGCCATTTTAAAATTCAAAATGGCCACCATAACAATACAGTTTGTGCTATTTTCAATTGAGCACAAGCAATTTCGTTGGTGAAATGAATAATTATCTACACAACCATGCACTCATTCATTGTAACCTGTATCACTATGTCACATACTGAAATTAGAGTGTTGTTTATATATATTTGCATTTCAATATGGCCACCGCTTAATCAAACAGTTTTATCAGTAAGATAATAACAATCGTTTGGACTAAAACTGTTGTTGGTTATGTATGATATTGATTGAACACATATATTAACCACATTCTTATGCAATAACATTTATGTCTGACAACTTAAAATTCAATATTTAGTATACTTTTACGAGTTCCAACTGGGTACCGGCATTCGATTTAAGCAATATCAATATTTATGAGCACAGACAGAAACTGATGGAATATATGTGTTTGACTATGCAATATTGACATTGATATGATATTTTCCCATGATAGCCAGGACTCTCCACATAACACATCATAATTATGACACATTCCTATAGCCTACACACCTTGTACACGGACATTTATATTCTTGTTACGATCACACTGTTGGTCAACACTAACGCACATTTATGTCTATGTATGACCTCTAAATGTATTGCGTTTCATTGTAAATGACAGTCTTATAACAGGTAATATCTGATTGCTGGCCAGTGGGTGGTTGTTCGGGCGAACGCGACGGCGTAAATTAACGGTAGGGGTTCCTCCTTATAGGAAACATGATTTGCCTGGTTTGGCCCTCATGTAGGTTTATATATTTGGCTATTTTGCTACCTGGGAGTTGAATTGGGTTATTGCCCATTATAAAAGTAGTAAGATTATTAATGATCCTACTGATTTTGGGAGGGGGCCCAAGTGATTCTGATGTGGCTAGGATTATTCTGATTTCATGGCTGAATATATAGTTTTCGCTATTGTAAATATTCAGTTCTGATTTTTGGAGTTTCCCCCCATTTGTTCATGTACTTGAACATATACATATACTTGTACAGGTAATATATGGGATTTAGTACTAAACCCATTGACCTGGCCTTAAATGACCTTAGCTGCTGATAGGTCGTTAAACCCAAACAAGCAAACAAACAAACAAACCGATTGCTGGCCTATAGTGTTAATACTATACGTCTGCTTTGATGTCGTTTGCACATGTATAGTTTTCTTCCGTGAAAAGAACTGGCGCAAGTCCCCCACAAACTCGTATTTGATGAAATATCAAATGTATAGGCCATTGTATACAAAAATATAACCTCTTTTCTGATATTCAGATTTAATGTCAGGCTGGTATACCTTTTCACATCAAATCAGTTTTACCAAATCCAGAATAATGATTGTCACAACAATCTTCATTACTTTTATTCTGTATAAGTCATTTTAGTTGTGTTTCACGGCCTGTTAACAGCTATGGTCATTTCAGACCGGTTTAACGGTTTAACATATTTCACACGTACAGTGTGGGTATGTATGTATGTTGTTGGTTGGGAGCATGCACTTAATCAAGCTAGTCATGTGTTCCAGAAAATGACGATGTATACATATTCTCCGTGGAGAACTTGCAAATTCATCCTGGTGCTGCGTATATAACACACATGACCACTTAGCCAAATCAATGCTTGCACACCTTTTATTTCAGTGACAGCGGAGTATTCATGATCATAACAGCTGGCACTGCTGATGATCTTGCCAAATGCCCACTCTGACAAGTGGTATTTGACATGCATGTACGAACATATAAATATATAGACAAGCATGCTTGTGTATACAATGGATATTGTTTTTGGCGGGAGACATACTGTCTCCACGCTATTGGGATCGTGATTCTGGCCGTTTGCACTGGTCTACTTTCGAAAGTGGCTCTCTGTTCATCGGGGGACGTCTCAATAGGCTCAATTTGCGTTCGCAATTAACAACAGCCAGGTGACATTTAAAGTCAGAGAGTGAACTGAAAGCAAGTTATTATAGCAACGGCAGTGCTCAACATTATGTGTAAAATAGTTGGCATGCCCAACTTTACTTTTGAAGAGAACAAATTGCTGTTATTGAGACGCCCCACCCCGTATCTTGCACGGGTCTACTTTCGGAAGTGGCTCTCTGTTCACCGGGGGACGTCTCAATAGGCTCAATTTGTGTTCGCAATTAACAACAGTCAGGTGACATTTAAAGTCAGCGAGTGAACTGAAAGCAAGTTATTAATAGCAACGGCAATGCTCAACATTATGTGTAAAATAGTTGGCATGCCCAACTTTACTTTTGAAGAGAACAAATTGCTGTTATTGAGACGCCCCCCGTATCGTGTACCACGCAGTCGCAATGCGACGTCGAAGGCCATTTCTTTTTCATAATGTGGTTTACGGGCGATTTTCGAAAGATTACCCTCTGGGTGAGCGAAACAAAATTCATGAAAACATTTTGCCGTTCATGCAGCATACACGTATGAAGGCCTACGCCCCTCATAATTTTGAAAAGATTTCACATAATATTATGTCAAGGAGTATGCAAATTCACAAGTGGCTACTTGTCTCCCGCCAGTCAGTACTTTCAGTACTTTTATTTAAATAGTCGTGCTGATACGTTTGTGATCTGCCAATTAGAGATATCCCAGTGTATGCCTGTACTGCATTTGTTAACATCTCTGTGAAACGAAAATCATGATGTAGGACATATTTATTGGTCCTTCGATCATCACAAATAGTCAATATATGCCATGTTAAATCATCACAAATAGTCAATAAATACCATATTAAATCATCACAAATAGTCAATAAAATACCATATTAAAACATCACAAATAGTTAATAAATACCATGTTCAATCATCACAAATAGTCAATAAATTCCTTATCAAATCATCACAAATAGTTAATAAATGCCATGTTAAATCATCACAAATAGTTAATAAATTTCATATTAAATCATCACAAATATTAGATCATCACAAATAATCAACAAATACCATATTAAATCATCACAAATAGTCAATAATTGCCATATCAAATCATCAAAAATAGTTAATAAATGACATAGTATTAAATCATCAACAATAGTTAATAAATACCATATTAAATCATCAAAAAAAGTCAATAAATGCCATATTAAAGGTACATGCCCACGTGCCATGCTATAATATAGGGAGGCATATTTTGTTCGTCCATTCGTTAGATATGACATTGTTAGGGTAAAATAAACAGTCATTAACCATTTCCCGACGATATAATTGTCATCATTATACTTCGTATATCCAACAAAAAAATCCGCACTGATATCAGGGGCGATAATCGTGTTTCCTTATAATGTTAACTGACATTACTATTTATCTCTGTATTTATTTTTTAATGTGAAAAAATCATACTTTTTAATCTGTCGAAAATATTTTTTTTTCAGACGACTCATTTAATTAGTGTAAATAATTAAAAAATATCATGCCTCATTTGCATATGAAAATAGCCTGATACAACTGCGCGTCACTATCCGTAAGAAAATATTACTAAATGATTATATCTATATATCGGGCACTCGCATTTATTAGAACTGGTGGAATAGCCAAACAATCAGATACTTATTTAATTCCTATAAAGAACATGTTGTGCCTAATGCGTGGGTATGTACCTTTAAATCATCACAAATAATCAATAAATGCCATATTAAGTCATCACAAACAGTTAAAAAATAGCATGTTAAATCATCACAAATAATCAACAAATACCATATTAAATCATCACAAATATTCAATAAATGCCCTATTTAATCATCACAAATAGTTAATAAATACCATGCTAAATCATCACAAAAAATCAACAAATACCATATTAAATCCTCACAAATAGTCAATAAATGCCATATTAAATCATCACAAATAGTCAATAAATGCACTATAAATCATCACAAATAGTCAATAAATACCATATTAAATCATCACAAATAATCAACAAATACCATATTAAATCATTACAAAAAATCAACAAATACCATATTAAATCCTCACAAATAGTCAATAAATGCCATATTAAATCATCACAAATAGTCAATAAATGCACTATTAAATCATCACAAATAGTTAATAAATACCATATTAAATCATCACAAATAATCAACAAATACCATATTAAATCATCACAAATAGTCAATAAATGCCATATTAAATCATCACAAAAGTCAATAAATGCCATATTAAATCATCACAAATAGTCAATAACTGCCCTATTAAATCATCACAAATAGTTAATAAATACCATATTAAATCATAACAAATAATCAACAAATACCACATTAAATCATCACAAATAGTCAATAAATGCCATATTAAATCATCACAATAAGTTAATAAATACCATTTAAATCATCACAAATAGTTAATAAATGCCATATTAAATCATAAAAAAATGTTCATAAATGCCATGTTAAATCATCACAAATAGTCAATAAATACCATTGTAAATCATCACAAATATTCCATAAATACCATGTTAAATCATCACAAAAATCAACAAATACCATTTTAAATCATCACAAATAGTTAATAAATACCATATTTAATCATCACAAATAGTTAGTAAATGCCATATGAAATCATCACAAAATGTTAATAAATGCCGTGTTAAATCATCACAAATAGTCAATAAATACATTATTAAATCATCACAATAGTCAATAAATACCATATTAAATCATCACAAAAAGTAATCCTATACCATATTTAATCATCACAAATAGTAATTAATAAATGACCATATAAATCATAACAAAAAATTTGTTAATAAATGCCATGTTTAAATCATCACAAAAGTCAATAAATGCCATATTTAAATCATACAAATATCAAATAACTGTTAAACTATAAATTCATCACAAATAAATATTAATAAAAACATATTAAAATCACAAATAATCAACAAATACCACATTAAATCATCACAAATAGTCAATAAATGCCATATTAAATCATCACAAAAAGTCAATAAATACATTATTAAATCATCACAAATATCCAATATGCCTATTAAATCATCACAAAAATAGTTAATAAATACCATTTATTTCATCACAAAATGTTAATAAATGCCATGTTTAATCATCACAAATAATCAATAAATACCATAGTAAATCATCACAAATATTCAATAAATACCATGTTAAATCATCACAAATAATCAACAAAATACATAAATCATCAAAATAGTAATAAATCCATATTTAAATCATCCATAAATAATAAAAAATGCCCTATAAATCATCACAACAAATAATAAATACATTATTATCACAAATATCTATCCATATTTATCACATAAGTCATAAATCAGTAAATTAATCATCACATAATTCATTTATGCATATTAAATCATCACAAATATTCCACAGTATTAAATCATCACAAATAATCAACAAATACCATATTGAATAATCACAAATAATCAACAAGTATCATATTACATCATCACAAATAGTCAATAAATGCCATATTAAATCATCACAAATAGTTAATAAATACCATATCAAATCAGCACAAATATTGAATCATCACAAATAATCAACAAATACCATAATCAACAACTACCATATTAAATAATCAGAAATAGTCAATAAATGCCATATCAAATCATCACAAATAGTTAATAAATACCATATCAAATCAGCACAAAATATTAAATCATCACAAATAATCGACAAATAGCATAATCAACTACCATATTAAATCATCACAAATAGTCAATAAATACCATATTAAATTCTCACAAATAGTTAATAAATACCATGTTAAATCATCACAAATAATCAACAAATATCATATTAAATCAACACAAATTGTCAATAAATGCCATATTAAATCATCAGAAATAGTCAATAAATGCCCTATTAAATAATCACAAATAGTTAATAAATACCATGTTAAATCATCACAAATAATCAACAAATATCATATTAAATCATCACAAATGGTCAATAAATGCCATATTAAATCATCACAAATTGTCAATAAATGCCATATCAAATCATCACAAATAGTCAATAAATGCCATATTAAATCATCACAAATTGTCAATAAATGCCATATTAAATCATCACAAATAATTAATAAATAATAATTAATAAATGCCATATTAAATCATCACAAATAGTCAATAAATGCCATATTAAATCATCACAAATAATTAATAAATAATAATTAATAAATGCCATATCAAATCATCACAAATAGTCAATAAATGCCATATTAGATGATCATAAATAGTAAATAAATACCATATTAAATTATCACAAATGGTCAATAAATACCATATTAAATCATCACAAATAGTTAATAAATACCATGTTAAATCATCTCCAATATTCAATAAATGCCATATTAAATCAATTAAATAATCACAAATGGTTAATAAATGCCATATCAAATCATTACAAATAGTTAATAAATACCGAGTTAAATCATCACAAGTAATCAACAAATATCATATTAAATCATCACAAATAGTCAATAAATGCCATATTAAATCATCACAAATAGTCAATAAATGCCATATATAAAATCATCACAAATAGTTAATAAATGCCATATCAAATCATCACAAATATTAAATCATCACAAATAATCAACAAATACCATATTAAATCATCACAAATAGTCAACAATGCCATATTAAATCATCACAAATAGTTAATAAATGCCATATTAAATCATCACAAATGGTTAATAAATGCCATATAAATAGTTAATAAATGCCATATCAAACCATCACAAATAGTCAATAAATGCCATCTTAAATCATCATAAATAGTCAAAAAATGCCATATTAAATCATCACAAATAGTTAATAAATGCCATATCAAATCATCACAAATCATCACAAATAGTCAATAAATGCCATATTAAATCATAACAAATAGTCAATAAATGCTATTTTCTTTTGTTTTTGTTGGTAAATTTTCATTTCTATGACTTTCTTCTAGATTGTAAACATAATTAGGAAAGTGTTATCCAATTTACCATTACTGGCACGCGTTATCTACCTGTGGTAACACATACTACCTATGAACTGCACTGGTAACATACGTCCAACGGTCACCATGCGTACACGTACAGGTGACAAATTTAGTTTGTGGTTAGTTTGCGAACTAGCGTTTATAATATTAGGACGATATCTACACTGTATCGTCATTCTTGGATGAACGTTTACACATATGTGACTGTGACCGCACGTGACGGGAAAAAATCAAACAACAGTATCTATAGCAGGGCTCCAGATAAGGAATTAGTAATTGAGTATTGTCACTCCATCATTTCTGAAGCAATTGGGTATTGCAAAATAGTAATTGGGTAAAATAAAATCACACTACTTTTTACACATCAACAGACCGCAATTATTGAATAGTTTGCTTCGAAATGAAAACATATCTTGCCATTTCATTAGACAATTCTAATGAAATACCAAGATGTGTTTTCATGGAAAATAAGAAAGAATATGCTATATTTGTGGTCTGTTTATTGTTTTCTGCACTGTGATAAAGGTACCACAATTGTGTATTGCTATTTGATAATCGTCACTTCTGATTTCAATTGGGTTTTTGGCAATTTTAATAGGGTATTTAAGCAATTACGCAGCTTATCTGGAGCCCTGTATTTAGTATATTATTAATATTTATACAATGATCAAGAGACTATCCGGTCAGTTTTTCTCATCACATGTGGCTGTGCCTGGAGAAATGAGGTTTATGGGTTTGTGATCAGTGTATATCCTGATCAGCCTGTGCATCCGCATCCGCACAGGCTGATCAGGATCTGCACTGTTCGCCTTTCCATCAACGAAATACTGTTCATTCATTCTGCCTAGCAGTATAGTTCCTTATCATGATGCTGATGTGTGCTATTTGATCAGGAGCTACCCTGGTCACAAATCCCATAGACCCATTTCTCCAGTCACAGGCACTTAATTGAGACACGCCATGTGATTTTGTACCTTCGGACGTCTGAGTAATTTCATGAAATACGTTTATAAAATTTACAATATTTTCCGTGAAAGGCGTCAAAGTTGACAACATTTTCAGAGTACATGTTTAACTTTTGATTTTATTTATGAAAAATATTGCAAATTTTGTAAACGTATTTAATGAAATTACGCAGTCGTCAGAAGGTACAAAATCACATGACGTGTCTCATTATGGCGATGAATGCGGAAATGGCGTTTGTGACATTTTTCGGCATTGACCGACCGGCACACTCCTCTTTAATGGTCTATACTGTTTGTCAGACACATAATGACAACACAGATGTTTCAGTGAGAATAATGTACAGCGGAACTTCTCTAAACCAAACACCATGTAAACATATGTGATCGTATGTTTGATGGGTTTCGTGGCCATGTATCTCGGATGATATTACATGTTCTTGATTGCAAAGCACACACACACGCTTTAGTCATACGTCATATGTGCGGTTTAGAGAGGTTCCACTGTAGGTACCATAGTGCCCTGATGCGCAGGCTTATCAAGATCTAAACTGGGCACAGACACTATACGCCCCGTTTCCATACATGTAATCCTAAACAACAACAGTAAACAACACTTATTCACGCTATGTAATCAGGTCACTCTCTAATGTCCCCAGTACGTGTTATAGCAGTCATTATGAACAAAACAGAATATAACAGAACCTTTATTTTGGGAAATAAATAATGTCGGGCCACACGTAGCATGTAAGTGGTATAAGGGACATAACAACAAATGTATACCGAATTGTAAATTCACAACTCAAGTACCGTAATGAAGGTACATGCCCACTTAGTAGGCACACACTGTTCTTTATATCAGAGACATCATCTGAGACATTTTCTGGCAAAATAACATTCATTCACCATTACACCATGTACTGATTGGCATTATTATACATTTTATATCATACGTACCTTTCCACACTGATAGCAGGGGCGATAACCGTGTTTCCTTAAAATGTTAACGGACATTACTATTTATACTCTGTATTTATTGTTTAATGTTCAATTATCATACATTATAATCTATCGAAAATATTATTTTTTTAGGCGACGCATTTAATTTGTATAAATAATTAAAAACTACCATGCATCATTTGCATATGAAAATAGCCTGATGCCGACGCGCGTCACTATCAGTAAAATAAATATTACGAAATGATTATATCTGTATAGCGGGCACTCGTAATCTTTAGAACTGGTGGAATAGTGACACAATTATACACTTATTTAATTCCTATAAAGAAAATGTTGTGTCTACTGACTGGGCATGTACCTTTAATGTACTACATGCATTGTATTCCCGTTGTTTTGCGACACCCGATTCGATTCGGCTTATACTTAAGGGTGGGAATTGGCTCGAACACTTTTCATGTCCGGGATATATAGCCCTATAAAGAAGCAGGCCGATGGATGATAAATGTTGCATTTATTCAGGCTCCAAAAGTGTGCGCCAAATATAGGAGAGTCTATGCAGGTATGGTAACCTATAATTTGTTGCGACACCCTGTACATGTATGGTGTTTATACTTGTATATCGTGTGCTATTGTCAAGTGTATATCGTATTGTGGAAGCAGTTTTACATAGTGGAAACAGGTTTACATAGTCCCAAGGTGGTTAGCATATTGATATTAATAATAATACGCAACAAAACATATCATGTGTGGTATAAACGTGTTATATGGCGTATACAATATGGCCGACCTTGTGAAATGTATATCCAGTTTCTGGGATATTTATATGCAACGTCGCTGTTTCAGCAGTCACAGCATGGTTAATGTAAACACAATTCTGACACGTAATAACTGACATGCTATACAATGCTTATAAACCATTTTTACTATAAAAAGAAAAGTGTGTCAATCCAAAATGACCACCATTTTGTACGAATTTCGTAAACTATACTTATAATTTTGATAGCAATGATGGTACCCACATACCAGTTCAAAACTTCAATTTTCGCACGAACATATTTAAAAGCATAGAAAGGAACGTACACGTCGTATTACTTTGCATATTTAAGATATCCATCAGTGTGAAATTTGAACAGCCATTTATTGGAATTCAGAGCTGTTCACGTATTACACACAACCTATCAAGCGAGAGTTTCTCAATACACATTTGAGGCAAATGCAATTTGCACACTTTCAAGATGGCCGCCATTTCGTACAATATGCGTAGCAATGAAACTTAATCACCATACACATTTTATCAGTAGTGTCGGAATAAAAATGATAAATGTTTATTATATATGTACATGTATATGGTTCAGTATGACTAGAAGCTGTAATACATACCCTATTTTATATTTAACTTACATTGTACTTTGTGCTTATCATGCGATTTGGGGACTTTACATGTGTTTGTTTGATGATTAAATGTGTAATATCCTCTACCAACGCTCATTGATAATGTATCTGTCTTAAGATTATAACATATTGTATCATGTGTTATTCAATTTTGTATTCTGTCTCATGCATTACCATGCACGGTATACTGTTCCAGAAATGACATCTACCTGACCGCCAAATGAGAATAAATGAAACGTAGAAGTGTCTTGTTATTACCACTTTGTGTACGCAAACATGTAACATAGATGACAGTCCATGCAACCAACATATGCTATGAAGTATACAAACAATACATGACTTACAAGCAGTTTAACAACATGCATTTATAGGTTACACTCCTTGTTTACAATCAACAATGAGTACATGTATTGTAAATAATTATAGATTATAACGTATTGTCCATACATGGTTAGGTTGGATTTATTTAAGAATGTTATGTAGATGAGAGAATAGAGTTGAACATGAGATATGGTGAAATAGGTTTAGTGAACAATACTTGAGCAACACACCACAATACAATACTATTACGGTATATGCTGTTATACCTAACAGTAATATTTGTATGTGTACTCAGAAGGTTTTTGTATCTCTAAATGAGTGTTAGTCTAATTGGATAACATTCCATTTTCATTCATGAACTATGAGCTTATTTCCATTCATTGCAGTTTCTTTTTCAATATTTTGTGTTGCCTTTAGGTAAGACATAAACTCTGGAAATTTAGGTTCCGTGTTTCGTAATTTACATGTATATATAAAGTATTTTCCTAGTATGATACACAAGTTTAACAACTTGTTGTCTTGCTCATATTGCCCGAAGCAAACAGTGTGCCAATCACAATTACATACAATAATAGTATTGTTTAAAAAGGTATTCAGCTGTGACCAAAAATGTTGGCTTATAGTTCATTCCCGAAAAAGTTTTGTTTGTTTCTGGAGCCATGGCGCTAAAATCACAGAAATTGGAGCTGACAATGTTAAACTTAAGTAAATAATCGTTTGTAGCGACAATTCTTATCAAAAATTTGTACTGAAAATTCCTAAGTGTAGAACTTATAGTGTTTGTAAAATGATTTGTGTAGACTTATCTTCCAATTTATATTTTTATCCGCGAATTCGTCATCCCATTTTGTCTTGGCTTTATGCACAACCGGTTTCTGTTGATTAAGAAACATGTTATATAGATTCTTATTACATTTGTTCGTGGTTTTTATTTGTTCTATTAATAGTATCTTTGTATTAATCGTGTTTATTCTTTCATTTTTGATTCGTGTTCTCCAGTCTTGAGGAATGCACTAAATCAGTTTGAAGTATTTTAGGTAATCGTTATTACTAACATCAAATAGTTATTTTACTTCTGTAAAATAACAGAATGATGTAGTTCTATAATCGTATAGTTGTTCTATATATTTAATCACCTTATTAGCCCATTCCTTGTAGTAAAACATTCTTCCATTACCTTTTATTTTCGAATTGTTCCATAAAATTTGCTTTGATATTGTTTCTGGATTACCGCAGAAGTTTAGCTTGCACCATGATTTAAGAACATCTGTCAAAAACTTATGTTTTATCAAATGTTTTACGTCTGTTTAGTTTACATTTCCTTCAAATATATGTACACCACCAAAAGGCTTCAAATAGTTTAAATATAGTACTTTCCATTTTCCGTGATTTTCAGTTTCTGCAAGTCTTTTGACCCATGTAGCCTTTAGTGCATCAATAAACGATTATAATTCTATCATTTGTAGCCCGCCTTCTTCGAACGTTTTAACAATAATTGTTCTACTAATTTTATCAGGCTTTGAATCCCAGAGAAAATCAAACATAATGCGTATAATTTGCTTGAAAGTCTCCTGCTCCGGATTGTCTAGAACTGTTAGAGGGAATATTAATTTTGGAAATGCAAAACTTTTAATGACAGTTATTTTACCTAGTATGGTGAGCTTTTTTTTTTCCATTTGCCTACACATTGCTGAAATTCCTTTATCTTAGGATCTATGTTTAAACTATGCACTTTATTTTTATCAGTACAAAAATATATCCCTAAAGTTTTGGTCACATCTGCAGTCCATGAAAATGGTTTATCATCACAGTACGTAGTTGTAGAGTTCTTCGTCGAACAGGTTTTAAACAATATTGACTGAGAATAGTTTAAACGTAAACCTGAAATGTTTCCAAAATTATCTATTGTACTAATTAATATTTCGAGAGATTGTCTGGACCCATCCATGCAAAATGTAACATCATCCGCGAACATAGTATTTTTTATTTCTTCACTATTTATATTTGTTCCTTTTATTATTAGATTTTTATATGTATTTTGATGCATATATATACATGTATATTATTTGAAATAAATATTGTTTAAACTAATTGATTTTTTCGGTTACTGTGCGAGAGTATTTCTATTGCGATTATGAATAAATAAGGAGATAATGGACATCCTTGTCTTACTCCTCTTCCCAAGCAAAACAAATCTGAAAGATAGTCATTATTTGTTATTCAACTAGATATATTATGATAACATATTTCAATCCATTTGATTAAAGGCACAGTACGGCTCAAGTTACCGAATTTGACCTCCTATTGGGTTTTCCCATGAATAAATCAAACAGTTTTCCATTTAGACACTCTTCCAAACTGTGTGCAGTCATTTTGGTACAAAAAATACTTTGTAGCCGATAAAAATATCAATGTTTGTTGATCAACAAACAGCAGGTGCGTGTTTCAGTACCCAGAGCTATTTTCCGAAAGCCGCTGGATAACTCCGTGTCCAATCCCGATTCGCTCCGGTAATTTCTCTGTAGTACTGTTTGTAACCCCCGTATATATGCACAACTTCATGACGTATTACACATAGCGCATTCCGGAAGCATTTTGACATTTTTGTAAATAAAAGAAATATTGGAAAATATCTCCTCGGATCACCAAACGACGACCGGCATTACTGTGTAATCAGGTAATTGTATGTTCCACTTCACATCCTCGGACACATACGAAAGTTTATTCGTTTATTTCACATAAAACTACTGTTTTATGGTGTCAGGGTCAATTCGTACCCATACCATTTCGTTCCGTGTTTGGTCAATTCGTACCCATAGGCGCATGTTTTCCGGTAATTTCGTAAATATACATGTAGGTACGAATCGACCATAATGTTTGGTCATTTCGTACGCATTCTTGTTTAATTTTTTTATATATTCACAAATATATTTGTGCATATTTTAAATTTGTTTTGATGAAAAAGCTGGGTAATAACCTGAGATAAAATAAAATGAATGTTAGGTATAATTTAATCCTTTCACCCATAAATAACTGGAAATTGGAATATATTTTTGGACCAATCCAATTGCCATCAAATTATGTTCAGACTACCTTAGTCCATTTATGAAAAGGGGATATTTTTGTTGTAAAAAATAAGAAATTATTTGCAAAAAGTGCAGATCCTGATGAGCCGGCTCGTGATAGATTTGTATATGTTGATTTGCGGACCAATCAAATCGCCACAAAATGGTTTTCAGACTAGTCCATTTATGAAAAGGGGATATTTTTGTTGTAAAAAATAAGAAAATTATTTGCAAAAAGTGCAGATCCTGATGAGCCGGCTCGTGATAGATTTTTATATGGCCATGCACAAAATGGTTTTCAGACTAGTCCATTTATGGAAATGGGATATTTTTGTTGCAAAAAATAAGAAAATTATTTGCAAAATGCAGATCCTGATGAGCCGGCTCGTGATGGATTTGTATATGTTGATTTCCGGACCAATCCAATCGCCACAAAATGGTTTTCAGACTAGTCCATTTATGAAAAGGGGATATTTTTGTTGTCAAAAAAAGATTTTTTTTGCAAAAAGTGCAGATCCTGATGAACCGGCTCGTGATGGATTTTTATATGTTGATTTCCGGACCAATCCAATCGCCTCAAAATGGTTTTCAGACTAGTCCATTTATGAAAAGGGGATATTTTTGTTGTAAAAAATAAGAAAATTATTTGCAAAAAGTGCAGATCCTGATGAGACGGCTCATCACGAGCCGGCTCATTTGGATCTACACCATTTGGCAATACCACTATACAGGTAGTGTTGAAACGGTTAAATAGATGTTAGTTGGCCAGCTAACAGAGAATTAGCAATCTACTCATATCGTGATGTACATATGTAGCTGTGACTGGAGAAATGGGGCTTACTCAATTTGTGGCCAGTGTAGCCACTGATCAAATAGAACACTCGTGTAGCCTAATAGCGATCTATATTACATGCTACCCAGTGATTTACCATATTTCTGGTAGCATTTATTTCCTTGAAGGAAATATTTCCTTCTGGACATTACATGTATATATAGCGAAACGTCATTTCCGGCGAAGAAACAATTCATAAGCGAACGTCAAAATTGTCAATTTTGATATTATAAGCTGGTCTAAGAGCAAATTTCACATTTTTCGAAAAGCATGTAGTATACACTACCATTTTGAATTACCAGCTTTATTTCCCTTGATATCTGTAAATCAGACAAAGAAACTTGTGCTCTGCACTCGCTCGTTTCTTTATAAGACTTCCGGATGTCTCGTGATATAAATCCGGTACATGTATTTCAAAATGGTAGTTGAATAAACTCTACATATTGCTTGTTAGACGCACAACGGGCGTTTCATTAATGGAATGACACACAGTCCAGTTCCTGATCAGACTGCGGATGCACATGCTTATCTGGATATACACTGGTCGCAAAACCCATAAGCCCCATTTCTCCAGTCACATATATATGTTTGACACTAAAAAGTCTTTGGGGTTAATTACTTGTATTTTGTAATCAGATATTTCGATGCATATCTGTTGATGTAATTTTATTATATTTTGTGTTGTTAATTAATTGGCAATTAACCTGAGGTACGAAATAGCGATTCCCGGGTGATAGAACAGGACCCACCACTTTCATAGGATTTATATACAATGTACATGTATGGGCCACCAAATCGCCAACCGTCATCAATAGCTTCCTTACATTGATCAGGGCTCCAGATAAGGAATTAGTAATTGAGTATTTTCATTCCATCATTTCTGAAGCAATTGGGTGTTTCAAAATTTTAATTGGGTAAAATAAAATCACACTACTGTTTACACATCAACAGGCAGCAAGAATAAGAAAAATATGTTATATTTGTGGTCTGTTTATTGTTTTCTGCAGCATGCTACATGTACCACCGAATTGTAATTGCTTTTTGATACTCGCTACTTCTGATTTCAATTGGGTTTTGGGCAATTTTAATTGGGTATTTAAACAAATATGCAGCTTATCTGGAGTCCTGATTGATATATAACCGCTCCGTGTAATTAGGTGACATTGACCTACTTTCACGAAATACAAGTCACATCCGTCAAGTTGTATACATTGTACATCTCCTGATGTGTTGGATGTTCGCCAACCTTTATCAGTTGCTTCCTTACATTGATACCTAACCACCCTGTGTCATTAAAGTGAACATAGAAATCGCATATCAGTTGTTGTCGTCCAAAATGTTGGACATAGGTCCATTGTAGGTCCAAATAGTTGGATGTTCGCCAAACTTCATCAGTAGCTTCCTTACATTGATAGAAACCATTCTGGGTCCTTTGGGTGACACTGACCTACTTTTCTCAAAATATAGGTCACATCCGTCAAAACTTGGACGTACGTCCCTATTTCGCATATATCCGGATACGTTTGTTGGATATATGCCAAACTTCATCAATATCTTTTGTCCCACTCATGCTAGATTGGCGGTAAAATTTAAAATTAGTAGCCGAAATGAACTGTCACAGTAAAATACTAAAATAAACAATACAATGTACTATTTTATATTACATATAGAGTATAATTTCTGACATATCAGTAGCAAAAATGGCCATCTGAATGATTTCTGAAATATTGGTAGCCAAATGGCCATTTGAGTAGCCAAATTGCGACCATCCTAGCTCATGATACTGGAAAGTGAGACAGCGGTCACAATTCTGGTGTCGTCTTCATCAACAATTTTGGACAAAGTCCAAATTTCGCATATCTCTTGATCTGTTAGGCGGATAATTACCAAACTTCATCAATAGCTTCTCACATTGATAGCTATCCATCAGGTGTCAGAACCTTAATCATGACCATAATTTCATCGATAGCAGTGTATTTCGACTGACCGTAACCATGGTCACTTTATCAACATCTTTCGACATAAAAAATATGTTGTTTTTTCTTCTTCAGGAAAACAGCAATGCATCAAGCTTGGACTCGAACTGGGCCATGTGAACACCGGATTGTCCACTGTGCATCTGGATCGATCGATATCAACAATCAGCAGGGATGGTGAAGAAGAGAAGACACCATGTACACAAGACCCTTGGCCAGATAGAGAACAGCCGACGGACACTTATTTTATGACCAGTGTTTACAGACTTTATTCAGTTAATTTGGCTACCAGTATAGATGTGAATATGTTTGTTCAAACACAGTGGGTATAGTTTGTCACAGGCACCTGCTATTGGGATGGGGTGGACTGAATCAGGAAGGGAAAACCCTCCAATTCAGACCATACTTTTTTTCTACATTCGCGATTTTGACGCGATTAAGCACAGCTATTGCGGAAAATTGATAAGCAAACCTGCCATTGCCCCTTTTTTGCTGGAAATAAGGACTGATGGGGTTCACTCCGATATGCCCCAAAATTGTTCGAAAATGCAGTTTATAGCCACGAAAAGAGATGCACGAACACGCATGTAATAATATTGCACATTCACCAGTCAGGAAAACTTGAATTTTATACCCTAGTGCACCCCATCTTTCCTTAATTCCAGCCAAATGTATATGTAGATTTTCTCTAAATAACTCGTAAATGGCTGAATCTACGGGGACTAGAACATCGACAGGTGTTGCTGATCAATTTTCCGGATTATCTGCGCATAATTGGGTTAAAATGTTCTTACCTGATTCAGTGCATCCCATCCAAATAGCAGGTGCATGTGACGTACTATACCCACCGTGTAGAAGTATGCTAGACATTCCTATTCCATTGTTAAATAACATAGGTTGGTGCTACTGGTAGCTGCAGAAACCATTTTGTTACTGTAACAGTGATTTGGCTACTAATATTTCAAAATTTGGCTACTGAAAGGTTACGATTGGAAAAAGTAGTTTTGCAAATATTGGAGCTACTGGTATTGTAAAATTTTGTTCAAGGTAACCTTTAATTTTGACTATTTAAATTTCATAATCCTTGGGCTAACCTAGAGTTATAACAAACAGTGTAGACCCGGATCAGCCTGCTCGACTGTGACTGGTGATCCGAGTCTACTACATCTATCACACGGTCAGAAGATCCATTTTGTCAGTACATGTCATCTCAAAAACTATACATTTTTCAGCATTATACTGATGACAACCAGTATACTTAAATACATGTAGATACATGTACATGAATATAATGAGACACAAACTATAACAGTTGCTGCTGCTTTTATTTTCCTCATTTAAATGATTGTACATGTAATGTTGAGCCTACATACTGTAGCACATATGATAACTCTTACATTAAAGGTACTGTGTCTCGGGATAGATTTAGTGGAGGGCACATTTAGTGTTGCCCTTGTCCGTCCGTCCCCAACCTTGTAACTTGGTAAAACTTTTAAACAGTAATAGCTACAGACCTGAAACCTGGTACATGTATGTAGCTTTCTTATGAGTAGATGCACAAAGTTTATTTTGATTCTTTCAACCCCCGGGTCATGGATTATCTCCCCCATTTTCGACTTTGAATTTTGCCTCGTTTTACAGACGACTTGGACATATAATTTGGTTCCAGAAATACGATCTAAATTAACCTATTTTGTCCTAATCTGTTTCATCACATTCTAGGCATATCAGAGACCCGGTGCCTTTAATGCACCCGTTACAGATATTTTGTGAACAGTTCAGAAATTATCCATAAAAAACACGAAAATCGGACTGATTTCGTGATTCATCTGAAATCTACATGTGCTGTTTTTTTTATAATTATGCAGATAACCATTACGATATTAGATAACACTACTTGTATCTGACCAGGCTACTCATTGTTCACAACTTCACAATTTGATCAATAAATGCCGTCGATGATACAGATATTGAAAAGTGTGGGTTATTGGGAATATTATGAGCTACCGGCTGAGAAAAGGAACCCTAGAACATGTGCAATCAGCATGGTGAGTGCATAGATCTGATCATGACCTACATTGTTTGAATTACTGTCATCAGCAAAACAATTATATTTTATACTGCGAAGTGGACCTCTATCTACAATTGTTGGACATGTTGTCAGGTCCATTTTCTCGGCTGGGGGCTATATGTGGCTATGACTGGAGAAATGGGGCTTATGGGATTTGTGACCAGTGTAGCTCCTGATCCAATAGCACATTATGATAGTCTGGTGGTCTATATAGCTTGGTAGAAGCATGACATGTGTATCATTCACGGAATGGCGAACAGTGCAGATCCTGATAAGACTGCAGTCTGATCTGCAGCTATAGTGATCGCAAAACCCATAAGCCCTATTTCTCCAGTCACAGCCACATATGTGATCTGTGTGAAAGTTACATTATTTCTTCGTAACGATAGCTTTTGCTCGTTTGTTCTGTATAAGCTTACAAAAGCCATGACAGAACCATTTACCCTTTCAGGGTATGGGGTCACGTGATTTCAGAACGACCCTAGATAATGTGTGATGTCGTTTTTACAGTACATTTTCTTTACAATGTAATAAACCAATAATTTTCACGAAAAATAGAGTACATTTTATTTTGACATTTCTTGATACTTGATTGTGGAGTCAGTCCGGTGATACCCATTATAAAAGTAAGAAGATTAGTAATAATCCTTTTACTTTTAGGAAGTGGAGTTAAATTATTCTGGTGAGCTGAGGATATATATTTGTACATATTCAATTCGAGAACACAACTATGAGAACTGCCCTGATCAAACGGCCTTGTGACATTTGTGGCAAGTGTAGATCCTAATCATTATGCACAGCAGTAATAAGCATATGCTCAACTGTCAGAATAGCGACAATAGCCAGGGGGGGGGGATGCTGGTCACTAATGTTGTTAGGTGAATTTTCACCGCTGGGGTGAGGGGACATGCAATTTTATATGATGTACATAAAAAACTTACTTCTATAAGTAAATTGAGGAACCGTTCTATACCTGATCATGTTTGATTCAAAGATAATTGCTTCGTAAATACATTTACTCTTTGTTATTAGAGACTATGACAATAGTGCAGTGGAGCTTCATATCGTGAGAGTATATCTGGCCCATGTGTATTTACATATATCACTGTACAGTGTCTAGGAAAAGTGTACACGTTAGTTTATGTACATATTGAGAATGTTCGCAAAAGTACACCAATATATCACTTGAAGTACATCTTGGTGTAGTATAACTTATAGGAGTCCGTTGTCCTGGCTTTTCTATGTATGATTGGCCACATTATATCATATGTTCTACTTCTCATTGTCAGTTATTTGTCAAATGCCGGAAGACGTGAAACTAGCTGATGGCTGGCACACACACAAAGATGGCTGACTTGGCCACTCCATGTGCCGTATATGATACAGTAACGAGACAGTGTTCATATATATGTTAAACATATATTCCATCACTTTTACGAAGCAATTGTTTGAATCATATGATGATCAGGGGTCCCATAATTATGTCCTCATCATGACATTAGTGTCTTGCAACTCGAAACTCCATGTTCTCAACTTGAAACTCGAAAATATTAACTTGAAGCTTTCAACTGGAAACTGAAGAATTCTGACTCGAAAGTCAAGAATGTCAACTTTCCTTAGTCTTTTGACCTTCAAAAAACAACAGTGAAAGTGAAAGGGTTAACGTCCCAGCAATAGCTAAGGTTGTGAGACAGGACAACAGTTTAAAGTCTCACTCATCAGACAGACCAGTGGCAAGGAAAAACTATGAAAGTATTTTTGGATGCCCTAGGCAAGGTTTGAACCCAGAACCTCCGGATTGGAGTCAGGTGTTCTAACCCCTTTACCACAACCCATCCCTCATTTGACCTTGAACACAGGTGAATAATGGGCGGGCGATAGAAACCTTTAATGCAAATTTTGCCAAAACTTGGCGTTGACATTGGCCATTTAAGCCACATGGGTGGTGAAGATGGGTTTTATGTCCCAGCAACAGTCAAGGTCATGTAGGAATGGTAGATCGGTTTCAAAGCTCATCTGGTGGGATTTTGGGATTTACCCCAAATAATCCTTACTGGAATCCCAATATCCCTGGTTTGACCCTCAGGTGCATGATTGCCTTTCTTGTTACTTGAGAGTTGAATCAGGTTATACCCATCATAAAAGTAGTAGGATTAATACTAATCCCATTACTTTTAGGAGCTGGGGCTAAGTGACTGGTGTGGCGAGAACCTGGCACCCGATCAGGTTCTTTTCTTATTTCACACCTGAATATATATATTTCAGTGACTTTCTCCCCATCGATGAAATATGGGATTTGACTGTTAACCTGGCCTAAAATGCCCATAGCTGTTAACAGGCCGTTAAACTCCATTAATTAAACTGGCAAGTATTCTTGTCCCATTTCCCACTAAACTCCATTAATTAAACAGGCAATTAGTCCCGTCCTATTTCACACGTCCCAAGGACATCAAAGTCTTCTGCGGAGTTGACGGTTATGGCTTGTGAAGAAACTCAACACCAGTTAAAACTTGACTTTAGACATCATTAGGTTGATGACACTATGTTGACACCTCAGTGGCACCAAATACTCCTGCAAATACACAAGAACAACATTTTATATTTCTTTGCTAGGAGTAACCATTATGATTACAACATGCACATTTTCAAGATCCCCTGACTGGCAGCCTTGACAATAATAACATGTGCCCTCAGTGACCTTGACATTGTCGAAAGGCATGTAGCGGTAATACATGTTAGCAACACCTTTCATTTTCTTAAATAACTTCTGATCCACTTTATCGATTTTAATAATATTTGGCCATAACGTGTGTCTAGGTATAGTAATTGGTTTTGAAAGCACCATACGTATGAATTAAGACACAAAGTTACGGTCACTGAGAACCTCGGGCCAATCCTCCAGCCACATATAGAGACCAGGAGCCAGATAGGCCACAATTCATATAAGCCACATTCACAAAGGCCACATACATGTACAGAGATCTGTAGCCGATTTCATCAAAATTGCAAAGTATACTTTTCTAGCAAAGTATACTTTGAGGGAGTAATCCTTTATTTTTCCCGAAATGCATTATTTCATATAGAACTAACGACTGCATATATTTGATGATTACAAGTAGGCAGAATTATTATACTGAATTTATTACATTATCACAGCCATTTTGGCTGTGATAATGTAATACATTCAGTATAATAAAAATTAATAAATTTATCCTAAAATTGGAAATTTCTCCCTCAAAGTATACTTTGCTAGATAAGTATACATGTACTTTGCAATGTTGGTGAAATAGGTTACAGGAGTCAGACTGGCCACAATTTCCATAAGCGCCAATTCTCCAGCCACCGTGACATATAGAGATCAGCAGACTGGCCACACAATATAGAGATTAGCAGACTGGCCACACTTGCCATAATCATGATAAGCACCAATTCTGCAATGACATATAGAGATCCTGAGTCAGACTGGCCACAATTGACATAAACCGTAATTTTCCAGCCATATGTAGAGATCAGGAGTCAGACTGGCCACCATTGCCGGAAACCCCAATCCTCCAACCACATGTAGATATCAGATTCAATCTTCCAGCCACATATAAAGTTCAGGAGTCAGACTGTCAATCTTCCAGTCACACAAATGAAATACCCTAAGCTTCAATCCTCCACCCACATATCAAGATTGGTAGCCGATTTCACCAACATTGCTAAGTAAACTTATCTATACTTAGCACTTTGTGGGAGTAATTATTATTTGTACTGAAATGCATTGTTTCATATATAACAACTAACTTTGTACTTGATTATTAAAATTATGCAGAAGTACATGTATTATACTGTATTTATTCCATTATCATTAAATAAAAAAATTAATTTATGCATAATTTGAAAATTGCTCCCTCAAAGTACACTTAGCAAGATAAATGTAGTTAGAGATTTTGATGAAATCAGCTACAAGCGTCAGACTGCCCACATATGCCATAAGTGCATTGCTATCACTAAGCTAATCCCATGGCAGGCAGCTTTGATAATACAAGGTGATCGCTGGCGAGAAACAAATCACCTGATGACGTGTCTCGCCCACTAAACAAGGCGATCACCACAAAGGTCAAGGTCGGTCAAGATGAGGAATTCCAAAATTATTGATATGAAGGTCAAGGTCACACAATGACACTGGGTGAATAGCCATCAATGTGAGGAAGCTATTGATAAAATTTGGTAATGATCCATCAACGTTAAGAATCTACTGATGAGGGGGTATTCAATATTTGGACGTACGTCTAAAATTATTGACACAAAGGTGAAGGTCACCTGTGAGAAAGTTAGTGATGAAGTTTGCAAATTAATGATCCGACTAACGGATTGAGAGATATGCACATTTATTTTACTTACATGTACGTCCAAAATGTTGTTTTTCTGGACGACGGAATTGCGATTGCTAGGTCTTATTTTCAACTTTCGTGGGCGAGACAAAAAGTGGTTTTATGGTAAGAAATTGCATTGAAATCAACGATATTATTCTGCTGTCTACATTGGTAAATTGAAACAAATAGGATGGGGGTGGGGCATTTGTTAGTATAATCAACTTACCCTTCCAAGAACTTCAATGACTGCTACATCCCGGACCGAGTTACGAACAAACTGATTGTTGATGGCGCCGACCGTCGATTGTATCATGGAGTGGGACTGTCACTGCACACAACTTCACAAAGACTGAAAGAGTTCACAATACCTTGTTATACCCTTTGCTATAGCTGCACATTTTTCGCTTTATAGGCAATAGGTTGCACTATATCGCAACACCAGTCAACGGTATAAATTATGCGGAATAATGTTTCACTAAAATATAGCAATACTCTGCAGGGCATTGACATTCATAGCTATATAGTTATTGAGAGACAAATGTACAATATGAGAAAAAAATATTATCATGAACTTTGTCGAAAATCTAAATAACTGTTCCGCATCGATTAATCATAAGGAAGCGACATACCAAGTTTCAGGTCAGGTGTGTAGTTAGTACGGTTTAAACGTTTTACGACTTGCAAACCATAATTGGAAAATTCTAAGTCGAAAAGGGGGAGATAATCCATGACCCTGGGGTCAAATTTTAAATCAAAATAAACTTTGTGCATCTACTCATCAGAAGCAAGATACATACCAAAAGGGGGAGATAATCCATGAACCCGGGGTCAAATAAAAAATCGAAATAAATGTTGCGCATCGACTCATCAGAAGCAAGCTACATACCAAGTTTCAGGTGTGTAGCTAGTACAATTTAAAAAAATTATGACTGACAAGCCAAAATTGGAAAATTCTAATTTGAAAAGGGGAAGATAATCCATGACCCCGGGGTCAAATAAAATATCAAAATAAATGTTGCGCATCGACTCGTCATAAGGAAGCTACATACCAAGTTTCAGGTATGTATATAGTACGGTTTAAAAGTTTTACGACTTGCAAGCCAAATTTGGAAAATTCTAAGTGGAAAAGGGGGCGATAATCCATGACCCCTGGGTCGAATCAAAAATCTAAAAAAACTTTGCCCATCTACACATCATAAGGAAGCTACATACAAAGTTCCAGGTGTGTAGCTAGTACAATTTAAAAGTTTTACGACTTACAAGCCAACATTGGAAAATTCTAAGTCGAAAGAGGCAGATAATCCATGACCCGAGGATCAAATAAAAAATGGAAATAAACTTTGCGCAAATACTCATCATAAGGAAGCTACATACCAAGTTTCAGGTGTGTAGCTAGTACGGTTTAAAAGTTTTAAGACTTACAAGCCAAAATTAAAACATTCTAAGTAAAAAAGGGGGAGATAATTCATGACCCGGGGGTCGAATCAAAAATCGAAATAAACTTTGCGCATCGACTCATAATAAGGAAGCTCAATACCAAGTTTCAGGTGTGTCGCTAGTGCAATTTAAAAAATTTACGACTTACAAGTCAAAATTGGAAAATTCAAAGTCGATAAGGGGGAGATAATCCATGACCCCGGGGTCAAATAAAAAATCGAAATAAATTTTGCGCATCACATCATCATAAGCAAGCTACATACCAAGTTTTAGGTGTGTAGTTAGTACGGTTTAAAGGTTTTACGACTCGCAAGCCAAAATTGGAAAAGTCGAAAAAGGGGAGATAATCCAGGACCCCGGTATTTAGCTATTACGGTTTAAAAAAATTACAAGTTACAAGGCAAAATTCTAAGTGGAAAATGGGGAGTTAATCCATGACCCGAAACAGTTCGGTCCAAAAATGGCTTATCTGATGGGGAAAGGAAAACGGTCTATAGATCGTGCTGTCAAGTTGAGTTAAAAGTGTGCAGCGAGTTGAAATGCTATTATGACCATCTCATCTGCACGTCCTTAAATATAGCTTAGAAAATCTCAGCTCTACGGATGTGTTTTACTATTTCATCTGTCTTTTATATTTTCTGTATCCGTGAGAGCCGAGACCCTTATAAATACTTACAGTGTGAAATTTAGTCACAATAACAGCCCAATTTGTCCTGTTGTTTGCTACAAAAATGGGAATAAAAGGATAACCAATGTCAGGGCTCCAGATAAGGAATTAGTAATTGAGCATTGTCACTCCATCATTTCTGAAGCAATTGGGTATTTCGAAATTTTAATTGGGTAAAATAAAATCACACTAATGCTTACACATCAACAGACAGCAATTATTGAATAGTTTGCTTCGAAATGAAAACACGTCTTGGCATCCAAGGAGACAATTCTAATGAAAATTGTCTCCTTGGAGACAATTCTAATGAAATACCAAGATGTGTTTTCATGGAAAATAAGAAAACTATGCTATAGTTGTGGTCTGTTTATTGTTTTCTGCAGCATGATAAATGAACCACAAAATTGTAATTTCTTTTTGATACTTGCTACTTCTGATTTCAATTGGGTTTTTTGGCCATTTTAATTGGGTATTTACGCAAATACGCAGCTTATCTGAATGTCAAACTATGTATACCTACATGTGTATTATTAGTCTTTGAATGTTTTTAACATGACCATGATGACTGCATGTGAAGTGTTAAACTTCTCACTCGTCAGACTGTGCAGCAAAACGCCAGGACAAATTGGCTTGTTATTGTGACAAAATTGTACACTATAAGTGTCTCAGCTCTCACGGATACAGGAAATACAAAAGACAGATGAAATAGTAAAACACATCCGTAGAGCTGAGATTTTTTAAGCTACCTTACATACTGCATTAAAAGGATAAGAAGCCCAAGAATAGCATCCGGCCACACTTTTGCCCCTTTCTTCCAAGTTCCACTGACTCGGTCATCACACAGGGCTACTAAAATATGTCCACTGTAATGCAAGTCAATACTCATTGTAACATCATTACTGTGTGTTACAAGTGGGTGGGGTAATATTCAATGTTGACTGATTCACGAATACGTACTCGGGTACAGTAATGTAACTGGTGTCATGAGATCGTGAGAGTCGCTCGGCTGTTCTTGTTCGATTGTGTATAATGTCAATGTCATTGATGCAAATTGTAGTTAAATAATATCGTCTTCGCGAGTCTGAAGAAACAAATGTTTACTTTCTTGCTGTTGTTGTTCCCCTTCAATTTAGCGCACGTGCTTGTGACGTCATGGTTTTGTGTGGAAGCAGTTTTCCGACATGTCTCCGAGTAGTAGCGAGTACGCTAGCGCGGAAACGCTCGGGATTCCGAAAATGAAAAGTGTCAATATTGACATTATGCGCTGAGTGGTACACAAAACAAGTTTTTGTTTACCTTTTGTTGTCTTCACATTGCGATTATGATATGAATCTCAAGACTTGGGATATATATATTAGGCAGTATATGTAGTTTTGGTGTACTAAATCAGTTGCCAAACATGTTTTTGTGTTTGAAAAAATCTGAAAATTGGAATACTGAGCCGTTCTGTGCCTTTAAGCTGGGTCCGACGTTTAGAAAGGTTAATACCTTAATTATATACTCATGGCTTATACTATCAAATGCTTTTTCAAAATCGGGGAATAATAGGATTCCTGGTATATTTTTATAATTTGTGTGTTCAATTACTTCACTGATAAGAGCCTTATATTTTCTCCAATATATCTACCTTTAATAAATATTGTTTGTGAAGAATCTATTAAACTATTTAATACCTTTTGTATTCTATTTGCGATGGCTTTTGTTGCTATTTTGTAGTCGATATTTAGCAAACTTATTGGTCTCCAGTTGGCGAGGTGTGTTGTATCTTTGCCTGTTTTTGGAATTAAATTTATAACACTTTCTTTTTGTAGTGTTGTTAGTTCGCTTTGCTCCATTGAAAAGTTTAATGATTTTACCAAATGGCTTTTTATGTCATTCCTTTACAATTTAACCCTGGCTCTTATTGTTTTTCATTTCTTTTAAGGCATTATAACTTTCAGCTTCTGTCAATATACCTTCACATTTACGTTTCTCCTGATCATTTAACTTATTATTATAATCATTTGGGAAAAAATTAATATCAGAAATAGTACATTATTATTTCTTATACAGTTTTTCATAAGAATGTTTTTCTTCTAGTATAATTTATTCCTTGTCTGTAGCAAGTTTTCCATTTACAGTTAGCTGTGAAATAATTTTTCTTTCAAATTTTCTTTTTTCAAGCTCTGCAAAAAAAATTGTATTCTTTTCTCCAGCCTCCACCCAATTTCCTTTCGATCGAAATAATACGTTCTGCTCGTCTTTTGTAAATTTCTTCGAGATGGCTTTTATAACTATTTCTGATTGTTCCTTTAATTAACTCCCATAAAGTTCTAGGGTTTGCTTCATGGTTAATGTTGGCAATTTCCGCTATATTGTTTTTAATTATTGTTTTATAATCATTTTCGAAAATAATTGAATTATTCTATTTAAAATATCCTGGGCCTCTAGGCTGATCATTGATATGTATCATGATTTGTACCAATGAATTATCTGTTTTTATACTACATTTTATATCACTTTTAGAAACAGTATTCACCAAATTGTCCGATAGTAAAACATAATCTAGTCTACATAGGATAGGTGGTCTAGAATTAGAATGGCATGTATATATTTTTTTTGTTCCGGTGTTTTTGCCTCCATATTTATCAGTAAAATCATATTTTTCTATAATATTTAACATCATTTCTCTGTTCTGTTTGTTTGTACTTTGTAACCCACCTCTTTTATCCAAATCAAAGTTTAGGACAACATTGAAATCACCACCTATAATTATTCGCGAATTTTCATTTTCGGAAATAAAATGTTTTTGTTTTTTAAAAAATGTTTTATCTTCGATATTTGGCCCATATACAGTGATAAGCAGAATCTGTTTATTGTTTATATCAATTTCAATTACCTGAATTCTACCGGGAACTATGTTTGTCTATTTGAGAACATTGTATGTTAAATTAGAATTAAACAGAATACAGACTCCTTCAGAGTTGCTTGACTAACGAATCCTTCTGCCCCCCAGTCAGTTTCCCACTCCTTTTCTATTTGTATTACTGAATGAGTTTCCTGCAACAAACATATCGCGTAATTGTTATCCTTGAGCCACTGGAATATTTGAGTCCGTTTTAACTTAGATCCTAATCATCGGACGTTTAAAGTGCATATGTAGGTTGTCATGGAGGGTTAGGGTGAAATGATACATGTATACCCTGTACGTATATGATAAAATGTCTACTGATATTGCATCATGTTGCTCAAAAGAAGGAGGATGGAGGTAATACCAGAGATAGGTAATTAGAACAAAGTAAGTTAAGGTTATCATAAATGCCCTCATTTTACAGGGAGATGTTGCAATTATACTTGATTATATGAAGTATGGAGTACATGGTTAAACATGCAGAATGTGTTTGTTATGTAAGATATTTGTCCACAATGAAGGAAGAAAATCTTATAAAAATGGATATATGGTGGACAATTCTTACCACAATATGTCTGTGCGAACTGTGACTCTTGTAAGCCAATACCGCACCGTCCGTGGCAATGGATGGAGTAGTATATGAGGATTAAAATGATACCACCTCCCACTGGAAGCCCCCCCCCCCCTTCCCCCCGCTACGCGCGGCGACTCCCAGAGGGAGGTGGTATCATTATTTATTCCTCATATACTACTTGGATTCACCCCCACTGTTCGGCGGGTATGTATGAGAAGAATGGGAACTATTTTTCTTCAACCGCGAGACCATATATTTCTGGCATGAGAAGATATGCCCTATTAGAGATAAGAAATCCATTGGTTATACTCTGTATATATAATCACACAATGGTTCTAGTTAATTGTGAGTGGTTGAAGACAGGTAGTCACGAGAGGTGTCATCGTACCGGTATTTACGAGTATTGCAAGCATCACCGGGTATGGATGAGAAGCCGTTTCGCCTCGCACATGTCGGCATGGCGGGGTAGGGACCAAATCCGAGTCACTGCTATGTCCACCATGCGGTCAGTTATCAGAAAGTCAGTAATGTTAAACAACGTTCCCATCCGACCGCCGTTGTCATGCCGGTTGTTTCCCTTATCAATGGCGTTCCTACCCAACCGCTGCTTGTCTATATCGGGCACCCGAAAAAATAAAAATATGCTGGGCATGTGTAATTGGACCACCTTTTTTTTTAATCTATCAGCAGACGACAATGTTCCAATTACACGGTTATGTGTATTTATAGCCGAGTGTATTTCGCCTTATTGAGGCCACGGTGGTGTACTTGTTTCGTGTATAGATTTAATTTTAAACCACACACACAACCACCAAGACAGTTATGAAACATAAACCTGGAGATAAACATTACCTGTTCACAAACTACCGGTGTATTTGATTTGTGTATTGGTTTAACCATATGCACCAAAGTTTCGAGGCGATCTATATATGAGAGAGGTGACTGCGGCACACGGCAACACGATTACTTCCCGGTACTGAGAGTGTGCGGTTATCGATAAGTATGGTGGCCGGTGGGTGACATAATCAAGGTGGTGTAACGAGACCCGAAAAAGTTTTATGTTCCGTACGGCGGGGCCGTCGGAACAGATGGACTGTATGGTGGAGGAATCTCCTGCTGCCTCAAACACGCGAATATGCATATCACGTCCCGAGACGGGCGAGGAGATTTTTTCTCTCGTCGGCCCTCCCCTCCATGACGAGTTTTTTAACGTCTTCGTCCGCGAGAATTTGTGGTCGGGCCTTGGATCGGACCGTGCCCTTTAACTCCTGGTACCTGGCCATCTCTTCGCCGACCAGTTTGAACTCGCTATCTGATATATCGTTGTCGCCTATCGCTTTCGACACGATAACGTCGATACTGTTTTTGTTAGACCTCGCGAGAACCGCTATTCGGTCGTGCTTTCGACTCTTGGCCTCTAGTTTTCGACTCTCGAGTACGTCATGCAAAGCAGTCCCACCCCCGCCGCTATCGTACTCAAGATCACCGCGACCGGTGTGGCGACGACTGTTGACAATAAAGACACACTACCCACGCCACTTACAACGGAAGCTGAGGCTAACGTGGTGCTCACCCCGTCGATTATATTGACTGCTCGCCTATATTTGTTGGCATGACCCGTCCGCGTCTCTCCCTCGTTCTGTATAATCTGTTGTATCTCGACGATCCTGGTCATCCTAAAGGATGCCGGGTCGGCCGTACCCGAAGGTAAGTGTGATATAGTTTCTCGTCATTCATCATAAATCAAGTTATACTAACAGTGTCACAACAGTGGAGGAAGTCGCTTGGTCAGCGACTTTTGTTACAAAATTAATAACACTACCGGCTGAAACTTTAATTTCAGTTTCATCATCGAATATCATAAAGCCGTACCTCTGCCCCGCGTGCTTGATGATGCCAGACTTCTGTTCTACACCATTCAGGACGAGATTCACTAGTGCGTTGGCACCGAATGAATATTCGTAGGCCACCTCGTTCAGTGTACGCCGCTCCTCTGCACAAACTGTTATGACGAGTTTTGGAGCTTGCAATCGCTGAACGTGCGCAATCGCCGTAGCAGCCTCTGTGCGGGCCTGCGCTATCCTTCCCTCCAACCTTCTTATTGTGGCTTCATCATATGCTGCGCCCGCGACGAGAACGTCCTGTTCTGCGTTGGAACTACCTGGCCCGTATATGCTCATGATTATATATATATATATATTATATATATATATATATATATATTATGTTTAATCGGTTATTTCGAGAACGATCGAAATCGGGTAATCGTTATTTAACTCTCGCGCTTTATCATCGAGAATAGAGATCTTCAATTTGTGGATGTGATCAGATTCAAACGTTTCATCTCGGAGATTGGGAAATCCAAGGTCAGGGTCTCGCCATATGAACAGTCGCTGGCGTGCACGACCTCTAGGAGAGTGGTGGGAGCTCCGTCTAACGTGTTGTACGATGTGTTCAGCTGATCCAGGTGCACCCTGAGAGTTTTCGTGAAGGCAAAGTTCACTGGGATGTCGCGGACGTGCTCACCGGGTTAAACCATCCCTTATTGTCAGAAGGGTATGTTGTTGTAAATCCGAGTTGTAAGGCCAATGTCAGGGTGATCCTTACCCGGTAGGCGCGCTCGACGGTCAAGGTCGCGAGTCCGGTGGTTTTCGAGATTGTGAGGCTGGCTCGACCAGCAAGCTCCGACGCGACAAAAGCTTGGAGCTCTCTGAAACTCCAAATACCTGGTGGTATTTTGACACCTACCGCTGGTCCGTTCTTCATGTAGCCGAACCCTTCGTACTCCTTAACATTTTGCCATCCAACCGTGAAGGTGATTGATCTGAGGCCTACCCGGCGTTTTCCACAGCAGTTGTCGATTGACTTCTGAAGTTCACAAATCTCTTTTTGAACATTAGTGATAGTAGCGAACATAATAATATCTTTCAATGGATAACAAGGCATTTAGCTTTAATTATAATGCAATGTACGAGGCTGTGGGAGTATATGACAATAATGCTGGCGTTCCCCGGCTGGTGCACCCCACTATCCAAGTTAGCGGCGGAAAATGCTTTCAAACCAACTACCCCGACATCTTTGAACAATATAGGCTGCCCAAAATTACTACCAAGAACGGGTGGAAAGCAACGCCGATGCATTTTTGGCAGAATCAGCTCAACTTCGCCGTATGGTGCGCAACAGCCGGATGCATGCGGGGTTTCCTCTCAGGACCATCTGGCCGTGGAGGATCCGTTCTTGAGGGCCGTTTACAACTTTCACGCGTATTACACTATTAGGAGGAATCTCAAAGGACAACAAATCTCTCAGGACGACGGCTGGAATCCCATTTCCAGCGGACACGACCGTAATAATTTGTAACGAATGTGTGGTCACAAAAGACGCGGACTGGCGCCAGAAAGAGTCCTGGTGCACATTTGGTTTAGGTGACGTTTACATAACGGGCATGGGGTTTCCGAAGCACCCAAAGGATCCACCACCACCAATAAAACTAAAGAATATCGACTTCGTGCCACCAGTACCATGGTTTTTCAAATCGACCCACGTTGATTTCATTCAGCAACCTGCGTGGCTAAATACCGCGTGGGGATCATTTATGTTATATAAGGGTCTGGGGTTCACGGAGGCCGGGTTTTTCGTCTCAACGATTCCATTCGCACATACGTCTGGGCCATCCTCGGCGCACAGTCGCAAGTGCGCAGTTCTATAATAAGAACCGGGACGGCGTTCGATAGCCAGAAACTGCTCTTCGCAAATGTCGAGGATGCAATGACCAAACCGGTCGATTTACCAACCGCGATCCAGCGGTATCAAGACGTTTTGCAGTATGCTGGCACCCCAGTAGACTATGCATTTGGAATAGGTCTGTATATGGCGCCGAGCAATATGATACTACGAGACGACCGTGTTGACGGTTACAATAATCAGATCGTAATCGACACCGCCTAACAAAAGATCGGCCATAACGAGAACGTGAACGCGGATATCATCAAGCGCACCGCGCATGGAACTGATTTCATAAAACCGCAAGCACCCACCCCAGCACAAAGCACCCCATCAAGTTCCTTCGGAACTAGTGTCACAGCAAGTTCCGCCGTTTTTCCAACGGCTGCAATAGGACTTGATGCACCAGCAAGTTCCTTCGGAACTACAATCCACGAGGATGAAAAAGTAAGGCTCGACGTCGCCCTCGTGGCGATCGGACTATTTGTGCTTTGGTTTTAGGAACTCTCGGGCGGAGAATAGTAGTATGAGACCGGCGATCGACACGATTAAAGCCCAAGAATTTTCGGCGAACCATCCGGCCGTTTTTGATAATATAGATAGCAAGAAGGAGACGAGACCCCCGATCAACCCAGGCAGCGCGGCAGACGCCTTTCCGGATAATTTAGCCAGGAGACTGGCTAGGGCTTTTAGATGCTTTTGTACCCACTCCTTGGCTCCGCCGGATGGCGCGGGAGCTGGCGCGGGTGCTGGCGCGGGTGCAGCCGCCGCACCGCCAGTGAAAGCTAGAACTATGGTCGATATAGTCATGCCGAGATCTGTGAGGATGCTTACTATCGTGACGCCCTGCTCTCTGAGTGTCGTCTCCTTGTGCAGGACCCTCGAGATTTTTCGTGGATCCGACTTAATTGGGTGCGGAGCGCCTCACGGTTAGTGGAGGCAGCCTCCAAGCGAGCTGGTCTTTCATCCCGCAACGACCGCAGGCGTTTGGTGATCCGCTCGGTAGATTCTATATCGCCACGGGCTTCCCCAAGTTTTCTTTCTTCTAGCGCGATATGTTCATCCGGCGCCGTTAGTTTTGAGAGGTTAAGTACCAATTCGCCACGGAACGTTTGCAGAGCCTTATCGAGTCCCCGGAGTTCGCGAAGAGGTAACGGTGGGTCATCGTTCGACCCTTGGTCGAGGTTGAGTATTAAATCTAGCTCGCTTTCGCTGATTTCCATCGTGCGAATATCGTCGGTGGCTACACGAGGGACCTCGCTGAGCTCGACCGTTTCTATCGCGGCGGCCGTCTTCGCCATCGTTTCGTCGGTAGACTGTAGGGTCTCTACAGCGCGGGCCGGCATAATTGTTTTACCCCTCTTTCAATCCGTGATGCCTAGTTCGCTCCGCTTAGCTCCGCTACTTAGCTCCGCTGACAACCGCGTTGACCACGGCTAAGCACTGTCAATTTGGACATATATGCACGAACTATAAGCTCAGAAAATGATGACACAAGACGCACCTGTGAGAGTGACGGAGCAGCTTGCACTTTCAACGGCGTTGGGAGACTATCCCCGATTTCTCAACATGAACAAGCTCCACAGGAGCAAGCTCCGGTTGCACGACACAAAAACCCAAAAAGACAGGCAGCTGGGCGGGCAGCGGCTGCCACCCGAAAAGCTAAACAAGATAAAATACTCGCCGAGCTTCGAGAGGCCAAACGGTCGTTATTTGTTCCTGCTGTTGAAACAGCAAAACGCCCGGTGGTTCCACATCCGAAGGCAGCTGTTTCTCCTGTGGAGCAATCGGTGCAAACCCCGATTGCTGTAGCTGTGGTAGTTGTGGGCACCCTGTGTGTGCGGAACTACCTTTCGAGAGAACCAGCCGCGGTTCCGAAGGAAGTTACGAAACCGATTGCGCCCCATTTAAACATTGATCGCGATCCCTTTTATATGCAATAACTGTAATAGTTGGAAACGATGGTAAAATGATAGTGAATGCGCTTTATCACGCCGTGGTGATATCGGGTCTCAGTATCGGGTTTGCTCGACTATCAAAAATGGCCTTCGGAGGGCCCGCTCCCAAATTGGACATGACTGCGAGAGACGTAGGAATTCTAGCCGCTAATATATGGAAATAATGACTTCGATCGCAATGATGTTGTTTGGTGCAGTCGTGAGCGGATGAGGAGCGCAAGCGTCACGATTCAGCTTTAGAACAACTCAATAGCGCAAAGGATGCACGGTCGCAAAAACGAACTGCCCGTCTGGACTGGCTCAACGAAGATCTTCGTAGCGAGAATCACGCCGTGCAAACTTTCCGGAACGTTGACGAAGCCATGCGCGAATAGGCGCTGGCATATCCGCAGAAAAGTCTATTGCCGCTGGATCCCGAGCCCCAACTTTCAGATTTCTATGTACCGTCAGAGGCCCAAAAAGACCGCGAGATCGCGTTCGTCGTCGTGGGAATGTTTGCGAAGGGTCTCGTCAGCTACTATATTGGAAAAGCAATAAGCAAAGCAATAAGCAATAATTATTTTAAAAACCTTTTTTAAATGATATATATATAGAACGATGTTAGTTGACGAGCTTTATTTTGCTCTGATCGATGTAGGCTACACGGCCATTAAATACCGTTTAGCTGGCGCAAAGGTCTGATCAGTCTGGCCCAAGACTCTCTAGAGACGTGGCGCGAGGACGAAAAAAATGGCCACCCTATTCGCAAAGCGGATGTTAGATTGCTCGGAGTTCCTTCAAAACCTAACCGGCAGCTGCAGCGAAAAATCCAACAAAAGTTTAGAATCGACGACGCAGTTACCGGACGATATGGCGAGGGCATGTTGGAGACTGTTCGACCTACTAGAATACCTCGCATACGATGGACATGCGCAAGCTTGATAGCAAACTATCGGTTCGCCTAGCGCGCAAGCAACGCATACTACAGCCCCCGCGGCTACTGGAAGGGACTCGCGGCCATCAAAAACCTCGAGGCGGCGACCAAGCTTTCCACAAACGCCGCCAAGGAATGGCTCAAAGTGCAGGCCCTCTGGCAGATATATTTGCCCGCGCCTCACGATTTTCCGCGGCCGAAATTTTACGTGCCGGTGCCGAACAAAGTCCACCAAGCAGACCTCCTGTTTCTCCCTCACGATCGCGTGGGTCGCAAGACGTACAAGTACGCACTGGCAATCGTTGACGTAGCGAGTCGCTATAAGGGGGCTGAGCCGCTGGCCACGAAATAGTCTAAGGAGGTGGCCAAGGCTCTTTCCGGAATATATAAGAGGAGTCCTCTCAAATGGCCGAATGTTCTCCAGGTCGATCCCGGCCGCTAGTTCATGGGCGCGGTCTCTCATCTGTTGGCTAAACACGACGTTTCTGTCAGATGCGGCCGCGTCGACATCCACCGGGACTAGGGGATCGTGGAGCGGTTCAATCGAACCTTGGCTGAGAGGCTGTTCGGGCACCAATATGCCAAATAGCTTGTAGACCCTCATACGCGATCGACCGAGTGGGTGGCCAGGCTGCCCGCCGTGGTCTCCGCACTGAACGGCGAGGTGACCAGATTGATCGGTAAGAAGCCCGTAGATGCCATCAAGGCAAAGACGATGTCGCACAAACCATCCTCCGCCGTCTCGCGCGGACGCCCCGTTGGTTTAGCGGAGAAACGCCTTCCATCGGATGTTGCCGTCCGGTACCTCTATCAACCGGGAGAGCTCGAAGGTGGTCGCCGTCGCGCGACTGATCCCGTGTGATCTCTCAATGTATATCATCTGGATCGATCTATTAACAAACCCGATGAACCGTGCTCTACTATTTGGATGATGGTCCATCGCGCGGGTTTGTTCGCGAAGAACTTCTCGCGGTGCCTTCTGACACCCAGCTACCTGCCGATCGTCCGTCGCCATAGTCGGTCAGGCTCTCGTCAGAGCCTTTAGTATTCTTCCCTTTTTTTCAGAGTTTGTTTTTTTACCTATCTATGGGCTCGGTGTGTACCCCGTCTTCCATCACTCTCCTCTTGTCGTAGGACGCCGACAACCCCAACTTCTTCTCCTCCTCGTACGTCTTCATCACACCGTTAACCATTCGGAATCCCATGTTCTCCGCCATGTCCCTACCACCCTCGAGAGCGCTCTTGTACCTCCACCAAGTCAGATCCTTATATCTCCTCGACATCCCCTTGGCCGAGTGCTTAGTTTGTTCGTCACCGCTCACGTAGTAATACTGGCTGCACATAGCGATGGCTCTATCCCCCTAGAATTCTAGCTTGAACAGTCCCGGAGTTCTGTTGCTCCACGCGTCCCAAGCCAACCACTCGGCCTTCTCCTTATTGAACTTTCTCTTCATCTTCTTTCTCACCACCTTCGCCAGCGTCTTCTCCGACATCGCGAAGTACATGCTGTCAGTGTCCATCTGTATAAGTTCGAAATCTCCGCGATCCACGTACTTGTCCAAGAAGTCGTAGTAGAACTCAAGCATCCGGAGCTTGGCCAACTGGTAAACTGCTATGCCACACTGAAACGGTCTGTTGATCACCACTCGAGTCTTCCTGCTCGATATCTCGTAAGCCTCCCCAATCTCCTCCAGGTCTTCGAACCACGTCGACCTCAGTGTCCGGTCGACAGTCTTCTCATCCTTCGTATATGTGGTGTTCATGTGTCTCTGTTGCGCCTCTATCAGCTTGCCACAACACGCGTTGCCAACCAGTTTGAATATCTCCGCCAACACCGCCTTGCTCTTATCGACGTCCCCCGTCCGTCTGGCAGCGGTGACCTCTTCCACGAACCATTGGAACGGTTTGCCGAGCGTGTAGTCTGTCAACTTATGCACCGCCTTGACGACCAGACCGTGCTCCAGATACCACTTTAGCAGCGGGGAGTATATCATCATCTTCTTGGCGGACAGTGCCCCCACGAGCTTTCTCTGTCCTTCGACCTTTTTCCTCCCATTCCTGGTCAGATATTCCTTCATGTGCTGAGGAACCTCGGTCTCGTGGACTTCTCGATTAATGAACAGCTGCGACATTTCAGAGAACTTGTCTCGCAGAGTTTCCGGGACCTCTATATCCAACTCTGCAAATCCGAAGCACTCGTCGTGCCTGACCCTCCTCACTAAACCTTGTATATATGACTTGTCTTTCCGGGTCGTCACACGTCCATATCTCGTCCTCCCCGCACGGCATGTCTTTCGATAGGGTATACAGGTACAGCGCATTGGCGTCGTAACCCACCACCGCCTTGCACATCTTCTCCTCCCGACTCCCTACCAGACCCCTGATCGTCGACCTGCCAGCGTATCTGGAGAACACTATGGACGGACCACCGACCAATCCCTCCTTCATCATCGCGTAAGTCTCATCCTTCGGCGACCACAGCTCGGGCGTGTCCTCCTTCCAATCGATCGACCCGCGGAGCAGGTACTGAAGGGAAACACCGGACAGAGACACAACGTCTTTGAGTATGTCCAAACCTCTCCGCCTGTAGAACTCCGTCATTTTAGTCAGTGCCTCCAGGAACGGTCCGACGTCCAAGTCGTTGTAGTGTCGCAACCAGTCCTGAAACGTCTTCATCCCTTTTTCTCGCAAGACCTTCTTACACTCTTTCCACTAGGACAACGACAGTAGGAACTCACCCTTCAACTTCGAGTACCACTCGGGATAGTCGGGCAATCCCGGATGGTCGAGTTTTTCTGGGGAATCGAACCACAAGTACGGGAAGTGAGACTTTACTGTTTTACAATCGTACGCCTTAACCCACTTGTCGTACGTGGTACCGGGTCCCAAATACTGAATGATGCGAGAAATCTAAACTCCGGGGTGAACAGAAACATCGTAGTGCTGGCCCTCTTTCCAACCATCACCTTATTCACGGTGGCCGCCAACTTCTCGACAAGGTACCGCTCCCTGATGTCATTACCTCTCGTATGCAGCTCGGAATCTCGTTCGCAGATGTGGGTGATCCCCTCGTGCATCGTATCACCCAACGACACCGACATAGGGACGTGCTCGACCTCGAAGGTCAGGTCTTTGGTGGGGCGCCTGGTTTTCAACTTGTCAAGATACGCCTCGAAGTCGTAGACTATCTGGTGAGGGTACAGAGTCGTCGCCTCCTCGCGCGGCGGTGGTTGATAATGGGGATTCCCCTCCTTCAACCACTCGCACTCCCACATCACCACCAGCTCGTGACCCGCCTCCCTTATCTTGGCGTCTTGAATTTTCGTCCTCTCGTACAGCAATCTAGCGTTACCTCTCATGCAATGCGTCGGAAATCCGTGCCAGTAGCATCCGTGAAACTGAAACACGGTCTTGGTCTCGTGACAGTAGCCGTCGACCGGATCGCCGGCCACCCACCTCTCGCCGCCGTGACCGCATTTCGCATGATGTATGTGCTTTCCCACCCTCTCCTCTTCTCTGCTCAACCATCGAATCGACATCGCGCTCGCTGACCCCTTGGGATAGAAAGCCCTCGCGCAGGCCGACTGCGGTCTATGTACCCTCTTACCTGGACATATCACCACAGTCTTCCCACCCATGCAGGTGGTCGCGTGCCTGTGCATGTGACACGACATTGTGAACCGTTGTTGACAGTTGTTGCACCCGTACTCGTTCGTCATCTTGCGGAGGTTCTTGATGAGGAACGAGTGACCTCCAAACATTTCTATCGTCATGATCTTCTCCCCAACCGCGTCGTAGTTTGCCGGAGCCTTCATGAGGTACCACACTCCGTGGTCGGTGGGCTCGTATCCGCGAATGCCCAGCCTGAACTGCTCTTCGACCTTTTTAATATCTTCCAGGGGGATTCCCTTACTATCAGGTCCGTTATCGTGCCCGAGGTATTCGCGAGCTAGAGCTCGTGCCTTCTCACAACAGCGGTCGGGTCTCCCTCCACGGTGGATGGCTATGCACCTAAACAGACACAAGTAGTCGTCGTACGCGTCGACGGAATACATTTCCTTTTTCTGTCTTAACCAATCGGGGAGTTTTCCCGCTGCCATGAGAAGTTGTTGAGCGTCGATGATCATCTTCACCTCGACCGATATCCAACGAACGAAGGTCCATTTTGTGTTGGGTCTATCGACTTTGTCGATGTCCATTCGACCTCTCTCTCTATCGGATATCCAACTCTCAGCTTTGGCGATCTCGTTTATCCACGGACTACCCTTTGATTGTTTGTGATAGATCATCGTTTCGTCGGTCTCGATGTTCCTAATACGATACGAGCACGAATACCTCAGATAACATGCCGTGGTCATCTCTGGGCGTATTTTATTCATTATGCGATTAGCGATCTCCCCGTCTACCCCCCTCTCGAAAGTGCATACTATCTTCCTCCTACCCCTATCAACAGTTTCCCTAGCTTCGGCATATTCGGCGAGAAACCTGGGACCCTCCTCCACCAAATCTCTGGCGAACTCTGTCCTCCTCTTAGTAGGTCTCCCCACCAACCCTTGATAAATCTTATTGTAGTACGCCTTGTACAGTGGTTTTCTACGTGCCCTGGGATCTTCTTTTACACGCTGTGCGTAAGCAGCGGCACGCAGACTGGTCGTCGTCTCGTTCTCCAATTTCTCGGAGCGTTTTTCGGGGTCGGCAGGCAGTCGTCCGGTCAAAACAGTACGCCGCATCGTCTCCCCGCGAACGACGGCTCGCGCGTCACTTATCATATCTGCTATAGCTTTCTTCAGTCTCAAACCTCTTAGGGAAATGTCCCAACTCTTAGCTTGCTCTCTCATTTGCTTTATGGTAGTATAACCAATGGATTCTTATCTCTAATAGGGTGTAAATTGTTTATATTTGTGACAGATTGTTGTAATATACTGAGTATAACTTATGGATTTCCTATCTCTAATAGGGTGTAAATTGTTTGTAGTTATGACAGATAGTTGTATTATACTGAGTATAACTTATGGATTTCCTATCTCTAATAGGGTGTAAATTGTTGGTAGATATGACAGAACAGATTACTGTATATACTGAGTATAACTTATGGATTTCTTATCTCTAATAGGGTGTAATCTTGTTGATAAAATATGTTCCATTCTTCTCATACATACCGTGCGAACAGTGGGAGGAAAATCCAAGTAGTATATGAGGAGTAAAGAATGATACCACCTCCCTCTGGGAGTCGCCGCGCGTAGCGAGGTGGGGGGGGGGGCCGGGGGCGGTATCATTTTAATCCTCATATACTACTGATGGTACGGGAGTAGACCACAAGAGTCACCGCCTGCAACCACTCGAGGTCTTCCATCTAAGCATACAATTATTGAATCAGATAATATTATTCCATGCACAATTATCATATGCGAAATTGTTAAACTAGTTATCTATTGTGTACTTATAAACATGTTTTACCATATGAAATATAATCTATTCATCAGATAAATATACATTTGCATATGCCCTCTCTCAGTTTCGGCATGACACATTTATAAATAGATCACAAAGTAGATTCAGTGGGAACAGTGAGATCCGTATGCATTAATATAATCTTGCGTTTCCATTATGAATTTAAGGACAGTGTAAATATTAGGCGGTACCTCTCTAAACCGGACTCCCTGTGACGTCGCCATGGTGTCCTGTTTATACATGTTCCTCTGTAAATCAGGCATAGGACCATTCTGGGACATACTTATGTCTCTTGCGATCATGAACATGCATTATTATCTGAGATGCGTTACCAAGAATTCTCTCAAAATGAGATCACATATATTGTATTGGTGTCCGGTTTAGAGAGGTTCCACTGTATTTTGATTCATACTTGTGAAGAATTATGGCCAACCTATACATGCTATGAACATTTCGTCAACTTTCAACGTCATTTACAGAAAATATCACATTTTCTTCAAACGTTTTTCCTGAAAATCGCACATCTTCTTAGGTAGAAATATCAGATGGATTGTCTCGTATGTAGTTTCATATTGATGTTATCGTAATTATCTGTATGTGTATCCGGTACGATGGCTACAGTGCGCGAATTATGTTTTGGGAGTGACATTCCGGATATCGGTACTCGGATGCCCTCGGAGTACGGATGAGACAATATACGGTCGCTGTCACCAAACCTACATTAGTACAATATATAGTAACACACGGTGTGCGTCCGCGATTGTCAGCGTAGACACAGATCGAAATATATCTGCTCAGTCTGAGGCCCGTTTCACTAAACTTCTTACGACTAAAATGTTGGTAAGTGCAAATTTAAGATCGTCTGTAAATTATAATTTATGGACTTACATTTATTGAGCATAGGCTGCATATGCAGCCTATGCTCAATAAATGTAAATCCAATATTTTTTTACAAGAAAATAGTGTTAATGTGAAATTTACAGACTATCATAGTTTTGCACTTACGAACATTTTAGTCGTACGAAGTTTAGTGAAACGGCCCTCTGGTGTTTAGTCATACCATGGTAACTCATTGTCTACTATTTTCGTTAGTGTAAATTATATAATACCTTTTTCGGCCCTGATATGATTGGCCATATGACATTGCACAGAGCACGATAAACAATGATCATCGCACATGTATTAACCCTTTGAACAATACAGACCTATTTTGTGATGTTTTCAAACAGTGTATATCCAGATGAGCCGGCTCGTAACGATCGCCTCATCAGCATCAGCACTTTTTACAAGTAATTTTCATATTTTTCAGAAAAGACCAATATAGTAGTCACCGTATATAGGTCACTCTGAAACAACTAGACAGGAATAAGCACAGTCGGTGTCTACGTATACATCAAGGATGTATGGCTGTACATTGAAACCTCTCTAAACAGGACACCCTGGGAGGTCACCAGGGTGTCCGCCTTAGAGAGGTTTCACTGTAAATCAGATATGTGATCATTCCGAGTCATAGTTGTGTGCTATGCGATTACGAACAGACATTATCAACCGAGATAAATGCCCAAGAAACAAATCAAAAATAAGATCACAGGTGTTTTATTGGTGAGAGGTTTCACTGTATATGTATTTGGTATACATGTACCTCCCTAGCTCGCCGTAGTATGCCGATATTGTTTTCGATAATCAGCCAATCCATGTTTTCCGTAAATCGTGGGTGAAATTGATGAAATTCAATTCCGCGTGAGCTCTGAATTTTGCGTCAATTTTCGACGTCATTTATGCGAAATATTGTATTTTTAGAAATCAATACCGGCGAAAATCAGAGATATGATTATGACCGTAGTATCAGAGAGGGTCTGAATTATTGTTATCTATAAACGTACACGGGATGGACTGAAATCGTACACGCGACCTCTCCCACCGGCTACTAGTTTTTACAATATATTCAGCATTATTGTTACACGGAGATAATGTATCCGATATATGCATTCTTAATGTTTGCCCTAGTTTCTCGACCAAGGAAAGCATAACATGTCGTCTCAATTAATCACATAGTACGACTGTTTATCCTGTATCTACTAAATGTATTCATTAAATACGTAGAAAGATATATATGTATTTATATCCAGACGTGACGGCTTGTGTTCAGAAATCCACTTGCCATGCATCCTGTTCAGACGGGTATATGTGCGCGTGGGTGTCAAACGACCAATTGTCGTATCTTAATACATGTAGTCATATCGCAAGTCGAAAACACGTATTGGCGGGACGTGCATGCAGACAGACATGGGCACGCGAAGAAGGCTGGACAACCAATAAGTACGTTATAGTTCACATATTTAATTTTTAATAAATTCGCTCGAAAATGATGTGTTAAAATGGAATATGTGAACTATAGCAATTAATTCTTGAATGATACTTCAACAGATATGAAAACATTCAGGATTGAAACATGACGTGCAATCCCGATGTGTCATTACAAATGTATTCAGTGGTAAACTCAGGTGATCGTGTATAACATAAATGTGGTAACCACGCGCTATGAACATGGAGAATAGACACTCCCTGTAACCACACGCTATTAACATGGATAATATAATAGACATTCCCTGTAACCACGCGCTATATCAACATGGAGAATAGACACTCCCTGTAACCACACACCATTAACATGGAAAATAGACACTCCCTGTAACCACTCTCTATTAACATGGAGAATAGACACTACTTGTAACCACACGATATTAACATGGATAATAGACACTCCCTGTAACAACGCGCTATTAACATAGATACTAGACACACCCTGTAACCACACGCTATTAACATGGAGAATAGACACTCCATGTAACCACGCACTATTAACATGGAGAATAGACAGAGACTCCCTGTAACCACACACTATTAACATGGAGAATAGACACTCCATATAACCACACGCTATTAACATGGAGAATAGACACTCCTTGTAACCACACGCTATTAACATAGAGAATAGACACTCCCTGTAACCACGCGCTTATTAACATAGAGAATATACACTTACATACATGTAACCACACGCTATTAACTTATTACAAAAGCGCACCACCCGATACTTATGATCACCGTTATGCTCGCAACAAAGCTCGCAGCGGAGCACCAAATTGTTAACAATGTTGACCATTGTTCAGCATTTGTTCAAAATTTGTTAAGCATTTCTTCAGCATTGTTCAGCAATTGCTAATTAATTTTAAAAAATTATAAAATTAATTGTTAAGCATTTACTCAGCAGTTACTAACGAGCGTTAAGTAATTGCTCAGTAATTAATTAATAAATATGTTAGACTTATGAGACTTGTCACAATAGTTAAATTAATTTTAGCAATAATGAACTGCGACGAACTTCTCGATCAGCTAATGGAAGAAACCTCAACTGCGACTGCCGACACGGTATCTTTCCTGAAAGATAATGAAACATCAACTCCGACAGAGCAATCGGGTTCAACATTGTTGAGTGTAACACCTGCCGATACGAATTAAAATGCGGCGCGACGAGAGCGGCTAGCTGCGCTGGTTGCTGGTGGACAATCTGAGCATTATCTCGGTAGGCGTCTCTCAGTTAGTCAGGTGGATAAGATGTCAGATGCGGAGATTGATAAAATATATGCGCGATACGAATCTAGGTTAGGTGCGAAGATGACAAAAACTCTTGGATCAGCGGCTATTCAATTGTACGCAACCGCCGTTAGTATACTTCTCCCTATACCAAACACAGCGGGGTTGATTCGCGATCTAGAGAATGACCGTTTTATAGGACACACTCTTAGAACAGCCTGCTGCTCAATTTATCACAAGTTTGGAATGTACTTAGCTCCGCTGACAACCGCGTTGACCACGGGTAAACACTGTCAATTTGGACATTTATGCCCACGAACTATAGGCTCAGAAAAAGATGACACAAGACACACCTGCGAGAGTGACGGAAACACACTCAACACTGTTGAACCCGAGCACGAATTGTGGTTCAATCGGAGATTGCTGCAGCTCCACAGGAGCCCTCAACACCCAATCGAGATTGCACGAATCCGGTTGCACGTCATAAAAACCCAAACAGACAGGCAGCTGGGCGGGCGGCCGCTGCCACCCGAAAAGTCAAACAAGATAACATAATCGCCAGGCTTCGAGAGGCCAAACAGTCGTTGCAATCGGGGACGAAGACAGAGCAATCGGGTTCAACAGTGTTGAGTGCAACAACACCCCCAATTCACGAATTGGAAGCGCACTTAACACCCAATCGAGATTGGACGAACCAGATTGGTCTGGCAGTTGTTGGTGCCCTGTGTGTGTGGAAATACCCCCTATTACACCAATCCCGATTGGAAAAACAACCCCCAACACTGTTGGAGTCGGTTCCGAAGAAAGTTACGAAACCGATTGCGCCCCATTTAAACATTGATCGCGATCCCTTTTATATGCAATAATTATAATTATCAACAATGGCTGAACAAGATGGTAAAATGATAGTGAATGCGCTTTATCACGCCGTGGTGATATCAGGTTTCAGTATCGGGTTTGCTCTACTAGGAAAGATGGTCTTAGGAGGGTCCGCTCCCGAATTGGACTTTACTGTGAGAGACGTAGGGCTCGTGACCTTAGATGTAGCGGCCTCAGTTTGGACCCGAGATTATCTAATTAAAACAGGTATTCTACCCGTTAATATATGGAAATAAAATGGCTTCGATCGGAATAATGATAGGTGGTGCACATTTAAAAGCATTGGCGTTCGGCGGTAGCAACTTTATGTTCTCGAAAATGAGAAGCTAGGACGTGGATGAGGAGCGCAAGCATCACGATTTAGCTGTAGAACAACTCCAGAGCGCAAAGGAAGCATGGTCTAAAAACCGAACCGCCCATCTGGACTGGGTCAACGTAGAGCTTCGCCGCGAGAATCACGCCGCGCAAACTTTCCAGAACGTTGAAAAAGCCAACCGCGAGTACGCGTTGGCATATCCGCAGAAAAATCTCGCACCGCTTGATCGCGAGCCCCAACTTTCAGATTTCTATGTACCGTCAGAGGCCCAAAAAGAACGCGAGATCAAGTTCATCGTCGTGGGAATGGGTGTGGTGGGTATCGTCACCTACTATATCCAATCGAGATTTCAAATTAATTAATTTTATAATTATTTTAATTTAAAAAAAATAGTTTTTTTTATAAATTATATATATAGAACGATGTTAGTTGACGAACTTTATTTTGCTATGATTGATGTAGCCTACACTGCCCTTAAACAGCGTATAGCTGGTGCAAAGGGTATCATTCGTCTGGCCCGAGATTCTCTCGAGACGTGGCGGAAGGATGAAAAAGCGGCCACCTTTTTCGCAAAGCGGATGTTAGATTCCTCCGAATTAGATTCCTCCGAGTTAGATTTTCCCAAGTTCCTTCAGAACTTAACCCCCAATCGCAATTGCACTTCCAACATAGGTTTATTGTTAACGACGCAGTTACCGGACGATCTGGCGAGGGCATGTTGGAGATTGTCCGATATATTAGAATACTTCGCATACGATGAAAACGCACAAACTTGATACCAAACCATCGGTTCGCTTAGCGCGCAAGCTAGCGAACACGTACTACAGCCCCCGCGGCTACTGGAAGGGACTCGCGGCCATCTAGAACCTCGCCGCGGCGACCAAGGTTTCCGAAAACGCCACCAAGGAATGGCTCAAGAAGCAGGCCATCTGGCAGATCTGTTTACTCGCGCCTCGCAGTATTCAGCGCCCGAAATTCGACGTGCCGGTGCCTAACCAAGTTCACCAAGCGGATCTCCTGTTTCTCCCTCACGATCGCGTCGGTCGCAAAACGTACAAGTACGCACTGACAATCGTTGACATAGCGAGTCGTTATAAGGGGGCTGAGCCGCTGGCCACTAAAGAGTCTAAGGAGGTGGCCGAGGCTCTTTCCCAAATGTATAAAAGGAGTCCTCTCAATTGGCCGAATCTTCTCCAGGTCGATCCCGGCCGCGAGTTCATGGGCGCGGTCTCTCATCTATTGTCTAAGCACAAAGTTTCTATCAGACGCGGCCGCGTCAACATCAACCGAGACCAGGGGATCGTGGAGCGGTTCAATCGAACCCTGGCTGAGAGACTGTTCGGACACCAATATGCCAAAGAACTTGTTGACCCTCGTTCGCGATCGACCGAGTGGGTGACCAGGCTGCCCGCCGTGGTCTCCGCACTGAACGGAGAGGTGACCAGATTGATCAATAAGAAGCCCGTAGATGCCATCAAGTCTAAAAAGGTGTCGAGCAAGCCCTCTGTCGTCTCGCGCGGACGACCTGTTGGTTTAGCGGGGAAACGACTTCCATCGGATGTTGACGTCCGGTACCTATATCAACCGGGAGAGCTCGAGGGTGGCCGCCGCCGAGCTACTGATCCCGTGTGGTCTCTCAATGCATATCATCTGGATCGATCTATTACCAAACCCTGTGAGCCCGTGCTCTACTATTTGGATGATGGTCCATCTCGCGGGTTTGTTCGCGAAGAACTTCTCGCGGTGCCTTCTGACACCCAGCTACCGCCGGATGGTGTTCTCTTGTAATGAGCGCTGCGGCCCCTCTTTTTTGGTTACACTCAAGACAGGTCAGCCGCACCGTTACCTCTGCAGTGTCCTTTCCTGTTGTCCAGCCGGTCGACACTGAACTGCTGTGTGTCTTTGGGTTGGTACGCCCAGAGCAACTCTATGTTGCATGCCGCGCAGTGGTTCTGCTGACCGTCTTTGAGTGCGAGGATGTGGTCGACAGTGAGGTTGAACCCATGGAAACCTTTTGTCTGATCCTGGCGCTTGTAGGCCATGAGCTTTCTCTGAATAGACTTTCTAAGCTCTTGATCGGTGGGTGAGTTGTTATCTTTGAACTCCACTCCCAATTCTATAATTTGAGATGGCGGTGTTATCAATTGGATCTGATTCACATACTGTGCTCTCGAAATAGCTAGGTAATAGGTACCGGTGTGTTTGAAAAATGTTTTTTATGTCTTTTTAATAACAGCCACTGCGCCCGGTCACGAACCTTCTGACGGCTAGTGAATATTATGTCATAGGGTTTCCATTGTTCCATAAACCCATTCCTCTCATACAACTGGGCAGAGCATTACGCATCTCATTGCATTGGACTCTATCTGGTTGAAGACGGATGCGCCTCTTTAGCGCTTTGAGGGGTTCTTCTTTCGCCCTGTAATCTACTTTGACCTCTTCGTCATAATCTACTTTTCCCTCAACCATTCGTGTGGCATCTCCCCCCCCCCCCCGATCGGTGGCGGCTGCCCTTGATCTACACAGAATATTAGTTGAACCCCACGTTGATCCAACCATTCCATGAACGTCTCTAGGATGTTTTTGGGCACTGTGCAAACCTCATCCCAGATGATCACACGGGGTACGAACTTTTGACCCATCCGTTCGGGTGTCCATTCATTCTTTCCGCTCCATCTGAAGAAACTGTGGTATGTCTGTGATTTTGCCCCTCGATCCCGCATCTCCTTGGCTAAACGATGTGTTGGGGTAAAAACTAGCGGATCTCTTTCCCGAAATAGTTCAATGGCTCTCGTGGTTTTACCACTGTCCCCACGACCATTCAGGTAACTCATCCGGTGTATGGATAATGTATCTTTATAACTTGGTGCGGTACAGGGTGCCACGTCCTTCTCTTGTGTTTTATATTCTGATTTGGGTCGGTATGCGGCATGATCCTGTGGTAGGTACAATTTCTCTCTTTTGTCGCGCCATTGGGCCAGAACAACTGGTGGAAGGTATGGTGTCCGCTTGAAACAATGCATGCACGCATCTCTATTACAGTCGCACCGCGTGTGGGCGACAAAGTTTATATTTCCGTTGAGCTTGTGTATTGCGGTTTTTTGTATGTATATGCTGTCAGTGGCCACTCGGACAGCCTCTTTAGAGTTGAATATCGAAAGCATAGATAGTAGATTGATGTGGGCGTAGGCCAACATGCTCGCCCTCAAGAGTGTGTACTGGGGATGCGAGCCATCATAATATGTGAGAATATGACCCAAGGGGCTTTTTTGAGGCGCGCCAAGCAAGGTGCCGCTTTGGTGAGTGTCTTGCACAAGGAAGTCGAGTTCGCCCTGGTCTGTCACTAGCCTTCTGGTCAGTCGATTACATTCGGCCTTGTTGCCTTGTGTGAACTTTCCGATAACGCTGCAGCCCTGATCACGGTTCTCAGGGAGCCAGACATTAGTTTGCTTCTCGAACGCAATAATAGCTTCGCGGACCTTCATGCTTTTTAGCAAACCCGACTCTACGAGGAAGATGAGCAGTGGTGTGGGAGCCCACCCATGCTCTGCGAAATGTTTTCCAAACCACGCGGGTATAACGGGGTGAATATTGTCTTTGAAACTCCACTCGATAACCTCTGCGAATCCAGTGCCAATATTTTTAGGGAGGGTGTCATTAATGCTAACCCTAACCATCCTGTGTTTTGGGTGACCAAACCTATCGAAATAGGGTTTAGCTTCGCCGAATCCCTGAAAACTTGCGGGATAACACGCCTTCATATCGATACTGACAACAGCTCTTGTGTCGTAGTTCATTGAGTTCCAAAGCTCACCATATCCATGCTCCACACACGCCTTTTGTATATCTTCCGCGAACGGCGCCGGTGTGGGTTTCCAACCATTCTTCTCTTTGGTTATTACCGCAGCAGCATGGTTGACTCCGAATACCTTTTCTGCAAGATCTCTGTCACCTAAATCATAGCACGCTCTAATCAATTCGTTGTGTGTTTCCCGCGTCCGGTAGGCGGTACCGTCTTGTAGCACAAACTGATCCACATTTAACTGTTTATCCTCCCACCCCCCTAAGAGCCATACTGCGATCGGTTGGTCTCATGTTGCTTCTCTGATAGCTTCCTACATATCACCCTGATATATGCGAACCCGTCTAGAATTCGGAAAGTGCAGGTCTTTATACCAGGTGTGGCCGTTGTGGACGATGAGTTCTGCTTTTCGATAACTTTGGGTACCATGTCGCTGGTACTTCCCACTGTTGTAGATGTCCCCACCGGCAATGTCCTTCAAGACGATCGCCCGTTGGAGAATGCTTTCAAGATCAGCCACGTCGTCAACTGTGGCACCCGGTTCATGGACCCTGTCCTCCCACTGCTGGATTTCCTGTCGCCTCGTTGTAGTGAGCCACTGGCCCCTCAAGGCACTTTCAAAATGTCCACCACTCTCTGGGCAACGCAGTTGAGGTCGCCATCTTTTAGCGGAGCAAGGTTGGCAGGATCTGTGTTTTTCATTGGATACAGCCCATAGACAACAGCGGTAACGTTGTAGGCATTCTGGTCTATCGATCCCGCTCAGAGCGCCCGGCTTTGTGTCACTGCTAATGTTTACAACGCCTTGGCCCTTACGCCTTTCTTTTTTCACGGGATCAAATTTGTCTTAAACCACACAATCTCCCTCATTCCGTTCTCGTAAATACTTGAGTTTCAGGATGTATTCCCCCTTTGGGAGTTCTTGGAGAAGGCTCGATACCCTATCGTCTGTCATCGTACCATCTATGGACACGCGGCCCGCTTTGATATCTACTACTTTCGGTTCACCAACTCCCAACTGCAATGGCGAATTGGGAGTTGGAGACGGGTATTCTGTCTCAAATTTCCATGTTGAGAAGACCGTTGCGGCGCCATCGACTTCAAACTCGTCTTTGGCGTCGTTGAGAATCTCAACCCACGGTTCATCGGATGGAAGCCGCACCAGGGGAGGGGCCTGTGTGTCCAGGTCGATAAATTTTTGATCCTCTGGGGTGGTTTCATATATTTTCGCAAGAATCTCTTCGATCAAGGCATCCATTTTGTGAGCATAACTAATAGTTTTCTTATCTTTAATAGGGTGTAAGTTGTGGTTTTATTCTAATTAATTTTGTAAAAATTATTATAACAAAATGTATAACAGATTGCTGTATATACTGTGTATAACAAATGGATTTCTTATCTCTAATAGGGTGTAAATTGTCGTTTTCTTAACATTAATTAAGTATTTATCTCGTTCAACAAGACGGGCTTTTAATTAATTTTAAGAAAATTAATTTTAAAATTAATTAATTTTCTCATGTTATGAGAAATTATGAGAAATTATGACAACATTGGGCATGGAATATGGATGGGAGGCTCGGTGAACAACGAAAAGGAAAAGGATAACAAAATAGGGACTGAAATAGGACTGGGAGGCTAGATGGACGCAGAAAAGGGTAAGAATAACCAAATAGAGCGGCTGGAATAGGGATGGGAGGCTCGATGTAGGCTGGCGCGGTTCCCACCGGTTTTGTTACTCGCCCTCCCTGCTGCTCTCCGATATAACACACATTTTGTGTCTACTGAGTGGGCATGTACCTTTAAATTTGTGACCTGAAAAAATAATATTTTCGACAGATTATAAAGTATGATCATTGCACATCAAAAACTTAATACAGAGAATAAATATAAATGTTTGTTACCATTTTAAGGAAACGCGGTTATCGCCCCTGATATCAGAGTGGAAATTTACGCCTGATATAAAATGTATAATAATGCCAATCAATACGTGGGGTAATGGTGAATTAATGTTTATTTTGCCAGAAAATGTCTTAGATGATGTCTCTGATATAAAGTTCATTTTGTGGCTACTGAGTGGGCATGTACCTTTAAGAACACTATATCTCTGAAACCGCTCCACCAATTCACTCGGAACTTTTAAATTTCCCTTAAAGTTGCTGTTGGGCCCGCTTGCAGACAGCGTGATATAGTCGGCACATTGGCGTGCATTCAGGATAAAGTTTTTGGTTAAAGTGTTTTCTTGGTTAAAGTTTTTCGGTATACTATCAAAGCCTCGGCAGGTGCGGCATGTTTTTACGTCAACAGGCTAAAGCTTTTTATGCCCCACCACGATAGTGGAGGGGGCATTTAGTGTTACCCTTGTCCGTCCATCCGGTCCCGTCCGTCCGAGCCAACGTCCGGTGGTTTAAGAGGTTAGGGGCGTGGCCTAACACAAAATAATCATTTGATTTATACCGTAAGCTCCTAAAATCTATCGTCCGTCCGTCCGTCCGTCCGTCCGTCCGTCCGTCCGTCCGTCCGTCCGGTCCGTCCGTCCGTCCGTCCGTCCGGGGGCTTGAGAGCTTAGGGGCGGGGTTAGGAACAAAAGATTCCTTTGTAATATTCAGTAAGCTCATCAACTCTATTGTTGTTTAGGGGCTTTTTCATTGTTCTTCAAACAATGGAAATACCCCATAAACCCAAAATGTTGGAACGTCCGTCCGTCCGTCCGTCCGTCCGTCCGGGCACACCTACAGGGTCTTAGGTGGTTAGAGGCGTGGCCTAAGACAAAATAATACAATAGATTTATTCCGTTGACCACTTAAGCCTATTGTTCCTTAGGTGGTCATTCCTTTGATCTTTTATATAGTAAAAACCACCTAAGGGATGTCACGTAAGGACGTGCGTCCGTTCGTCCGTCCGTCCGTCCGTCACAAAACGTTAACGCTCGGGTAAATGTCTCATAATTCTTCATCCTTCGACCGATCTGTTTTCCTTTCACGGATCAGCTTCATACTTCACATACGCATTGCTATAATGGTCCTCTACTGTCCTGTGCCAAATCCACGTTCGTCCTGCCCCCGCCAAGCCCAGGGCCAAGGTCACATACTTGGTGCTTCAAAACCTTTAACGCTCGGGTAAATATCTTATAATTTCTATTTCCTTTCACGGATCAGCTTCATACTTCATATACGCATTGCTCTAATGGTCCTCTACTGACCTGTGCCAAATTCAAGTTCGTCCTGCCCCCGCCAAGCCCAGGGTCAAGGTCACATACTTAGTGCTTCAAAATCTTTAACGTTCAGGTAAATATCTTATTATTTATGTTTCCGTTCACGGATCAGCTTTATACTTCACATACGCATTGCTCTACTGGTCCTCTACTGTCCTGTGCCAAATCCACGTTCGTACTGCCCCCGCCAAGCCCAGGGTCAAGGTAACATACTTAGTTATTCAAAAACTTTAACGCTCAGGTAAATATCTTATAATTTCTGTTTCTTTTCACGGATCAGCTTCATACTTAATATACGCATTGCTCTAATGGTCCTCTACTGTCCTTGGTCAAATCCACGTTTGTCCTGCCCCCGCCAAGCCCAGGGTCAAGGTCACATACATGGTGCTTCAAAAACTTTAACGCTCGGGTTATGTCTTATAATTTCTGCTCCCTTTCACGGATCAGCTTCATACTTCATATACGCATTGCTCCAATGGTCCTCTACTGTCCTGTGCCAAATCCACGTTGGTCCTGCGCCCGCCAAGCCCAGGGTCAATGTCACATACTTGGTGCTTCAACAATTTTAACGCTCAGTTAAAAAAAAGATTTGAATTTGGCCTTATTTATTATCAAAGCGATATGTGGGGCATCCGTATTTTATGAACACATTTTCTAGTTTGTACTATCAAATGCCTCGGCGGGTGCGACATGCAGGCCACGGTCATCTAGTTATTATGGCATGTGATTTTATCAGTCGGCCATCGCACCATGACTAGTACAGCATCTTATCAGTCGGCCACCACACCATGCCCAGTATAGCATCTGATCACCGGCTATCGCACCATGCCCAGTATAGCACTTGATCACCGGCTATATAATCTCATCATACCCAGTATAGCACTTGATCAGCCAACCATCGTGCCATGACTAGTATAGCACTTGATCAGTCGGCCATCGCACCAGGATTAGCATAGCACTCGACCAGTCGGCCATCGCACCAGGACTAGTTTGAAACTTGATCAGTAGGCCATCGCACCAGGACTAGTTTGGAACTTGATCAGTCGGCCATCGCACCAGGACTAGTTTATAACTTGATCAGTCGGCTATCGCACCGGGACTATTATAGCACTCGATCAGTCGGCCATCATACCAGGACTAGTTTACAACTTGCTCAGTCGGCCATCGCACCAGGACTAATTTAGCACTTGATCAGTCGGCCATCGCACCAGGACTAGTTTGGAACTTGATCAGTCGGCCATCGCACCAGGACTAGTTTGGAACTTGATCAGTCGGCCATCGCACCAGGACTAGTTTGGAACTTGATCCGTCGACCATCGCACCAGGACTAGTTTGGAACTTGATCAGTCGGACACCGAACCATGACTAGTATATCACCTGATCAGTCGGCCACCGAACCATGACTAGTAGTCTGCATTTAAAGTAAGTTATGCAAGTCTTCATCCTTTACAGACAGAAGTGGGTGTCGTGGGTGTTCTGTAGTCATAGACAAAAACTGGTGGTGGTGGTGGTGATACACATTGTTCCCACTGTGGGATATAGACCGGAACTTTTAGGATGCCAAATGTAGATGGCCGGTGTATGTGGGGGATCATTGTTTTGTGTCCTCGGCGGTGATGCGGAGTACAATGATGAATTACTGATGAATTACTTTATTGAACACACATGTATAAGATGCATTGTAATACTTCACAATCCTCAGTTTTAAATTGATTCTGTATCTCAAAACTGAAAATGTATTCATTTTGAAACATCGTGGCGGAAAATCGAAATGAAAACCTGATGTTTACATGCGAAATGAACCGGTGCATCGGTATATTTTAACCGCACGATTCTGACAATCTCATTCACACCAACACGATCTACAAATTAGTATATACGAACGGATATCGTATGTTTGTATAATATTCGTACAGTACGTTTGTATAATGTAAACAAACTGTACTATACGATGATACGGTACAAACATACCAATATTATATGATCATACGATACGCTCATTAAATATACCAATACTATAGGATGACTATATATATACGATATTAGTATATACAAATAGGTAAGGAGCAGAAAAGCGCTACTGTACCATGTACTATTTTATCAGGAGCTACACTGGTCGATAATCGTATAAACCCCATTTCTCCAGTCACAGCCATAAATATGGCGGTTTCTGGAGAAATGGGTTTTTATGGAATTTACTATTAGCGTAGATCCTGACCAGACTGTGCATCCACTGATTAGGATCTGCACTGGTCGCCATTCCGTTAGTGACAAACATGTCCGTTTTACTTCTAACAAACAGTATACAGGTAGCTAACGTCGCGAATGCGCTAGTAGACGGGGAACTAAACTGGCGACAAATACCATAGACACAGGCACATTGTGGTATGAACTACAAAACCCTCTTTAAATCATACCCAGGTTTACTCCGATATTAAATATGTACAATATACGTCACTCGCGATCTTTACAACCAACGGAAATAGATTATATTTACCATTGGCCCGGGTTGCTAATTCAGTAAGTGTAACGTGCACGAAGTCCCGGCCTTCGAGCGCGTTACAATTACTGAATTAAAGGTACATGGCCACTCAATTGGCACAAAATGTTCTTTATTGTAATTAAATAAGTGTATTATTGTGTCACTATTCAACCAGTTCCAAAATTTACGAGTGCCCGCTATACAGATATAATCCTTTAGATATATTTATGTTACTTATAATGACTGGTGGCGGTGGTATCGGGTTCTTTTCATATGGAAATGAGGCATGATATATTTTAATTATTTATAATAATTTAATGCGTCACCTGAAAAAATAACATTTTCTACAGATTGTAAAGTATGGTCACTGCACATCAAAAAATAAATACAGATAATAAACAGTAATTCCCGTTAACATTTTAAGGAAACACGGTAATCGCCCCTGATATCAGTGTGGAAATTACGTCTGATATAAAATGTATGATAATACCAATGGGGCAATGGTGAATGAATGTGTATTTTGCCCGAAAATGTCTTAGATGATGTCTAATATAAGGAACAGTTTGTGCCTCTGACTGGACATGTACCTTTAAAAAGCCGGGACCACTTTCGTTGGTTAAAACTATGGCGAGTGTCGTACCTTGTAGATATTTAATATCGGAGTGTAACTGGGTATGATCTAAAGTGGGGGGCGTAACTATTTTGCAATACTTGACTAGCAGTAGGCCCCCCCCCCCCCCACCCCCCCGGAGATTTGTTGAAATTGACATCGCATTTCCTGCGTTCCGGCGCATTTTGGAGCAAAAAACGTGCATTTTAACTTGTAAAAAATATTTTCTCGGCGGATTTCAGGGGGAGTGCGCGCTGGGTCGGCCCCCCCATGAATCCGCCCATGTGTACCTGCGTGCTGAATGCATTTTTTGAATGCACCGATGTGTAGCCTTATATATCATATCATAGGCCACTCGTGTAGCTAGTGTCCGTGTAGCGAGAGTCAATAATAGGATTAAAACACGAACACGAACACGCGATATGATATTTAATCCTTGGTTATAGTTATATTACCTGTACCTGCGTGCTGGGGCTGAACAATGGAAGGAGACGGGAACACCCATCATGGCGATGCTCTAGTATTCTACGTCAATGGCGAGAAGGTAAGTCGACTTGACTGGCGTTGAAATATAAATTCACACTATGTTGTTTAATCGACGTTCGTTCGCTGCATATTTATTATGCTAATGTGAATATGCAGCATACTGCAGTTATGCAACTGCATAGTGTTCGCTTTATATGCAGTGCGTTTATGTACTCTGAACTACATCTAACTGTGTAAATTTGCGGAATAATGTTTCACTTCCGCTTACTAAAATTATCGATAATCCGCTGTACGTTCATATGCATACATGTACATCGCTATATCCGTATTGCTAGTAGATGTAAAGACAACACTACGATGCAAATATATGACAATAAACTTAAACTGCCATTTGAGATCCCAAATGGTAGTTTTCTTAAATCCTGGTTTGGGTATTTTTGTGCACTTGGCGGCTCAAACCACCGTTTAGACTCTCAAACAAGGGTTTCTGATAGCTTAAACCACGGTTTGAGCTCAAAACCCAGTTTAGACTGCCCAAACCCTAGTTTAGGCTCGCCAAATGCACAATAATTCACTAAGCCCCAGTTTGAGAGTCTAAACCATGGTTTAGGCTCTCAAACCCCCTTTTGAGCATTTATTGTGCATTTAGCCAGAAACTGCCGTTTGAGGTCGTAATGTAATAAAATGCCTAAACCCTAGTTTGGACCCAAACTACAGTTTAAGAGAAAAACTGCCAATCGTGATCCCAAACGGTAGTTTACTTAAACCCTGGTTTAAGCAATTATTGTGCACTTGGCAGCAGAAACCACCGTTTAAACTCTCAAATTAGGGTTTACGATAGCCTAAACCACAGTTTGGGCTCAAACCCCAGTTTAGACTGCCCAAACCTTAGTTTAAGTTTCCCAAATGCACAATAATTTACTAAACCCCAGTTTGAGAGTCTAAACCAGGGTTTGAGCAACACAACGAGGCAAATATATGACAATACACTTAAACTGCCATTTGAGATCCCAAATGGTAGTTTTCTTAAACCCTGGTTTGGGCAATTATTTTGCACTTGGCGGCAGAAACCACCGTTTAGACTCTGAAACTAGCGTTTCTCCCAAACCCCAGTTTGAGCAATTATTGTGCATTTGGCCAGAAACTGCCTTTTGAGATTGCAATCGGTAGTTAATTTACGAAATCGGCCTAAACGATTGTTTCTGCTACCCGTCACAACCCGAGTTACCATTGGTTAAGTGATCACAAAGCCTAGTTATCATTGGCTGATCGCTTAAAATATGTTTTGGGCATCCGTCACAACCCGAGTTACGAATAGTTAATCGATCTCAAAGCCTAGTTACCATTGGCTCATCGATTTAGCCTACGTGTAAGGTTATCGGAGGCATGGAAATGCACGGCGTCACTAAATGGCGTAATGATCGATTATTATGATAAAGGTGAAAATGCGGCGTAATTGGGGAAAATCGGCGTAATTATCGGATAGAGGTGAATGCACATCCTTCCATCCATCTTTTCTTTTCTTTATTGATTTAAAAGATTGACCCAAAACCAATTGCGTATAGTACACGTGACATGTGTCAGCGGCGTAGGAGGGTATTGAAAAGTGGTGCGGCCATACCGTCGAACGAGCAAAGTTCGTGAGAATGCTAGGGGAGTCCGGGGCACAGTTACACGCAGCACCCAAATACACCATCCACCCAAATCCACCCAAATATAGTCTAAATACATATAAATATACCACAAATACCCCCCTAGATAGTGTCAGATAGTAGCATATATACAGACGGGCGGCAGAAATGTCTAAACTATAGTGTAGAATATTCTTGAAATACTTAACTAAAAGCTTACCTGGTGAATCTCCCACACGTAGTCTACAGTATATTTCTATTTACGTATAGTTTAGCACGTGGAAAGACAAGTGACAAAAATAGGGATATAATTGAGGAGCGTTCAGTAAGTAACAGAAAAGTGTTATAAACCTACACCCACTCGTGAAATGGCTTATTTTATCAGGTCTCAAAATCAGTGATATATATATATATAGATGATCTTACTTGCGTGATGATTTACTATGATATTTATTAACGAGTTTACAGATGTCATAAGAGGCTATGCTGAGTTTCTTTTATAAATCTGTCAAGGAGCTTTAATAAATATAATATTACATCAACACAAATGTTAGCATATACATCATACTGAGCATATACGGGTTACCTCACGTGTTTTATTGTACCCGTCTGATTTGCACATTTATTACACTAGTGTATAATGATATTGAATATAAACTAGTGCCGGCCTTTTAGAACATACGAGTCGAACATAAACTATGCTTATTGATAACTTGTGATCAGTGCATATTTAAGATACAATAAGATAGTTGTAACGCTTTATTTTGGCTCGAGAACATTGTTCACTTGATCCCAATTTTACAAATAGGACATAATATGTTTTACGCTAACTACGAAAGTCAAATTTATTCATTATAATAATAAAATGCATGCACACGGGGACTGGCATACAACTATGACTATATTCTGGATTTTGACTGAGAATAGTTTAGTATTGTACATTGTTGAATGACAACTGCATCACTCACTTAAGTTCAATCACTTAAGTTGGTTTATTACTGAAACTGCATGTGAAAATACAGTGGCTAAACATATGAATGATTAAATTGTTAATGATGTGCACTCTACAGAGACCCAACTGATAATATATGACAACATATATGTCCTAACGTATTTTAAAGAAACAGTGTCTGACATAATGTTTCAGATGATGTCGATGATATTCAATGTTCCTTTAAATTTCGCTTTATTGACTCCAAATGCCATATACAAGGACTGTGTGTTTTCGTTTCCGTTCGCTATTTCAGTACCATGAAGCATACTTTATGAAACATAACATTTTTTTAGTTTGAAATCAAAATACTGTTCCACACATATACTACGTTGCTATTTATAGGCACATGTGGAATTAATTCAACAAGATAAAAATAGTACCATCGACTGTCAACAAAACTAGCGTTCGCAACCTAAGACCACGTGTCTTTAAATGTGATTGTTGTTTTAATTATGCTAATAGTTTTCATTCAATGTCATTTCATTTTATTGGGATCATGTCTGTATTGGGAAATTAATTATTGAACACCCCTCGTAAATGACTTTTATAACTGACCATCCAATAATAGATATATGCATTCATATGCTGCACGTGCAGGTACAGTTGTACGCACTGCACCAGGCTATAAGAGGCCCTTCAATTACAAATATATTCTATGTAGCCGGGTGCTTATCACTTCCTAGATATTTTGACAGAGAACTGTTGAACGTAAACGTGGTGGGCTATATATACACGTCTAAACCGGACACCCTGGGAACCCCATTGCGTTTCATTTAATGGCACTGATTGTAGTTTGTTCATGGTTGAAAATGAGAACACATCTACATGGACTGCTTAATTATCCCCTTGCCGATAGACACGAAGGGACATAGCATTAGTCCATATACTGCGTACGTACGTACATGTATACGTACGTTAGTAACACCTTTCATTTTTCAAATATTCATGAACCACTTCACCGATGTTGATAATATTTGGCCACAATGTGATTGTCCTTTGTTATTCATGCTACCGACATCCGACCGCCCAAGGTCAAGGTCACTGAGGACTTATGTTCACCTTGTTTGTAATAAGACATATTTGTAAGGCAATAATATTAAAGTCCTTATTTCATTATCAAGGCTGCCAGTACGACCTCCCAAGGTCAAGGTCACCGAGGACTTGTTTTTTTCATTATTATCAAGGCGTACAGTTTCGTTTAACACTACTATTTATTGTTGCAGTGATATCTATCTAAGCTGGACACCCTGCGGACCTAACACGGCGAATGTTTTCTAGATGTTCCACTACTATTTCCTTATTTATTATCGGGAAACGAGCTTTGTATTGATCCAATACGTACTGACTGATAACATAATACCGTATAAGCAATCGATCTGATACGAATATCCGGGTTACAACGAATTGAAAAGTGGCGTTCTATTGGACGAACGTCGTCAAATGAAGTTACCGAACAACGTCAGACTAATCACGTAACGTAAACAAGTCCGCGTTCTTTGCAACGAAAACTCTTTTAAATTTGATCATTGGCTAGCATAAAACGTTACCTGATAAAATAATCTAGTCTAGTGTAATTCGATATCAATATACTGAGGCTCGACTAGGAAACGGTCTAGTCTTGCCTGATAAACTGGTATTTCAAACTACACTATTCTCTGTGAAGTAGTATGATTTATTCAAGCATGTTCTAATGCATAATTATTGAGTGCTTGCTTCGTATACTTATACGCTAGACATCAAACACAAATAATAATGAGAAATGTGTCAATGGGGGACACGTATAACCCCACTGGCAGCATGCGTACATGGATGTTATTGATCGGCTGTCATAACTGTAGAGACAGTTCCTTTAATGTCAAATGGAAATTCAAAATTTCCACTGAATATTAGCAAAAGGTAGTCAGTAAGTAGATGTGTAATGCCTCGGTCACATATGATGCTGCCGCCGCACGATTCTGCGGTCTGTGGTTTGTAGATGCGACTTTTACAAATCGTACGGCCTTGCGGGCTTCGGAAGCAGCGTTCACAAATGTTACGGGGTCCGCACGACAATCGTAAAAGTCGTGAAATCAAAATGCGTGAGGAGACCGCAAGGCGCTAGTTAACAAACCGTGAGCAAGGCAATCGCAAGGCGCCTGCACGATTGTTGTGGCCACCACAAGGTTATTGTGGTGGTTTTATAAGGTGTAGAACACCGTACGGCCAACTTACGGAGGCCGCAAGACCACCGTGAGGTGACAGTAAGGAGGCCTCACGGTTGTTGCGGCTGCCGTACGATTTTCTAGGCACACCAGACGGTTGAGGTGACATTGCGGTCATCTCACGGCCACCGTACAGTGACCCTGCGATACTACATGTGGCGGGGTTGCGGCCTATGGCCTTGCGATTTCCGAAAAAAGTATAATGTCAAATTAAGAAAATTTGTAAGCCCCTACGACAAGCAAAAAACCTTGAGATCGCCTCACGGCTACAGTATTCTACCGTGTTGCCACCGCACGGTTATGGCAATCTTGGGGACTTACCGCTTCCGCCAACACGCCGCAGGCCATTTGTGACCGAGGCATAAGTCAGTTACTATTACTATTACTTGTCATGAACTCAGTACCTTGTTCAACAGTTATCATACTACATGTAGCCATCAATCATTTCAGGTCGTATATATTCCTTATGGATTGTTGCAATTAACCTACATGCATAAGACAAGGAAGAAAGTGCAGTTTGATCTAGGGCAAGCTTTTTGCAACACACCTCTGTGGTGCTTTAGAGGTGTTTGATAATCATCACAATGCATAGTTATTACAATCTCCTTGCCATATTCTCAATTTCGTCCTGTCATATATTGCCATTTCTTGCGCACTTAACATTTATAGTATTTGCCAGAAGCATTATCTTGCCATATGACCCCTTTGTCGTAACGAGCCGTCTCAAGATATATGTCAGTATTATCCTTTGTCCCGTCGACACAGTGCGTATGTGCCGTGAAACACGGTGCCGTGAACTATTTTTGATATCCTGTCAATACGACATAATCACTGCGTATGAATATGTGCGGTTACTGGGGTTCTTTATTTTGCATTTTAAAGCTATTCATATGTGTTGACGGGATAAATAGAACAGTAGGTTAGTGCCGTGAATGACAAACATATTTGGCGCTGCACGGAAACGGGATGGGCTCGGCAGAGCCTCGCCCATCCCGTTTCCTAAGCCTTGCAAGATATTTGTTCCCTTTCACGGCACTAACCTACTATTATCTATATTTCTAAAAGCAATGGCTCTTTCTGATAAATGCAATCTGAAAAATTACATGGAGCTTTCATATTATCCCGCTTCACGCATATTCCCAAGTTTTACCTCCGGGTTATCATGAAAACCAGACATGGTACAGGCATGGGGGTGGGATAAATTACTTAGAGTACGGTTGTCCGCATGTATGTTCGATAATCCGCTCGTTGAAGCTCGCGGATTATCTGCTCATACATGCCGACTAATCGTGATCTAAGTATTACTGGTATCGCTGAAGCTCGCGGAATATCTCCTCGTACATGCCGACGAACCGTTATTATTAGCCGATCTATTTATAGATCGGCTAATATGTTGGTTATCCATTGAATTCTGAAAAAGTTTGTAGCAACCCTTTTCTCCGCTATTCGGTAATCTTCGAACGCGAATTTTTCTGTATCACTTCCAAATTGCATCAACCGATAAAGTTTGCATTTTTGGCAATTATCTCCGTTTAAAACTTTACTTATAGCCAAATAACACAATTTTGAATACTTAATGAGCTGAACGCCTGAAGAGATTTAACCCGGAAGTTATTGTTGTTGAAGTCCATAGTTGGCTCTAATGGCCATATACGCCAACATACGCCGATTATTGGGCTAATTTAAAACAGAACAAGTTTCAGCCACGTATAATCGCGTAAAATGTGTTTATTCGGCTAATTTATAATCGACCTCTGCTCAAAATCTCCTTACTAGTAACCCCAGCATTTTCGGGTTTATCCCAGCATCTCGGGTTTATCCCATTGGATCGCGTATGCGCGTCATTTGACGCTAGTTAATATTCACAAAATTTTCCACCAATCAAAACGAAGAATTGCCCTTCATAGCCAACTTTGATTTGTTTACGTATCATGCAGGGATGGCAGGGATGCATCCAGCACGCGCGATTGCGGCAATCCCCCTTAATTATTGTCAATGCCGCAAATTATTGATTGTCTTGCGCCCGACATCGCGCAAAAAATCACGGATGGGGCACATTAGGCCGATCTGGGCATGTGCCTGAATACGCAGGAGCTTGCGTCTATTTTTAGATGACACTGTAACCGCTAGATATATATAGCCCTGGTAGCTCCGCCCACTCGCATGCTGCCACAGAATTCGGACAAACACACACACAGTGACGACAACTTTGTGTATTGCGGAGTGTAATTTGTAGATAAATAGAGCATACAGTATAGTCCGCAGACGATAACTTGCTACTTGTTTACATACAAACCGATCATAAACAAAACACAGAATAGGTGAGACAGGTAAATATACCCGTGGCAATATTCCTTTTCAATATTGATTTTTGAGATTTGTCATGAAGTGTTATGTAGTCGAGGGGTTACAGTGAAGATATCAATGCCGTAGGTAGTGAGTTCGAATCTTAGTTTTTCATACATGTATACACATATTTTTATTTGTGTCACATATATTTTTATTTGTGTACATTTTATTATATATTTCTTTTTTATGTGTGTTGCTCTTACAAATTACATTAATTAAGCATGATATAGATTACATGTAGAACGTTAGTCTCACTTAGAAAACTAATAACTAAATGCACATATGTGTGTACATGAAGAATCTTGGAGTATGTTCTCGCAGATCATGTCATATTGAGGTCAAACAGCAATAATGATAACCCTCGCCGTTTCACTTATTCCCTTCTCCAGCAACCAGTCATAAAAAAAACAGAATGATATCGACAAAAGTAATGCGTTTTGTGAGGTTCGAACTCTCGAGCAGATAAAATGAACAAACGTTCTGCTAACGTATGGATATTATCCCGCTTCGATACCACTGAGCCACACTACATGTCTATTTTGCGCACCAAGATACACTATTATATTGACATGCATGCACGTGCACTTTATCATGTAGTTAGTATACACGAAAACGAGGCTACGATATGATAATACACCTGATCTACCTATATTTGGACTCATCGATTGACCTCCAGCAACTTATTATCGTCTGTCATTTATACAGGTGTTACGCTGGAATATTTCGCAACATAATGGTGACAACAAAACATTGCTGCTATGGCATTGCTGCTATTGGATGGATTTGGGAACGGGTTTCCAAAACCTGCACAAAATCGAGAAGAATGTCAACGCTGGGTACAGAACTGTGGTCGAAAATAGTTTACCATTGACAATGTTACCAGAGACACCTACATATGTTCGATGCACTTTACCCTGATTTGATCGGCTAATAACATCATGCTCTGCATGACTTTTCATCTAAATATTACTTGTCTCTCTGAAGCTCGCGGATTCTCTGCTCGTACATGCGGACAGATCGTGATCTAAGTATTACCTGTACCGTTTCGTGAAATGACCATGTATTTTACTGAATCTAGGTGACAGAGAGACGAGCCGAACCCGGTACCTCGCTGCTGGCTTACCTACGTCGCACACGTATCCTTCATTGGCGCGGTTATCACGTATCTCAACTGTTTGATCCCGAAATGTCGCAATAGCGGTTTATGCAAACATTGAAGATCCAGATGAGCCGGCTCGTAGCGATCCGTCTCATCAGGATCTACACTTTCTGAAAGTAATTTTCATATTTTTTAGTACAAAGAAATACCCCCTTTTCATAAATAGATTAGTCTGAAAATCAGTTTGTGATTTTTGGATTGGCTGCAAAATTAACATATTAAAATCCATTCCAGTAATTAGGGATGAAAGGGTTAATTGTTGATGCTTAGGGATAAACGTGCATGACAATGCATGACAATGTATCAACCTACAGGAGTGCGCTATCATAATTAAGGGCATATGTGGCCGTGACTGAACAGGGGGCTTATGGGACTTGTGATCCATGTAGCTCCTGATTATATATCACACTCTTGTAGCCTTATACTAGTACTTGTTATAAACATGACGGATGTTTCATTGATGGAATGGCGAACAGTGCATAGTGCATATCATGATCAGACTAAGTGGTGCACTGGCTGATCCGGATCTACCCTGGTCGTAAAACCTATAAGTCCAATTTCTGCAGTTACTGCCACATAGGAGACAAGCCATGTTAATTTGTACCTAAGAAGAAGTGCTATTTTTTCATGTAAACTAGTTACGCAAATGCGTCGAAATTTGACGAAATGTTCAGAGCAAATGCGTCGAAAGTTGACAAAAAATATAGCAAATGTGACTTTGAATTCCGCATATTTCTGCGTCATTTGCATAAAATATCACAGTTTTACAGTTGTTATGAAACAATTGCATATGTGCTTAGGTACAAAATCACATGGTTTTCTCATATGTGTGTTCGGGTATTGTCTTGTTCAGAGAGGTTTCACTGAGATTTACTACATGCAAGTGAACACTCGCGCCCACAATATCGAATATTCCTTAACCAATGTCCAATGCTTCTGATGGGAACCAAGGAAGGATGTGGCGCGCGCGCCTGTGGATCCTGTACCGTCATGGTCTCCAAGTATGACGTCACCAACAAGCTAACCACGTATCCTACACATGCTGCATTGTTTATTGTTACATGATTAAACGACACAAACATTTTAGAAACAGAAAGAAATATGAAATAGTTATAGTACATATATTGAATTTTTAATAAATTAATTTCGTAGCGAGCGCTAAAATTCAATATGTGAACTATAACGTACCTATCGTTTACCCAGCCAAGTTGCGAAGTTCCGCCCCTAACAGTGATTTCGAATCGCTATACTATATAGTATGTGATTGGCAATGTTCTGCTAAGTGAGCGCGTCTGTGGGAGGTAATATGTTTTTCGTCTCATTAACCGATGACAACAAGACATACAATCAGTTCTAAATACAGCGCTGAACATTTAATGATTAATTTAATAAATCTTGGCGAAAGCGTCGCAATATGCGATTATTTGAGACGAAATGCAGTTCTTTCATTGGTCGAGAAACTAGGATAAACGATAATAGAATGAAACGATTTAAGATCATGTACATTTGGCAATTATACAGCGACGATCACAGAGTCTTTAAAGGGAAAACGTTGGCGATTTGTTGAGCTTTTATCAAGTAAGAAGCAAACAGAATAGAATGATAGCATACCATAAACATATACGATACATATATAAAGCATAAACATACTGGTTAGGCCGAACGCTTGGTCGACAGATGCAACGAATATCTATGGAACGCCTCAACTGCCTTTTCATTATGAGTTTTAAATTGTTATGTACAGGTCACAGTTCGTTATGTGCATACACCAGTTCGTTATGTGCAAACACCAGTTTGTTATGTGCATACACCAGTTTGTTATGTGCTTAAACCAGTTCGTTATGTGCAAACACCAGTTCGTTATGTGCATACATCAGTTCGTTATGTGCATACACCAGTTTGTTATGTGCATAAACCAGTTTGTTATGTGCTTAAACCAGTTTGTTATGTGCAAACACCAGTTCGTTATGTGCATACAGTTCGTTATGTGCATACACCAGTTCGTTATGTGCATACACCAGTTTGTTATGTGAAAATAACAGTTCGTTATGTACATACACCAGTTCGTTAAGTGCAAACACCAATTTGTTAAGTGCAAAGACCAGTTCGTTATGTACATACACAGTTCGTTAAGTGCAAACACCAGTTTGTTAAGTGCAAAGACCAGTTCGTGATATACATTCACCAGTTTGTTATGTACATACAGCAGTTTGTTAAGTGCAAACACCAGGTCGTTATATACATACACCAGTTTGTTGAGTGCAAAGACCAGTTCGTTATGTACATACACCAGTTCGTTAAGTGCAAACACCAGTTTGTTAAGTGCAAACACCAGTTCGTTATGTACATACACCAGTTCGTTAAGTGCAAACACCAGTTTGTTAAGTGCAAACACCAATTCGATATGTACATACACCAATTTGTTAAGTGCAAACACCAGTTCGTTAAGTGTAAACACCAGTTCGTTATGTACATACACCAGTTTGTTAAGTGCAAACACCAGTTCGTTAAGTGCAAACACCAGTCCGTTATGTGCAAACACCAGTTCGTTATGTGCATTGTCCAAATGGTTATGTGGACATAGAGATTTGTGCTGTGCGTTTAGCACTTCGTTACGTACATTTACCATATTGTTATGTAAACGCAACAGTTCGTTATGTGCATTTTGCAAGTCGTTATGTGGTTCATTTTCGCGGAACATATTTATCACTAACACCGGTAAAAATGGAGGCGCTTCTGTCGTCTGTAGGTTTGGCCTACCTCGCCGAAAACTTCAAAAAACATAAAATAGGCATCCAGGAAGCGAGCAAGTTGGATGACCAGCAGTTGAACGAGTTGGGTGTCCAGACGATTGGGGAGAAAAATTCGACTAAAAGAAAAGTTGAAAGAAGGTACAACCGGTGAGTACATTTTCGTCATGTGATTTCGCGACCATAATCACCGTTCAGAATAAGGGACGTCACTCGTGTTTGTGTGAGAACGATATTCGCTATGTGTCTTAACAATTCAGGCGCGTAGCTGCCATTAGGCCAAAAGGCCCGGGCCTGCACATCGTTTTTAAAAAAAAAAGATTCCTCGAGATATTTAATAGGCCTACTTAGATTCACAGGTTGCATTCCCGGACCTGGGATGTTGAAAATTTTATAATATGCCACCACATCACATGTAGACTACAGTATCGTCACGTATTGTATTCTCGATAGTATTGTATTGTCGATAGCTCTCGTAAATCACGAGATTATCCGGTATTTCCGGTTGTATTTCCAAAATCAAAGCACGGAAGTGTTGTCATGATGTAACTGGTGTCTCTAAATCATTTTCTTTTACTAAATACTACACATTAATGTAAGAAATTGTCACATTTTGCTAAGTGACATGTTTTTCACCTGTTTTCACTAATACCAAATTTGCTTTGTTGTTAAAATGGTTTTATTTTACCTCAAATCGATCTATTGTTTTCTAGACTCATTTTCCATCCAGAAGACACTTGTTACTAAATATAGATACACTAGTTATGCAAATTTATATATCCAATCAAAATATATCAATGGCGAATATACGTCATACCTGTTATCCAATGAAATTCAATACACATTCATGTCTCTTATGGCACAGGCGTAGCTGGTCTGGAACTGATGTGTAGGTCCACAAGGTCCGTCCGTCACACTTTTTGGTTGCAACCAGTTCGTAATAGTTTCTCAAACTCAGGCCATATCATCTACCATATCTTGCCTAAACGCTTCAATATTTCAACCAGGGCTTGAAATTAACATATTTTCATTACTAGCCAGCATGCAGGACTGGTAGGTTCTGAAATCTACTGGTCCTGTAGTAATTCTACTGGTCCGACAATTAGTCACTTTAAATCAATAAACAATGCTATATTTATAAGGTTTGTAAGTGGTAGATGTACTTGATGTACAGTATTTCAATGTTGTTGTTATATATTATGACCTTTTAACTTTGACATCTGGACAAACTGGGGTTGCTTTAAAGGGATACTCCTTCAGATAACTACATAATCCTTGCAGTGTTCTCAACGACCAAAAATTATAAGGTGGTGGTAAATTTTTTACCAGCTACTCATAGCCCGCGTTTATTTAGCGCGCGAAATCTTGCAAAAAGTAGATTTTTAGATAAAATTTTGAAAAACAAGCTCATAAACTCCTTAATATATGCCTCCTCATCATTTAGACACATGGAGAATTGATGCTATGGTGTTTGCTGCCATTTTAACAGTTGAGAAGTTAAGATAATTGAAAAAAATATTATTTTTTTTAACAAATTTTGGAGAAAAGGGTGGCGGCCATACATTATAACGTGGCGGGCCGTGGAGAACACTGCCTTGCATACACAGAAATTGGATTATATGTATTTACTTATGTTTAAAAATAATGAGCTTTTTACGCTAGGTAAATGGCACATATATTCGTAAATGGCCACAAATATTTTTAGCTCACCTGAGCCGAAGGCTCAAGTGAGCTATTGTTACCGCTCTTCGTCCGTCCGTCGTCCGTCGTCGTCGTCCACACTTCTTAAAAAATCCTCTTCTCAAGAACCGCTTGACCGATGTGGTTCAAACTTCATAGGGATGGTCTATGGGTTACTACCTTTCAGATTTTTAAAATTGGAGGTCATCGGTAATCCAAGATGGCCGCCGTATAAAAATAGCTCAAATTCTTAAAAAATCTTCTTCTCACGAACTGCCGGGCCAATTTCGACGAAACTTGGTACGAATGATCGGGTAGTTAGTGCTGTTTCAGATTTGTTCATATGATGGCCGCTGGGTCGAAATTGGTCGTGGCCCGTTGGGTCAACTCAAGATCAAATTTCACATTTGCCCGAATGTGGTCATGTCATATATCAAATCGAAGGTATTGTTGAGGCGATTACTCGGGACCATTTGTTGTTGAAATCGGATGATTTTTTTTTTTTTTTCCAAGATGGCCGCCGAAAGGTCAAAAGGTCGATCTTTATTCTGATATTTCAAAAATCTTCTTCACACAAACCGCTTAGCCCATGGTGGCCAAACTTCACAGTTATGGTCCATGGGTGATGCCTTTTCAGATTTGTAAAATTGGAGGTCGTCTTCGATCCATGATGGCCGCCGTCTATATAAATAGCTCAAATTCTTAAGAAATCTTGTTCTCACGAAGCTTCAGTCCGATTTTGACGAAACTTGGTATGAATGATCGGTAGTTAGTGCTGTTTCAGATTTGTTCATAGGGTGGCCCCTGGGTCGAAATTGGGCGGAGCCCGTGGGGTCAAGTCAAGGTCAAATTTCACATTTGACCGAATGTAGTCATGTCGTATATCAAATCAAAGGTATTGACGAGGCGATCACTCGGGACAGTGTTTTGTAAAAATCGGATGATTATTTTTACCAAGATGGCCGCCGATAGATCAAATTTCACATTTTACCAAATATGGTCATGTCGTATATTAAATCAAAGCTATTGACGAGGTGATCACTCGGGACAGTTTTTTGTAGAAATCGGATGATTATTTTTTCCAAGATGGCCGCCGAAAGGTCAATTTTCACATTTGACCGAATATGGTCATGTTGTATATCAAATTAAACATACTAACGAGGCGATTACTCGGGACCATTTTTTGTCAAAATCGGATGATTATCTTTTCCAAGATGTCCGCCGAAAGGTCACATTTCACTTTTGACCACATATGGTCATGTCATATATCAAATCGAATGTATTCATAATTGTCGAGGCGATCACTCTGGTCCACCTTTCATTGGAATTGGATAATTACTTCATTCAAGATGGCCGCCGAAAGATGAAAAGGTTGTTCTTTTATTCAAGCTTTCCAAATTCTTCTCCACAGATCAGGATATTCTAATTTCAGGACTGAATATATATTTTCTGTCATTATGGACAGGTTGAGTGCAGGAAATTCTAACGGGTGAGCGATACAGGGCCTTCATGGACCTCTTATTTGTTTCCTTGCTCCCATCTACTTCATTTCACACTTACATTGCTCCAAAGATTTTGTGACAACTCTTTGTTATTCCATTTCATTACAGAAACTGGGGTTCCGCTACCAAGTCATAGAGATGCTGTATCCTTATTTCGACCAAGTCGGACGCGAATCGGACCAAAGAGGAAAACACCCACAAGAAGTTGGACAGGAAATTTCTTCTGTTTCAGTGATAGAAATACATTTAAGATACCAGGTTCAACAGAGAAGTCAATTCTCCAGAAAGCTGGACTAGGGAATAAGAAAATTCAGTTTCTAATAACTGACAACGCAGAAACGGTCACTACAAAAATCAAATGTGAATTTCCTAAATTATTGGAAGGTGGTGGGTTTGAAATACTTCGTTGTCTTCCGAACTGCCGAAATTTAAGTGTGATCGACTGCAACTGGGATGCGAACTCGCTTAGATCCACAATCGGTGGACAAGCCAAAATCTACATTAGACCCATACAGAAAAATCTGCCGATCGATGATTTGGAAACCATAAGCAGAGAAGAAATCACCGAAATGTGTAGCATTTGCTCAGGGATGTTTAATGTTCGTGAGCTGCGAAAACACATCGACAATTGTGACAATTCTCAGATTATAATTGAGCCTAATTCTGCTATCGGTGGTGGTTCGGCAACATCTGCAACGGGAAACGAGCTGTCAACATTGTTGTTTGTGGAGGACGATACTGTGGCTGACCTACGTTTTATCCAATATAGCCTTCCTGACATTGAACCAGGTGATGTCTCCACTTCACAATTTGGGGAGACGTCGGAGGCGACATCTCACTCTGAGGTTTGTAATGAGAATTATTTTTGAGTATATATATGAGATGCGCATCGACATATATAACATTTCGGCTATTTGGAATTTTCACCATAAATGGTTTTGGAATTTTAACATAGTTTTTTCTAATGATGTCAGAATTTGGCGCAACTTTAATTCTTCATTGGCTCTGAAATGTTTGTAAAATTTGTACAATATTTACAAAAATTACGTTCAGTTTTAAAAACCATTCAGGGTGAAAATATCAAATTCCCCAAAGGTAGTTTATGTGGCGGCGCATCATGTATGGGAGTCAGCTTGTTGGTTGGTCTGTCTGTCTGTACCATGTTGGAGAAAAAAATCTGCAAATGGTTTGGCACAAATGTTTGTCATGATGAGCTGATGTTTCACAATCGATGATCTGGGACCTACGCCCACGGTCAAGGTCACAGTTGGGGGGTCAAGCCTGTTTAAAGTTTGTTTCTGCTCTATATCTAGATCTTTTTAATTGATTATTGGACTTTCTCATGATGATGATAGGACTCTAGTTTCGTGAAACACTATTACAGGGAATATCCCTCCACCCCCACCCCCCCCTGGAATATAAATTCCCCCCCCCACCATGGATGGGCAGTGTTCTCCACGACCACTTATAAGGTGGTGGCCTGCCACCTTATCCTGAGACACCCCCACCTTATAATTTTCCAACTAAAATGCTGATGTGCATAAATTGAATAGCTGTTAGCAATTATCTTATTACTTCTGTCATTGAATTCATTAACATATATATGTTCAATAAGATTGCTTTGTTTCTATATTCCCTCTACATGTATTAATAAAGAAAATAGAAATTTCACTGTCATTTCGCGCCTTAATGTTAGATATTTTCAAAATGCCCCCACCTTATAATTGTGGGTTCTGGAGAACTGATAGGGGATGGGTGGGGGATCATGTCGGCATCTGTACTGGGCAGAGAATATTTTTAGAAATGACCTGTATCAGTAAGGCCAGAGTCTTTTTTTTTTTTTGGTTTACAAGATTATTGTTTTTAAACTCGGGTCGAGGGGACGAAATAAAAATAAATATAAATGATCCAAAAATGGCTAATCGACAAACAGGCCATATCATCTACATAAGTTGCCTAAGTGGTTCAATATTAAAATTACTTCAACACTTCATTCATTGGTATATGTGCTACACCTGCACTACCATAATTTATAATTCAATTTGTGACCCTGGGGTCAGAAATGGGCATGGCCCGGGTGGTTAAATGGGTGTCAAATTTGACTTGACCGAATATGGGCATGTCATATATCAATTCGAAGATATTGACTAGTTATCACTGTGGCGCAATTTTTGTCGAGATCCGATGATTGCATCATCCAAGATGGCAGCCGATAGGTTCAAAAGGTTGTTCTTTTATAGAGATTTCAAAATTCTTCTTCACATGGACCGCTTGGCCCATGATGGCCAAACTCCACAGTTTTTCAAATTTGGTAAAATGGAGGTCGTCGCTAATCAAAGATGGCCGCCGTCTAAATATAGTACAAATTATTGAAAAATCTTTCTCATGAACCACGGGATGGGTGTCCAAGTCTAATTTCTCCATCTCCAATGGAGAACAAGGCGAGGATTCTCATATCGCAGGTTGGGAATTTGCTGGGCCCAATACTGGAAATATAGGATAGGCTGCCAGATTTACATTCACATGTTTGGCCTTGTACTTGAGAGGTGAAGCCCTGTTATGTTATGCACATTACAAATAATGAGCTTTTTCACCAGGTGAGCGATACAGAGCCATCATGGCACTCTTGTTTAAAATTAGGTATGGTATTTTATATCTGATAACCAGAGATGTTTTCACCTGTTCTATTTTCAGCTTAACATACAAAGTACTGAGGCCATCGGATCTACAGAGGTTGTCACCGTTGATACAGTTGTGGCAGAATGTGTAGCCTACTGTCAAGCTCAAAATGTCACTGACCCGGTGGCCATTCTAAAGATATTTCAAACAATGCTCGTCACAGGCCGACCATTGGAGTTAAATGAAGAAACAGCAGCTACTGGCATTGAGGGTGACACTAATTACATACTCATCGACAGAGCCAGTGTAGTAAAGACTGCTTTTGAAGAAATAGGAAGCATTACTGACCTCAGAAAGTGCCTGGAGGTTCAGTTTTATGCAGAGGTAAATTTAGATATTTGGCACAGTATGTTTTTATATCTCTTTGTTTTAGCTCACATGAGCTTTTATTGTCATGGCAATGTGTCCGTCGTCCGTCCGTCGTCGTCCGTGAACCGCTTGGCCGATGTTGGTCAAACTTCACAGGAAGGATATATGGGTGATGCCATTTCAGATTTGTGAAAATGGAGGTCGTCGCTAATCCAAGATGGCCACCATCTAAAAATAGCTCAAATTCTTTAAAAAATCTTCTTCCCACGAACCGCCAGGCTGATTTCGACGAAACTTGGTATGAATGATTGGTAGTTAGCGCTGTTTCAGAGTTTGTCCATATAGTGGCCCCTGGATCGAAATTGGGCGAGGCCCATGGGGTCAAGTGAAGGTCAAACTTCACACTCGACTGGATATGGTCAAATCAAAGGTATTGTCGAGGCGTTCACTGTGGACCATCTTTCATCGAAATTAGATGATTAGTTCATTCAAGATGGCCGCCAAAGGGTGAAAAGTTTGTACTTTCATTCAAGATTTCAAAATTCTTCTCCACAGGTCAGGATATTTTAATTCCAGGACTGAATATATATTTTCTGTGAATATTGAGCTCTGATTCTGAGAATTTCCCTCATGGACAGGTTGAGTGTGGGGTAATCTAACAGATGAGCGATACAGGGCCATCACCCTATTGTTTTGTTTCTGAGATTTTGTTGACAAATATGTCCATATTAGGAGGGAATGAGAAAAACAAAACTAAAACAGAAAAAAGAAAGCAATAAATACAAAAAAAATACTATTCATCAGTGACCTAGAACGTAACTATGTCCTTAGACGATAATTAAAAATGTGACCTAACACATGAAACATTTCTATGATGTATCTTGTTGTTTCTTAACGTTTATTCTACATTGCAATCTCTACAACAGCCAGCTACAGAAAGACTGAAAACTTGCTGTTGTAGAGAGGCGGCTGTTGAAGGGAGGTAAATCATATAATGTAATAATCAGAGCTACAATTAATAAGCCTTAAGGTGCGTAATTTGATGAACCTTTTTCATTTACCACAACTGGTAACTTGCCAGGTTTGGTGGAGAAATAAAAAAACAAGAAAACACATAGTAATTCTGGTAATCACTTTGCGTCCTAGAAATTTGGACTGTACTAGGACTTACAATGTATTTAGACCTCTAAATATTTAACTAAGCAGTTTTGGGACACATCTACGGTATGTGCATGATTCTCAATCCCACGTTTACCGTCAAGGCTGCCACAGGAGCTCGACAGATCACATGTTTAGTTCAATCAGAATTTAAATTTTATATATATATACGTATAGCCAGGGCACGAAAATTCCACTTGTCCGCTCGCCCTGACGAGTGAGAATGTCTGCAGGACGAGTTGAAATTTCAAATGTTTGTATTTAAATTACTTATTTTTGCCATTCCCATCAAAATCGGGACGAGTCAACGTTTTGAGAATTTTCTTCCCCTGAATTAGCAATGCTTTATAACATACATGTACCTCTAAAAAATGATCAGAAATAGAAAAATAACACACTTCTAACTGATGAATGGTGTCGACACCATTTATTAGCATATACGAGGGTTGTTCTCTCATACATTTATTACTAAACGGAGCATCAGTTGGTCCGGCTATTACAGACGGTGTCGACACCATTAATTAGCATATACGAGGGTTGTTCTCTCATACATTTATTACTAAACGGAGCATCAGTTGGTCCGGCTATTATAATTATATCTACCATTACTGCACATTTTAGAGATGTTGTACCTTACATTACGCAAACAAAATATTGTTAACCGGATGCCTAATTCTGTAATCATTCCAAACGTTTCCAACATCAAAAGCGACCGTTTCCATTTGGTATTACTTAATTTCTCCATACTGTCTCTGGTCACTGTTCTAACAGGGTAAGTAATAACATTTTCTCAAATTAATAATAAAACTCGATATTTATTCAAATATATTTAATATTCATAAATTTGTACAAATAAATTTGTACTATGTGTGCAATAATCTTACTTGATAAGATATCGACAGAAAGCAAAAATATTTTCATATCCATATTTTATTTGAATAATTCAAATATTTCAGTTTACTCACCATTTCTTCACAGTCCGTGGAGTAGCGCGCGCTACTCCATGGACAGTGGTGATAAATTAGTTAATATTTTGTATAAAACGGTCGTTCCAGATGGTGGAAACGTGTGGAATGATTACAAAATGAGGTATCCGTTCAATTTCTGTAACAATGTTTTTTTGCGTAATGTAAGGTACATCAGGTTTAATAAGTGACATGTAAATGTAAAATTCCAGGCAGCTGTGGATTATGGTGGTCCTAGGAAGGAGTTCTTCTCACTTGTACTCCAACACATCCAAAAAGAGTTCTTTGATCCAGTTCGAGAATGGTCCAGCGACTATGAAGTCATTGGAAAGATAATGGGTGAGTAGGCTATGCTTTATTAGGGTGCCCCAGGAAGTCGGCGGTGCCCTATAGGTTTTTGCCTTCTCTGTCTGTGCTTTTTATCCCCCGACGAAAAACGTTCGGGGGTATAGCAATCTGTCCGTCCGTCTGTCCGTCTGTAGACGCAAATGTTCACCTTGTGCGTTTAAGTCCATTTCACACTACCTCTTACACCTACACTCACCAAACTTGCACACATTCATCGCCAATGCTACTTATCTGAAACACACGAGCATGTGACCTTCATTTAACCTTCACCTACATTTCCGCGGAATTTACTTAGGCATTTTACAAATGTTCACCTTGTACGTTTAAGTCCATTTCACACTACCTGTTACACCTACAGTCACCAAACTTCCACACATTTATCCCCAATGCTACTTATCTGAAAACACACGAGCATTTGGCCTTCATTTGACCTTCACCTACATTTTCGCCAAATTTACTTTATATTAATAGGAATTTTA
>CM055270.1:93786230-93811812 GCA_029237695.1 Conchocele bisecta
AGAGAACAAACTGTTTTGTCTACATAACAAACGGGTATTTGCACATAACGAACTGGTGTTTGCACTTAACAAACTGATTATGCACATAACAAACTGGTGAAAGCACATAACAAACTGGTGTAAGCACGTAGCAAACTGGTGGATGCACATAACGAACTGATGTGTGCACATAACGAATTGGTGGTTGCATATAACGAACTGATGTTTGCACATAACGAACTGGTGTATGTACATAACAAACTGGTGTCTGCACTTAACAGACTGGTGTATGCACTTAACGAACTGGTATATGCACATAACGAACTGGTGTTTGCACTAACAAACTGGTGTATGTACATAACGAACAGGTTGGTTAATGCACTAACAAACTGGTGTGTACATAACAAACTGGTGTATGCACTAAACAAACTGGTGTTTGCACTTAACAAACTGTTTTTGTATGTACTAACAAACTGGGGTATGTACATAACGAACTGGTGTATGCACTTAACAAACTGGTGTATGCACCTAAAAAACTGGTGTATGTACATAACGAACTGGTGTATGCACTTAACAAACTGTTGTTTTCACTTAACAAACTGGTGTATGTAGATAACGAACTGGTGTATGCACTTAACACACTGGTATATGTACATAACGAACTGGTGTATGCACTTAACAAACTGGTGTATGCACTTAACAAACTGGTGTATGTACATAACGAACTGGTGTATGCACTTAACAAACTGTTGTTTTCACATAACGAACTGGTGTATGCACTAAACAAACTGGTGTATGCACTTAACAAACTGGTGTTTGCACTTAACAAACTGGTGTATGTACATAACGAACTGGTGTATGCACTTAACAAACTGGTGTTTTCACTTAACAAACTGGTGTATGTACATAACGAACTGGTGTTTCCACTTAACAAACTGGTGTGTGCACATAACGAACTGGTGTTTCCACTTAACAAACTGGTGTATGCACATAACGAACTGGTGTTTGCACAAAACGATCTGTGACATGTACATTACAATTTAAAACTCATAATGAAAAGGCAGCTGAGGCGTTCCATAAATATCCGTACGTTTTGGAACGCGCGGTAGTCAGATAAAATGACAACATGACCCCAAGCCATATAGTCACGTGTGAGTAACGATTATTGTATTATTTCATTATTTAATGGCCATTGTCATTGTGTTCTTAGGTTCGAATATCCAACTTTAAACATCTCAGGACGGAGTCAACGAAGTAACTGCTTCTGTGTGTAGATTAACATTCAATACCTTCACATATGTTAAGTTATCTCTTTGGTTGTCATACGCATCTGCTACCGCATAATAACTGCCAATGTAGTTATTTAATTCACCAGTTTAAGCAAATAAATATAGACATATGCCCATCTTCCAAATGCTAAAGGTGTAAAAGACGCATAACAGTTAGTTACAGTTTGTTATTGGCACAGTATGTTGAACTCACAAATGACCAACAAATCTTTTCCAATGTGGAGTTTTCACGTTTGTGTAAATGACCAACAATCTGGATTACACATAATCAACACGTACACAGTTACTGCATCACGCTATTAAAGGTACATGCCCACTCAGTAAGCACAAACTGTTCTTTATAGCAGAGACTTCATATGATACATTTGCTGGCGAAATAAACATTAATTTACAATTATGCAACGTATTGATTGGCATAATTATACATTTTATATCAGAGGTTAATTTCCACACTGATATCGGGGCGATAACCGTGTTTCCTTAAAATGCTTACGGACATTACTATTATTTTCCGTATTTATGTTTTTGATGTGCAATGATCATACTTTATAATCTGTCGAAAATATTTTTTTTTTCAGGTGACGCATTTAATTATTAGTATAACTAAATAAAAATATCATGCCTCATTTGCATATAAAAATTCCACCGCGAGTCACTATCAGTGAACTACATATTACTAAATGAATATATCAATTTCATCACCGTTATATGCACAAACGGTGTCATGAACCTACATGTATAACATTAATCGCAACAAGTTTGGGTAATATATGTATTTTCGTTTTCGTTTTCTTTTTCGTTATATGACGTTATGACAAGTCTGAATCGTCTGCAAAGGGCTGTATATCGGGAGCATGTGAATGGTAATTTAACGATTTGTTTCATCCGGAATCCCAATATCACTCGTTTCAGTGGCCCTAGATACGTTTTGGCTTTCTTGTTACTTGACAGACACCCATTATGAATGTAGTAGGATTAGTACGAATCTTATATAATCCAATTAGTATGGGTTTGGAGCTAAGTGACTGGCATGGCGAGGACCTGGTACCAGATCAGGTTATTTGAATTTCAGGGTTGAATATGTAATTATTTTCCTGTAAATATCCAGTTCTGAGTTTGGGACCCCTCCATCTGTTTAGATGGAATATGGGATTTGATCATGTGAACCCAGCCTACAATTGCCTTAGCTGTTGACAGGCTGCAAGCACTGTTACATAAAATAATATTCTGGTAATATATTCAATGTTCAAGAACATCGAAGAGCTTATCATTCAACAAACACAGCAGTTATGAACATGTTGAATATTTGCCATAGAAGGCCATATTAAGTACAATCTATATGTTTCTGTCATTTTCACTATGATACTCTGATTGCAATAAATAACACGAGGACATTTATAAAATGGTGATTCTTTTGGGCCCATATTGGCTTTCTCTCTTGTTTATTTATTTAAATCGCTCAAGTTTATCTTATTTATATAATTAAAGACATGTAATTCACATTTCATGAATGGCCTCAACGAGATTACGTATGTAATGATGAGTACCAAAGACATTTGACAGCAGAGATATATGTAGCAAATAGTGGCAGCCATATTAGAGGTCTACTATCTGTAGCCATTTGTGCCGGTCTATATAATGGCATATATATAATTATATATATATATTTGATTGATGACACACATAGATGCACTTGTAACATCATGTTCATGTAGTTGCAGGTGCATCATTTGAACAGGTAGTAACACTAAATAAAGACTAGTTTATATGGCGGACATTTTGAATTATTTATGGCATTCCAAATTGAACTTGTTTGTTAGTTAGCAATATACGAGTAGTTCATATAATAATGATAATAACATAAACAGTGTTTGTGCTGGTAGTCATATACAAATATGTAACATTTAAGGAAGTGAGACACTGAATTCTCAACAAAGTACGAAACTGTACTTATATTGGCGGCCATTTGGACGTACTATAAGGTCACGTTTTAGGCACTACTCATTGCTGGAGTTTATAACAAACTATTTGTAAATAGTATCAAGTGGAATGGTGTTGAAAAATGAGTTATATGTCACAATAGTGAACAATGTTATTGTAAAATAAATTTTGGATTGGGTGGCCATTATGAAATCCTAGATGGCGGCCGTGTATGAAATCTACAACATAGAAACAAATATTTTCCGATATCTGTTTCCATAGACTATCCAAAAATGTATAATTGACAAATGTAAACATATTTATAACGAAATTATCGAGCAAACATACTCACTTATGCAGTTGTATTGATAATAATGGTAGCCATTTTGAATTCAGATAGTTATGGAAAAAAATGGTACTAATTTGTTTTTTATTTTTCTGTGTCTCAGAATGAAAAGATACACAAAATGCAAGACTATAGCAAATATTTCAGCAAATTAATATTTTGTCATTTTCTGCCACCCACTAACAATATGGAATATTATGCATTTTAAGAGGGTGGACGGTGGCCATCTTGGATTTAAAGGTCAAACTTAAAAAATAACCATAGCATCACCTTTGCATTTATATATTTCATAATGGCATTAACGGCCATTTTGAACTTTGTGCTCTAAACAATTTTCACATCATTTTTGAAAAATGCATAGGAGCTATTTTTACCTAAAATGGTTAATGTTGACAAATCAACAATAAAAAAAGGTAGGAGCAATATGGTCACGGAATCCTCAGAAATGACCCTACTATGACATATATTGCAAACTTTTGAATATTCTATTTATTATATCCTCCATCAACTTTGTACACCGTACATGGTAGGACATATGCATTGGCGTACGTCAGCCGGGCAGGTGCACATATGAACATAGATACCGGAACTACTGATAGCTCACCTGGAATTGTTTATTTCCATTACTGAGAACGTATGCCGTTCTTTACGTCGTATAGCTATGTATTCGTGGATAGGTATTTAATAAACATATTCGACCATGTTCAGCCGTGGGTAAACGTTTGCCGTGGCACTCGGAAACTGTTTGAACCCGCGGCCTACGGCCTTGGGGTTCAAACAGTTCCTACGGCCTTGGAGTTTAAACAGTTCTCGAGTGCCACCGGGACGGCAAACGTTTACCCACGACTGGACATGGTCGAACGTTATTGTTACATTACAATCGGAAATATCGTGTAAATTTAGTATATATGCAATACTTTCGGTACTTTGATAATCTTCTCCATTCTAACAGCTGATTTACTCATACATATTCCGGGGCCATAGTGCACGTCGCGTGATGCAGCCGCATCAATTTAAAAACTGGTCTGGTGACATAATGGTGCGTTCTAGTAACATCATGAGACACATGCATTATGTAGGTGTTAGCTTGAAAAGAGCATTGTCTACAGCCATGGTCAAACATCGCGCTGTTTGTTTGACACCGCTATGAGCGGTGTCAAACAACGGCAGTCATGTAGCAATATATTATACATTATGTATCTCTGATGAGAAAGAAGAGCTTTTTTTTCGGTGATAAAACAGGTGTATCTTCAGCTAGTTGAGACAAAAGGAAATATACTCACATACTATCTGTAACATAAGTATGTACTGCAGACAGTACGGACGTAAATCGGAAGATTACATTTCTGCATCGAATAGTCAGCATGGATTTGGTCATTATGTTAATCTATAACAATAAAGGTCATAGGTCACCTGTTGTTAATAGACAGCATCCTTCTAATATAATCAGCACCACGTTAATCCACATTGCCCCTTTCCACCGCCGAGTGTCATCCATATATGTTCACGGGTATACTTGGTAAATAACTATAACATAATTTGATGAGAAAGAAGAGCAAATATTTTTCGTTGATAAAAATGGTGTATCTTCAGCTAGTTGAGACAAAATAAATTTACTCCCATACTATTTGTAACATATGTACTACAGACAGTACGGACGTAAATTGTAAGATTACATTTCTGCATATAATATTCAGCATGGACTTGGTCAATATGTTAATCTATAACAATGGAGGTCATAGGTCACCTGTTGTTAATATACAGCATCCTCCTAATATAATCAGCACCACGTTAATCAGCATTGCTCCGTTCCACGTCGAGTGTCATCCATATATGTTCACGGGTATACTTGGTACATGTAAATAACTATAAAGGACACAAGTTATGTCTGTAATGGCGGAAAACCGTTATAATGTAAACTTAAATCTGGCTTGAGAAATGGGGCTTATGTGTGTTGCGACTAGAGTAGATGATACACTAGAGTAATACATATGTAAATGAGACACTAGTGTAATACATATGTAAATGATACACTAGAGTAATACATATGTAAATGAGACACTAGAGTAATACAATGTAAATGATAAACTAGTGTAATACATATGTAACTGAGACACTAGAGTAATACATATGTAAATGATACACTAGTGTAATAAAGATATTAATGAGACACTAGTGTAATACATATGTAAATGAGACAGTAGTACAATACATATGTAAATGAGATACTAGTGTAATACATATGTAAATGAGACACTAGTGTAATAAGTATGCAAATTAGACACTAATGTAATGCATATGTAAATGCGATACGAGCGTAATAAGTATGCAAAACAGAAAATATTGTAATAAATATGCAAATTAGATACTAATGTAATGCATATGTAAATGCGATACGAGCGTATTAAGTATGTAAAAGTGAGAATAGTGTAATAAATATGTAAATGAGACACTAATGTAATACATATGTAAATGAGATACTAGTGTAATACATATGTAAATGAGACACTTTTGTATGTAATGCATATGCAAATGAGACACTAGTGGAATAAATATGCAAATGGTACATTAATGTAATACATATGTAAATGATACACTAATGAAATACATTTGTGAATGAGACACTAGTGTAATACATATGTAAATGAGAGACTTTTGTAATACATATGTAAATGAGACACTAGTGTAATACATATGTAAATTATACACTAATGAAATACATATGTAAATGAGACACTAGTGTAATAAATGTGTACATGATACACTAATGTAATACATATGTAAATGAGACAGCGGCAGAAAAAATATTTGTGATAAGGACAGCTTCAATATAATGTTGGGTTTATGCAAAAAAAATTGAATCTGATACATGTATTTGTAGTAATTAATTATGGTATTTTGTTAACTTGTTGCCTGATTTGATAAGAAACTCGACATTGACTCGTTCCTTATGAAATCAGTAAAACAGGTTTAACACTTTCAACCCACCGTTCATAATGAAAAATATGCAACAAACACTATATACAATATACAATACAATATATTTTATTCTGGTATTTTACATATATTACATGTTTTTACCATAATAAAATGTAGTACAGTGATACATGATAAATTAAATTAATTATCGTGTTTGAGGAGCTTAGAATGTGAAACCTGAATGATACGTTGAATGATATTGTATATAAATTTCTGAATAAATTACACGTCAGTGCTTACGGCGATGTTAGATAGCAATCACAGTGACGTTCCTGTTTGAATGCCATCGTGCAGTCCGCTAGCTATCGCCCAACCACCATGCGCATTGGACTTTGAATTAGTGTGAGCATTGTGAATGTTCTCGTGCATATCGCAATACTGAATGTCAACCACGGAGACTCTCTCCTGAGGGGTCTCATTGTTTGTCACTCAAGATTGCCATTGCATTAGATCAATTCAGACAATGCATATTTACTATAGTCATGTCGATGTAACTTCTGATAAATAATACTTGCGATGTTCGCAACCAGTATAGCCCCAGGTCAGTCTGCATACTCGCGCAGGCAGATCAGGGGATCTATACTGCCGAATGAACCCGCAAGACCTACTTGGTAATTATTTCGATTATATTCCATTGTTTACTGTGCGCCTTTTGAAAGCATGGAACTAAAATTTACTAACACTTCTAGTTCATTATCCACATAGTATAGTTTTGTATTTGTTGCACGACCTCTTTCAAACACCATTATTTTCGTCTTTTGTGTGTTCACTTTCAGATTCCAAGTATCACTGTATATGTTTAGTCTGTTTAGTAACTGTTGTAGTTGGGTTTCGCTGTTAGCGAATAGCACAGCGTCATCAGCATATAATAGCATAAATGTGTTGATGTTGTCCTAGGTAAACGTATCTCCGGCGGCATCCTCGCATAAACTATCTGCCATGTCGTCGAGGAAGAATATGAATAAAATTCTGGATATCGGATCCCCCTGCTTGACCCCTTCATTGGAAATTAAAAAGTCGGAAAGCTTAGTTTTAAGCTTCACACAAAGTTTCACTTCATTGTACATGGCTCGTATAGATTTTACCATATGTGAGCTTACCCCTTGTGTGTAAAGTTTCTGCCACAGCATCCGCCTGTCAACGTTATCAAACGCCTTTTGATAGACAACAAACGCCTTAAATAGTTTTTGCTTGTAGTTCATAACTTTGGAAATTGTTGCATGGAATAAAAACATGCAGTCAATAGTAGATGTATGCTGTCGAAATCCATATTTGCAATTCACACATTTTTCATTCGATTCAGCCCATTTCGCTAGTCTGTTGTGTATTATCTGAGTAGATTTTTGATAATACACTGCTCAGCGTTATTCCCCGGTAGTTGTCCGCGTCGTCGATAGATCCCTTCTTGTGGATTGGTGGTATCATTGATTGGCACCAGATTGATGGATAGTGACCGGATTTAAATACCATATGTATAAGCTTCAGTATGTATGGGGAGACAATCTCAGATGTGTGTTTGAATGTCTCTGTCACAAGACCGTCAATTCCGCAAGACTTATTCAATTTCAAAGAGGAGATAACTCGTTGTAATTCAGCACGCGTTATTTCATTGTCAAATTCCGGTAGCGACCTCAATTCGTCCGCGCCGATATCATCCTTACCAATATCTTCATTACTGCTAAATAAGTTTGAAAAATGATCATATAAGTATTTTACTGATAGTTTGCAATCATTTTTTATCACCTTTTTTTGTAGAATTTTCGTATGTTTTTCCAAAACTATTTCGGATTTTCTTTTGCTAATTTTGATATGCGTGTTCCTTCTTTTGATTTATGTACAGCCTTAGTCCTTCGTTTTGCCTTATTCAACAAATTCCGCTTTTGTACAAAATTCAGTCTATTTGTATCCGTTTTATCTCGCTGGAACAGTCGTTTCGCCTGGTTCAGTGTTGATTTTGCATTAAATTTTGTAAAATAATCATTATACCAGTCATTTTTCGTTGTTTGTGTGTTTTGTGTCACATTCTTGTAAATCACTGTTTTGCCGAAATGTTTCGAGGCAATATCATATATATCCAGTTGAACATGCTTGTAACGAGCCGTCTCATCCGAATATGTCGCGAGATTTTCTTATTACATGTATAACAATTAAAATACCCTCTTTCTGACCATTGAATAGCCCCACAAAAACCATATGGAATAATCCATAAATGTTCAGATATCTCGGGATAAAATGATTAATAAATCATCTCAAATAGTTAATAAATACCATATTAAATCATCACAAATAGTTAATAAATGCCATATTAAATCATCACAAATAGTTAGTAAATACCACGATATTAAATCATCACAAATAGTTAATAAATACTATTATATTAAATCATTACAAATAGTTAATAAATACCATGTTAAATCATCACAAATAGTTAATAAAAGTCATGTTAAAGGTACATGCCCACGCAGCAGGTTACACTGTACTACCACTTTTCATTTTTTGTCATGCTTATATGAGCCATATGTCTACCCACTTACGAGTTATTTTTAATTACGGCGCCTGTTAATTGGTGTTAAATCGCATTTTATATGCCGCGACCAGAAAGGGTATTTTCCAACCTCGTGCTATTTTTACCAATACGCATCACGTGACACGGTCAATCATATCGCATCTTTGACATGCGCAGTGAAGTATCGGAAGTTGAGAAGAAAAATCTCTATTCGTGTCCAAATCTAAATCTCCACGTAACTCTTTCCATTTGGTGATCTGGTCGCCAATATTAACCACTCTCTCTCTTTCTCTGTACTGCCTGTCCCTCAGACATTTCGCTTTTTTCTGGCCGACGCTGTCTCATACAATTTCCGTCCTGGACGTTTCGACATGTTGATATTCTTGTTTACATATCATGCATATTGGGAAGCCTACTGGCCTAAACACACAGATAGAACTGTATATTAAACATATAGCGTTTAGGGGTCATTTCACTCACCGCCTGTAAAAGCATAAACATTGGAATCACACATTGAGTTACAATGTCTTTGACGACTGGATCATGCCGTCTTCTCACCAACTTGTCAACACCCGTTGACCATTTCGTTTTTCTGACAGGAAAGGAAACATGACAGCGGGGTCAAAAATCATCACTCACAACAGACGCAGAGCCGCATCACACTTCATTTACATGTGTCCTGCCACACCAAATAATCCATTCCAAACTGCAGATCTTGGCTGTGTACTAGAGCCCCTGTGTAAACACTGTCTCCACATGCATTAATAAACCACATCAGTGCACCCGAATCTGCCTCAAAGCACCTGCAACACAAACATATGCATTTTTCTCCGGACTATTTTTTTAGGGTACCGACCCGGAAGCAGTCTATCTGTGTACTGAGGTCTGTCTACTGGCGCGCGTAGTATATTGCGCATGCGCACCGCAAGCCGTGATGTGAAAGTCGTCGTCCCCGCACATTATCAAAATAGACTGTTACCGCCGCGCGTCGCTAACAGTAAATTGACAATTAATAAATGATTATATTTGTATAGCGGACACTCGTAATTTTTAGAACTGGTGGAATAGTGACATAATAATACACTTATTTAATTCCTATAAAGAACATTTTGTGCCTACTGCGTGGGCATGTACCTTTAAATCATAACAGATAGTTAATAAATACCATATTAAATCATCACAAATAGTTAATAAATGCAATATTGAATTGAATTGAATTGAATTGAACATAAGGATTTGTGTTATTAACATTTTCAACACTAGATAACTCTTTTGTGATGTTTGCAGACAATGTAGATCCAGACGAGCCGGCTCGTAACGAGAATCTGCACTTTTTGTAAGTAAAGTTCATATCTTTTATAAAGAAAGCATCCCTTTTGTATAAATGGACTTGTCTAAAAATCATTTTCTGATGATTGGATAGGTCGGAAGATTAACATATCACAGTCAATTTCATTTACATAGTGTTGAAAGAGCTAATGAAATGCGTGTGCTTGTTTCCAGGTTATGGAAAGTTCCAGAACTTCGAGGACAGTATCAGTAGGAGCCAGCGCGTGATTGTGGTGTTCAGTGAGCGTTATAGCACGGGCTGGAATGAGCTTGTCCTTGACCAGGTGAGCCAGTTGGTCATCGATCGTGAGCTGGTCGAGATAGTCGTGGTGACCCTGGGCGCCTTGCCCATCAACAAGGTGCCGAAACGGCTGCGGGACGTAATGAGACGGCACGAGTTCATCGCTTGGGAAGATAATGAGGAAGCAAGCCAATTATGTTGGGCCGAGCACATCAAGCGACTTGGGCGGGGATTCCAGCGCGTGGATGACGAATGACAGCACAGTCAATTTGTGATATGAACGACACAATCGTCTTCTAAATCATACTCAATTTTACTCCTATATTAACAATCTACAAGGACATTCGCCATGTTTTTAAAACTGGAGTTGCACATGCCAGGTTATAATTTAGAGAGACACAATTTTCCTCCATTTATAATATGTATGACATTTTGTCTGGCAAACTAACAACAACAAGTACTGAAACTTCCAGAAGCCATCCGTACGTATTCTTTTATTTTGTCCTTATTAATTAACGGATTTTTATGAAAGATGGCGCATCAAATGCGTCTTGTTAAGCTGCATTTGGTGGCCCAAACTTCTTTCGTTTTTGCGAAGAATCGATTTCCGTGTCTACGGACACGGAAATCGATTTTTCGCAAAAACGACATATGTATATGCCGAACTCCCTGAATCACCAAATGCAGCTCATGCAGGCGCGTTTTCTGCGCCATATTTCATCAAAATCCGTTGCCTATTAAGTGGGTGCGCTTTCATGCACCTTGTATATAGGTACAGAATAAATATATCCTGAGTCAAGAAAAGTATCACACAAGTGTCAATGTTCATTATGAAACATTCCCCCGGGTGGGGTGGGGGTGGTGTGAGTATGCACCCTCCCTCATCCCAGATATCATACTATAGTTTATACTCTTTATCAGGAGCATGTAAAAGCGTTCACTCACTGAATGGCGAACAGTGTACCCCTTCATCAGACTGCGCGGATGTACAGGCTGATTTTGGGTTACATTGATCGCAAATTGAATAAACTCAATTTCTCTAATCACCGCTACATGTTTCATTTCAGCCTGTTGATATTCATGTTTGTTGATGACCTCACCATGGTTACTTTCGATTTACTGTCTGGCGACCAAGTCGACCCTGGTCAAACGGTGGGATGTAAACCCATTACATGCGAAATACACCTTTACGGGTACATGTATATTGTCTTTATATAATTTATTTTTATTTTTGTTATATCTCAATGACAGTATATGTAGCGACAACTCATTTGATGAGACGATTCAAATGGTGGTCCACCTCCTTTTTCCCCCATGTTAAATTCCCATAGACAAATCAATTTTTCATAAAAACAGACAGTAAGCACATTTAAAGAAAATAATTATGATTTTCGCCGATCGAAATGACATATCCTCTGCACGAAAAGGTTAACAGCCGACATATTCGTAACTGGTTAAAGGCACAGTGTGTCACATGATATATCAGCTATTCAATATGTTGGTTTTCGCGTTATGCACTGCAAACGACAAATATCAACCAATCGCACCATTTCATAAGATTGCCTCCCAAAACAAAAGTTTCAAATTCAACTACAGAGGATCCTCTCTAAACAGAATAATTCATTTTTTATATTTGTTATTTCTCGATGAAAGTATATGTTGCGACCACTCATTTGATGAGACGGTTCAAATGGTGGTCGCGACTTATAATTGTAAGCACATTTAAAGAAAACATTTATGATTTTCGCCAATCGAAATGACATATCCTCTGCATAAAAGGTTAACAGCCGACAAATCCGTCACTGGTATGATATCTCAGCTATTCAATATGTTGGTTTTCACGTTCAACGTGAAAACCAACATATTGAATAGCTGAGATATCATACATTTCCACGTGAAAACCAACATAGGGGAAGGGTTATACCCCTTATATTAGTATTACGATTATTCGTATTCCTATTTTAGGGGAAGGGGCCAAGTGACATTGGTGTGGTATGGACATGGCACCAGGTCAGGTTATTCTAATTTTGTGCTGAATATATTATTTCTCGATGTAAATATTTCGTTCTGATTTAGGGATTCCCCCCCCCCCCCAATGCAGCAGGCTAAAACGGGATCGAACCCGTTTGCCAGGCCTTACATGACCGTAGCTGTTGATATGCCGTTAATCACCAATAAATAAACAAAAACATTCATTTAAATTGGTTTCACTGTAATTCATTTCATTATCGTGTTTTTTCATGATTGAAAATGACAAAATTGTTCATGGAATGCTTAACTACAGTGGCACATCTCCAAACCGTACACCCTGCGGACCTCCCAATGTGTCCGGTTTAGAAAGGTTCCACTGTATGTGCTTTCCGAAACTGTTACAAACAGGAGAGACGATTAAGTTATGTATAATTTCGCAATGCACATATAATAAAGGAAAACTTGTGAAATATACTTATTTTTGTTGTGAAATGATCATACTCGTGAAGCGACATCTGGAAATAAGTATCTGTTATCAACAACAATTTAAGTGAGTTGAATACAATTAAAGTATTAATCATCGATTGCCAACAAATAGCTCTCCGAAAGCATGTTACTAGTATTTCTGTCAGTATCATAAACAGTTTTATCAATCCCAGATATTTTTCAGGCGACTCGGGTATCATCTGGTGCAGAAATAACGAATCCAGAATTATATTAGGTTTACTAATCATATATCACACTTATGCAGTCTGATAATTATACACACATATGCAATTTGTAGGAAGCATGGAAGATGTTTGCCTGACTGACTAGCAAACAGTTCATTGACATTGACCAGACTCCGCAAATCAATTTGGTCGCAAATGGCCAGTCACACAAATACATAATTAATTAATACATGTACATCCACATACTCGTATGCCTACATTGGTGGCTTGAACAGAAAACATACGTTCACCGTTTCAGGTATCATTTTGTTGTAAACGCTGTCAACGTTTACATTCGTTGTATGTTTCTTGTTACCATTGGTTGTATCATACATATTAACATCATGTCCCTAGCGTGCTTTGTCATATATAGTGTCAGGGATATTTGTTGTTACAGTATCATCATTACAATGTAGCTGTTTCATACATATCCTCGTCGTGGCCACAGCGAGCTTTATTATACATATTGCCAGGGATATGTGTTGTTACAGTATCATCATTAGCTGTTTCATACATATTCTCCTCGTGTCCCTAGCGTGCTTTGTCATACATATTATCAGGGATATGTGTTGTTACAGTATCATCATTAGCTGTTTCATACATATTCTCCTCGTGTCCCAAGCGTGCTTTGTCATACATATTGTCAGGGATATGTGTTGCTACAGTACCATCATTAGCTGTTTCATACATATTCTCCTCGTGTCCCTAGCGTGCTTTATCATACATATTGTCAGCGATATGTGTTGTTACAATATCATCATTAGCTGTTTCATACATATTATCCTAGTGTCGCTAGCGTGCTTTGTCATACATATTGTCAGGGATATGTGTTGTTACAGTATCATCATTAGCTGTTTCATACATACTCTCCATGTGTCCCTAGCGTGCTTTGTCATACATATTGTCATTAGCTGTTTCATACATATTCTCCTCGTGTCCATAGCGTGCTTTGTCATACATATTGTCAGGGATATGTGTTGCTACAGTATCATCATTAGCTGTTTCATACATATTCTCCTCGTGTCCCTAGCGTGCTTTATCATACATATTGTCAGCGATATGTGTTGTTACAGTATCATCATTAGCTGTTTCATACATATTCTCCTAGTGTCGCTAGCGCGCTTTGTCATACATATCGTCAGGGATATGTGTTGTTACAGTATCATCATTAGCTGTTTCATACATATTCTCCTCGTGTCCCTATCGTGCTTTGTCATACATATTGTCAGGGATATGTGTTGCTACAGTATCATCATTAGCTGTTTCATACATATTCTCCTCGTGTCCCTAGCGTGCTTTGCCATTCATATTGGCAGCGATATGTGTTGTTACAGTATCATCATTAGCTGTTTCATTCATATTATCCTAGTGTCGCTAGCGTGCTTTGTCATACATATTGTCAGGGATGTTGTACAGTATCACATTAGCTTTGTCATACATCTCTCATTGTGTTTTCTAGCGTCTTTCATAGCATATCATAGCGTTTCATTAGCCCTGTTTCATTACATACATCTATGTGTCCCTAGCGTGCTTTGTCACATATGTCATAGCTGTCATGGCTGTCATACATATTCACCTCGTGTCCAGCGTGATCATATGTCCGATATGAGCGTACAGTATCACGTGATACATATTGCACCACGATATATGTTTGCTTACAGTATCATCATTAGTTGTTTCATACATATTCTCCTCGTGTCCCTATCGTGCTTTGTCATACATATTGGCAGCGATATGTGTTGTTACAGTATCATCATTAGCTGTTTCATACATATTCTCCTCGTGTACCTAGCGTGCTTTGTCATACATATTGTCAGGAATATGTATTGTTACAGTATCACCATTAGCTGTTTCATACATATTCTCCTCTTGTCCACAGCGAGCTTTGTCATACATATTGTCAGGGATATGTGTTGTTACAGTACCATCATTAGCTGTTTCATACATATTGTCCTCGTGTCCCTAGCGTTCTTTGTCATACATATTGTCAGCGATATGTGTTGTTACAGAATCATAATTAGCTGTTTCATACATATTCTCCTCGTGTCCATAGCGTGCATTGTCATACATATTGTCAGCGATATGTGTTGTTACAGTATCATCATTAGCTGTTTCATACATATTCTCCTCGTGTCCATAGCGTGCTTTGTTATACATATTTTCAGCGATATGTGTTGTTACAGTATCATAATTAGCTGTTTCATACATATTCTCCTCGTGTCTCTAGCGTGCTTTGTCATACATATTGTCAGGGATATGTGTTGTTACAGTATCATCATTAGCTGTTTCATACATACTCTCCATGTGTCCCTAGCGTGCTTTGTCATACATATTGTCATTAGCTTGTTTCATACATATTCTCCTCGTGTCCATAGCGTGCTTTGTCATACATATTGTCAGGGATATGTGTTGTTACAGTATCATCATTAGCTGTTTCATACATATTCTCCTCGTGTCCATAGAGTGCTTTGTCATACACATTGTCAACGATATGTTTGGTTAGACACTCATCGTTCGTTTTATCGTACACATCTCCGTTGTCGTGTTGTTCTTGTGTTGAATTGTACACATTGTCACATATAACTTTTCTAGCAGCTTTCTCACCAATGACATCATACTGTGTAACATCGACACCAGTGTCTGCTGTGTTGTAAACGTTATCTGTAGATTTATCTAATTTAGCTCCTGTGTGATCGTATGTGTCAGTATCCTGCTCCATAGCTAGAACGTTATAATGGTTATCGGCGGATCCATGCTGCGCTACTGTATTCTTATCGTTTGTATGGTCGTATGTGTCTTCGTCTGGCGGTGCTACGATATTGTATACTTGGGCCACTTTGCGTTTGTCTTTACCATGTGAATTGATTGTATTTTCCTTCTTTTGTACTTTGGCGTAGATGTAGTTTCGATCGTTATTGGGCACGGTGGCTTCATATGTCAGACTGACATCCTGGTAGTCGCAGATGCCGGCGTTGGTGGCATTATCTGCATCACCCTGTCGTCCATCTTTGTTCATAGTGGTTGCACGGTTACGGTGGCTGTAAGACAATTCAATTCAAACTTCATTAATAAAACGATTACATGTATACAACCGGTGTCCGTTTCACTAAACACTTCGTACGACTAAAATGTTTCGTAAGTGCACAATTATGATAGTCTGTACATTTCACATTAACAATGTTTTCTTGTAAACAATTGTTTGATTTACATTTATTGATCATAGGTTACATATGCAGCATATGTTCAATACATGTAAATCCATCAATTGAAAGTTCCAGACTATCGTAAATTTGCACTTTTAGTCGTACGAAGTTTAGTGAAACGACCTCCGGGAACGATTGTCATTGGAGAAAGTTACCCAATCCAGAAATGTCCGTACTGGTTCCATGAAATGAACTGGTAATGGCTTGTATATATGACACAAGCTATGTGTTTCTGTACTTTAGAACATGTTCGATATTTCACGAAATATATTTACAAACATTTACGATATTTTCCGTAAATCATGTCGAAAGTTGACGAAATGTTCAAAGATAATGCGGAAATAGAGGATATAAAACGAGTTTTCATTTGATATGAGATTTATTAAACAAACGATTGATACAGCGAGAATGACTCACCTACCAATGTCGTTCAAGGTCGTTGGTTGGTGGTGGGGATGGTGGCGATGGGCATATACACTTCCAAAATTCCAAAATTCCCTTTGATGTGAAATAGATATACGAACGCCATTTGTTTGGGAGTATTATATGTCAACATTTTTGAATGCTCTATAGGAAAACACAGGCGGTGGTGTGGGTAGGTTGGGCAAGATGTTTTACAATGCGTCTAATTCCCGGCGTTTGCTCGTCGCTCCCCTGAACGGCATTGCCCGATGAACTACTATGGTACCGACCGTTTATAGAGAATGCCGCCGACGACGACAAATATAATGAGCCCGACAGTCCCGGAAATCGTCCCCGCTATCATTGGAACTGCAAGATACAATGTAACGTCAATATTTATAGGTTATTTGATTTGTATGTGGATATGTACACGAGTTCCGCAGGGTGCGATATTGCGCTCCTTATCACAATATTATGCGCGGCGGAACGAGGGGCATATATCCACATACAAATCAAATAACCTTTTTATTATATACGTACATCACTCGAAATTTATATGCGCTTCCAAATATACGAAATGTAAATAAAATAAACAAATTAGTGGTGAGTTAGAAGGAACTATTTTGCGAGGTGAAGCGTAGTTCCGGCACTGACCAATGTGAACTCTCGAGACGTCAATATGGAAAAAATATTGACGTCTTGCGTTGCATTACGTTTCAATGGAAAAGGAAAGTACGATATAATAAAACGTCAATATGGCAGCGACTGGAGAAATGTGAATTACAGCATTCTGACCAGTCTAGTCCCAGCTCTACTAACACACTCTAGTTGCATGATAATTATCTACACTGTTTGTTAGTACCAGAACGGCCATTTCACTGCATTAATGGCAAACAGTGCAGACCCTGATCAGACTGCGTGCATGGGCAGGCTGATCTTGGTATACGTTGGTCGAAATATCATAAGTACCATGTTTCAGATACAACCAGGAATAGGAAAATAAATGAACAAGAAAGGGTTATGGAATTTGTGACACATGACTGATTGTATGGTGCCGCCATGGTCGCCATTCGGTCAGTGAATTAGATAAATAAACAGCATGCTTATTTATGGCTGTGAATGGCTGTGACTGGAGAACTCGGGTTGATGAAATTTGTGGGCATTTGTTTTAGCCACTCGTACAACTCGATATGATCGTTTCTGTCCATTGGAAACATGGCAGATGTTTTGCTGACGGAATTGCGAAAGACTGTTTAAAACCAAGCACTGTAGTGTAAATCGGGTCTATTTTATAATCTAACTTGTGCCCCTTTGAGACACCTCATGGGATTTTGCACCTTCGAACATCTACGTAATTTCATTAGATACGTTTACGAAATTTACAATATTTTCCGTAAATGGTTGTCAACTTTTGACGTAATTTATGAAAAATATTCTCTAAATTTTGTAAACGTATTTAATGAAATAATGATGTCCGATGGTACAAAATCGCATGGCGTGTCTCATGTATCGTTGTCATTGGGTATTTAGCCAGGATAAGCAAATACAACGACAAATACAGTTGAGATACCAGCTACAATATTCATGCAATTGAACATGTATACACATGGTCTATCGTAATTCTACTTAGAATGGCAATTGTGCCGCACTAATATGTAAATATACTGTATAATAGTATTGACTTGTACAATTGGTGAGACGTTCATAAATAAAGAAATATACGATAATTCCACGTGTGTTTAAACAATCACAACCCAGCAAAAATGAAACATTAACGTCCCCTCATTTGCCCAGACGCATAATTATGCACTTACTATTATCATCACTGCCGTTTGTAGTAGACTTGTTAACTGCAAAAATTAGTGTTTGACTTCACATCAGGATGTAAAGGGCCCCTTTGGTATGGAAGTTTCCTTAGGGCCATATTAAGTTTTTTATCAAAAGACACACGCGCTATCTCTATTTCAAGATGGCTGCCGGCGGCCATATTGAAAATTATGGCCGACGATATATAAAGTTGAATTAAATGTCAATTAAAATTGTGATTCCCATTTCTAGTGGTGTATGCTAGCTTCTAACAGTCATGGAGAAATGAATATCAAATACAGTAGTTTTATCTCAATTCGATTATGGCCGCCGGCGGCCATATTGGAAACAAGAGTGCCGAAGGTCACAATATACGCCCGTCGAGGCAAGGCCAGTCGACAAGGGGAGATAATTCATATGGATGTGATTAACATGCATACCAAAATTGGTTACGATCCGTCAAGTAGAATTTGACTTATTGAGTGGTCAAGGATACAGAGTCCGAAAAATTAAAATGGCCGCCAAGGGGAGATAAATCATCGGCTCATCAAAATCAATAGGCTTCTTCGTGTTGCCGTGATAAACATGTATACCGAATTTGGTTATGATCAGTAAAGTGGAACTTGAGTTATTGCGTGGACAAGGATACAGAGTGCGAAAATTAAAAATGGCTGCCAAGGGAAGATAAGTCATCAGCAATGTTTCACACGTTACGCAAACACGTCTTATTTGGAATTAATAAATCACTGAACTACTTTTTCTTCCGGCAAGGGAGAAAATCAATATACACCATATGGGAACTATTTTCATTAGTTGATATAGTTTTATTCTATCTCCTGTGTATATAATGATACATTACTGTGTTATGTTATGGGTACTAATACATGTTGTTTCAAAAGCGTATCGCTGTAAAGGTATCGTTGTAGACGGAGTTGCAACTAATTTAATAATATTACGGTAAAATGTTTCGTTTAGTACTGATAGTTACTTCTGTACAAATGTAAACATCGTACAGTAGCGCTTTTCTGCAGGTCAACTATACATACTATACCAATGCTACACGTATACTATACCAATACGATATGTTTTCTATACGATATGCATATAATATAAACGTACGGTGTGTTTGTACCGTACATACCAACCGATATCGTATAGATATACCATTCAAATCGTACGTTTATACGATTTTTATACATGTGCATAATTCTGGTACGTTTGTATCGTACAAACATACCAGATTATTGTATATTCATACCATATCCGTACGGATATATCGCATATACGAACGGATATCGTATGTTTGTATAATATTCGTGTAGTACGTTTGCACTATTCGATGATACGGTAATAACTGATAATAACACTGTTCGAACTGCGCCTGTGGGTATCACGACCAGAATTCACTGGCCGCAAACACAGTATCCTTCGGCGTCTATTTATAACATTAGTATTTCTTATTTGAGTTTAATTCCTCGTGAGCGCTAAGCTTTGTGTCAACACATTTACGGAAACTATTGGTTTTCTAAACTAATATCGGCGAAATCCGGCGATATATTTTGTGTCAATTTTCAACACCATTTACGGAAAATATTACTGATTTTTTAAAACAATATCGGCAAAACTAAATACGGTGATAGAATTTTTGTCAAACTTTCAACACCATTTTACGTACAATATTATTGATTTTCTAAAAACAATATCGGCGAAGGTGTACAGAACAACTTACAATATGTCATTGTATGTCTTTAGATTGTTCATCATGTTCTGTAACGATTGTTTAGATTTAGCAAAAAGTACCACATCGTCCGCATATAGCAGCATACACAGGTTGACGTCGTTGACGTTTATAGCGCTGTCGTCATCAGGTCCGACGTTATCCAGCATGTCGTTAATACATAAGATGAAGAGCACGGGTGATAACGGATCCCCCTGCTTGACGCCCATTTTTGAAGAGAGGAGTACTGCCGTTGAATCGTACACACGTATTCACATTGTCGTACATAGAGAGTAATGTTTTTACCATAGTCTCGCTTACTCCTTCTCGTATTATTTTATGCCATAGAAATCTTCGGTTTATACTGTCGAAAGCCTTCTGGTAGTCGATAAATGCGGTGAATAATTTGTCTTTGTTGTGTAGAGTCTTGGCAATTAGAGAATGAAATATAAATATACAGTCAATGGTAGATTTATTCTTCTGGAATTCTTATTGGCACGTATTGATTTGTTCGTGTTCGTCAGCCCATTTCAGCAGCCGGTTATCTAAAACATGTGAGTATGTTTTAGATAGGATATTAATGAGCGATATTCCTCTGTAATTGTTTGTATCGTCTAAATCACCTTTTTTGTGGATCGGTGTCAGGATTGAGGTGCACCATGATTGCGGATATGTACCAGACTTGAAAACAGCATTGAGTATTTTAACTATGTATGGCCCTATTATGTCTATTGAATGTTTTAGTACTTCTTCTATTAAACCGTCAATTCCAGCACTTTTGTTACTTTTATAGGTCGATGTGATGGCGGACAGTTCATTGAATGTAATTTCTGTGTCTAATTCATGTACTGACGGCATTGTCGGCTCTGGACCCGTATAGTTGTCGTCTTTGCCTGAATCGGAGTCGGTGTCTTTTAATATGTCGACGAAATGTTCACAAAAATCTTTTTCAGTAAGATTTTTGGATGAATTACATTTTTTTCTGTATTTCCTTTTCACATTTTTCCAAAACTGCTTTGGTTTATCGTTTGCTAATTTGGCGATTCGTCTACCTTCTTCAAATTTATGGATAGCTTTAGCTCGGCGAAATACTTTGTTTAAACGGGTCCGTTTTGCAACAAATAAAACTCTATTATCGTTTGTTCGATCTCGGTGATAGATGTGTGATGCCCGATTGAGTTCAGATTTTGCTGTTTTACATTCATTCGTAAACCATTTATTTTCAGCTCTGTTTGAATGCTCCGTCCCCGATGTCTGTGTAAATTATTTTCCAAAATGTGAATGTGCTTTGTTGCATAGCGTTTCCGTAAATGTGTTAACTATATTGTCTATTGAGCGCTGATCTATATCTTCGGTAATATTGTCAGAAATACCCGAACAATCATTTATATTTCTTTGTGACGAGTTGTTGATCTGATGACATCACACAGCTGTAAATTTTGACCCTTAGGCAATGTTTTGAAATTGACGCGTGGTTTTGATGTGTGTCCACACCTCGCTGTCAGAGACAATACACTCTCGATTATACGCAGATCTATTAGGCGGCTGGTTATTTTCGGAGGCCCGAATGTTAAAAGCGTGAGACATATTGTAAGTTGTTCTGTACACCTTCGCCGATATTGTTTTTAGAAAATCAATAATATTGTACGTAAAATGGTGTTGAAAGTTTGACAAAAATTCTATCACCGTATTTAGTTTTGCCGATATTGTTTTAAAAAATCAGTAATATTTTCCGTAAATGGTGTTGAAAATTGACACAAAATATATCGCCGGATTTCGCCGATATTAGTTTAGAAAACCAATAGTTTCCGTAAATGTGTTGACACAAAGCTTAGCGCTCACGAGAATTAAACTCAAATAAGAAATACTAATGTTATAAATAGACGCCGAAGGATACTGTGTTTGCGGCCAGTGAATTCTGGTCGTGATACCCACAGGCGCAGTTCGAACAGTGTTATTATCAGTTATTACCGTATCATCGAATAGTGCAAACGTACTACACGAATATTACAAACATACGATATCCGTTCGTATATGCGATATATCCGTACGGATATGGTATGAATATACAATAATCTGGTATGTTTGCACGATACAAACGTACCAGAATTATGCACATGTATAAAAATCGTATAAACGTACGATTTGAATGGTATATCTATACGATATCGGTTGGTATGTACGGTACAAACACACCGTACGTTTATATTATATGCATATCGTATAGAAAACATATCGTATTGGTATAGTATACGTGTAGCATTGGTATAGTATGTATAGTTGACCTGCAGAAAAGCGCTACTGTACGATGTTTACATTTGTACAGAAGTACTATCAGTATAACGCAAACATTTTACCGTAATAATTATTAAATTAGTTGCAACTCCGTCTACAACGATACCTTTACAGCGATACGCTTTTGAAACAACATGTATTAGTACCCATAACATAACACAGTAATGTATCATTATATATCACAGGAGATAGAATAAAACTATATCAACTAATGAAAATAGTTCCCATAGTGGTGTATATTGATTTTCTCCCTTGCCGAAAGTAGTTCAGTGATTTATTAATTCCAAATAAGACGTGTTTGCGTAACGTGTGAAACATTGCTGATGACTTATCTTCCCTTGGCAGCCATTTTTAATTTTCGCACTCTGTATCCTTGTCCACGCAATAACTCAAGTTCCACTTTACTGATCATAACCAAATTCGGTATACATGTTTATCACGGCAACACGAAGAAGCCTATTGATTTTGATGAGCCGATGATTTATCTCCCCTTGGCGGCCATTTTAATTTTTCGGACTCTGTATCCTTGACCACTCAATAAGTCAAATTCTACTTGACGGATCGTAACCAATTTTGGTATGCATGTTAATCACATCCATATGAATTATCTCCCCTTGTCGACTGGCCTTGCCTCGACGGGCGTATATTGTGACCTTCGGCACTCTTGTTTCCAATATGGCCGCCGGCGGCCATAATCGAATTGAGATAAAACTACTGTATTTGATATTCATTTCTCCATGACTGTTAGAAGCTAGCATACACCACTAGAAATGGGAATCACAATTTTAATTGACATTTAATTCAACTTTATATATCGTCGGCCATAATTTCAATATGGCCGCCGGCAGCCATCTTGAATATGAGATAGCGCGTGTGTCTTTTGATAAAAAACTTAATATGGCCCTAAGGAACTTCCATACCAAAGGGGCCCTTTACATCCTGATGTGAAGTCAAACCACTAATTTTTGCAGTTAACAAGTCTACTACAAACGGCAGTGATGATAATAGTAAGTGCATAATTATGCGTCTGGGCAAATGAGACGTATGTCATTTGCGGGTTGTGATTGTTTAAACACACGTGGAATTATCGTATATTTCTTTATTTATGAACGTCTCACCAATTGTACAAGTCAATACTATTATACAGTATATTTACATATTAGTGCGGCACAATTGCCATTCTAAGTAGAATTACGATAGACCATGTGTATACATGTTCAATTGCATGAATATTGTAGCTGGTATCTCAACTGTATTTGTCGTTGTATTTGCTTATCCTGGCTAAATACCCAATGACAACGATACATGAGACACGCCATGCGATTTTATGTACCATCGGACATCATTATTTCATTAAATACGTTTACAAAATTTAGAGAATATTTTTCATAAATTACGTCAAAAGTTGACAATCCATTTACGGAAAATATTGTAAATTTCGTAAACGTATCTAATGAAATTACGTAGATGTTCGAAGGTGCAAAATCCCATGAGGTGTCTCAAAGGGGCACAAGTTAGATTATAAAATAGACCCGATTTACACACAGTGCTTGGTTTTTAAACAGTCTTTCGCAATTCCGTCAGCAAAACATCTGCCATGTTTCCAATGGACAGAAACGATCATATCGAGTTGTACGAGTGCTAAAACAAATGCCCACAAATTTCATCAATTCCCAGTTCTCCAGTCACAGCCATTCACAGCCATAAATAAGCATGCTGTTTATTTATCTAATTCACTGACCGAATGGCGACCATGGCGGCACCATACAATCAGTCATGTGTCACAAATTCCATAACCCTTTCTTGTTCATTTATTTTCCTATTCCTGGTTGTATCTGAAACATGGTACTTATGATATTTCGACCAACGTATACCAAGATCAGCCTGCCCATGCACGCAGTCTGATCAGGGTCTGCACTGTTTGCCATTAATGCAGTGAAATGGCCGTTCTGGTACTAACAAACAGTGTGATAATTATCATGCAACTAGAGTGTGTTAGTAGAGCTGGGACTAGACTGGTCAGGAACGAATGCTGTAATTCACATTTCTCCAGTCGCTGCCATATTGACGTTTTATTATATCGTACTTTCCTTTTCCATTGAAACGTAATGCAACGCAAGACGTCAATATTTTTTTCCATATTGACGTCTCGAGAGTTCACATTGGTCAGTGCCGGAACTACGCTTCACCTCGCAAAATAGTTCCTTCTAACTCACCACTAATTTGTTTATTTTATTTACATTTCGTATATTTGGAAGCGCATATAAATTTCGAGTGATGTACGTATATAATAAAAGGTTATTTTGATTTGATGTGGATATATGCCCCTCGTTCCGCCGCGCATAATATTGTGATAAGGAGCGCAATATCGCACCCTGCGGAACTCGTGTACATATCCACATACAAATCAAATAACCTATAAATATTGACGTTACATTGTATCTTGCAGTTCCAATGATAGCGGGGACGATTTCCGGGACTGTCGGGCTCATTATATTTGTCGTCGTCGGCGGCATTCTCTATAAACGGTCGGTACCATAGTAGTTCATCGGGCAATGCCGTTCAGGGGAGCGACGAGCAAACGCCGGGAATTAGACGCATTGTAAAACATCTTGCCCAACCTACCCACACCACCGCCTGTGTTTTCCTATAGAGCATTCAAAAATGTTGACATATAATACTCCCAAACAAATGGCGTTCGTATATCTATTTCACATCAAAGGGAATTTTGGAATTTTGGAAGTGTATATGCCCATCGCCACCATCCCCACCACCAACCAACGACCTTGAACGACATTGGTAGGTGAGTCATTCTCGCTGTATCAATCGTTGTTTAATAAATCTCATATCAAATGAAAACTCGTTTTATACCTCTATTTCCGCATTATC
>CM055270.1:93812312-94023412 GCA_029237695.1 Conchocele bisecta
TAAAATTCCTATTAATATAAAGTAAATTTGGCGAAAATGTAGGTGAAGGTCAAATGAAGGCCAAATGCTCGTGTGTTTCAGATAAGTAGCATTGGGGGATAAATGTGTGGAAGTTTGGTGACTGTAGGTGTAACAGGTAGTGTGAAATGGACTTAAACGTACAAGGTGAACATTTGTAAAATGCCTAAGTAAATTCCGCGGGTATATAATGAATAGGTTTTTGGATTTGTACGGAAATATATTTCGGCGTACTCGTTCGTTCGGCGGAACCTAAAATTATTCAAACTCTAAGACAATGTTTCCTTTGTGAAGTGTATCGTACTGCATTTTCTGTGTAACGTCATTATAGATTAGTTGATGTTTTCCAATGATTAATAATATCGATGGCTCAAGATGATTATTTAAAGCATGCGGTATGTAACTGTCAAAAAACAATGTTTCTGTTTTAAATCATCATCATTTCGCTGTCCAATGTTGGATTTTATCGAGCCATTGACCTATGACAATGTAAACGATTCTGTAATTTGTCGGCATAAAATGGCGGAAACTACTTTTTATGAGACACGAGGTTAATTGTATCAGCGCGCGTGAAAATAATATACTCAAATTAATACATGTCAGTTTATATTATATTAAATCAGATAAACATTTTGTAATATAAATGTCGTACAGAAAAATTAACAACACATGTATTACACTACACAATAAAATGTTAGCTCACTATCAGAACTATTTTTCATGGCGTATAACTACGTATAAATTACATGTGGAGCGGTCGATCATTGCGCTAAAAATATAACCTTCCTAACAAAATATTTATTATGAAACACGACAGTTAATATTTTATAAAATCACAAACTGTTTTTAAAAATATAACTGTAGCTGAAAAAAAATGTAGCTGGCCAAAAATGTGAGTGACACGTTCATAATGCACCGCTCGCTTTGGAACTCTCTCACGTGGCGTAGCTAGAATCATGAAGCATGAAGTACGTTCGTTGGTCGACAATTACTCATTTGCATAAATCATGTGAGGTCTCAAAAACCGTATAAGGACTATATCCAAGCAAATATGCTTGGATAAAAACACAATCTACGTTGGAAATATCAAATAATTTTACAGTTATTTTCTTGCTCACATCTTATCACTATTGGTCTCTTCATTCAGTTGTTGGTACATTGTCAAAATCAGCACCGGAATCTCAACTTTCATATTTTAATATCAATATATGTTGTACATGAAACTATAGTGTAAATCGGGTCTATTTTATAATAATAATGACACGTCATGGGATTTTTCACCTTCGGACATCTACGTAATTTCATTAAATATATACTACCGTTTACAAAATTAACAATATTTTCCGTAAATGGCGTCAAAAGTTGTTTACTTTTGACGTAATTTATGAAAACTGTTCTAAATTTTGTGAAGCATTTTTTACTAGCTACAATAGTCATGCAATTGAACATGTATACACATGGTCTCTCATAATTCTACTTAGAATGGCAATTGTGCCACACTAATATGTAAATATACTGTATTATAGTATTGACTTGTACAATTGGTGAGACGTTCATAAATAAAGAAATGTACGATAATTCCACGTGTGTTTGAACAATTGACTCCACAACCCGCAAATGGCCTACGTCTCATTTGCCCAGACGCATAATTATGCACTTACCATTAGCATCACTGTCGTTTGGGTTGTTTGTTAATCTGGAGTCCGTATGTGACGTTGACATGGAAACCGCTGACGCAAACGTTACCATGGGATCAGATTTTGCAGTTGCTCCTATATAGATTGGACAAGGTATAATGATAATGAACATAATATGTGTAAGTCAATTTGTTTTATCATTCGAACGTTAAGGAAATAGTTTTACTTTGTAAAATAATTAAATACCTGAAAGTTTGATAGCACGAGATGTAGAAATAAAATGTAGATAGAGGAGACTGGCACAAACTCGCTACTGCGAGCTCCGAGTGTAATAAATCAGTTTATTCAGATCATACACCTAGTGTATAATATGTCAATGAGATGGCGACATAAACCTAGAGTATGGAACGCCATGACTGCCTTAACTGAAGTAATATTGTTATCTCATGTGGATTCGTCTTTGTTTTATATGGATTCATCTTCATCTTATGTGGAATCGTATTTATCTTATATGTATTCATCTTTATCTTATTTGGATTTGTATTTACATTATTTGGATTCGTATTTACCTTATATCAATTCGTCTTTATATTATGTGGATTCTTTTTTATCTTATGTCGATTCATCTTTATCATATGTGAATTCGTACTTATATTATATGGATTCCTCTTTATCTTATGTGGATTCGTCTTTATCTTATGTCAATTCATCTTTATATTATGTGTATTCGTATTTATCTTATGTGGATTCATCTTTATCGTATGTCAATTCGTCTTTATCTTATGTCGATTCATCTTTATCTTATGTCAATTCATCTTTATCTTATGCCAATTAGTCTTTATCTTATGCCAATTCATCTTTATCGTATGTCAATTCGTCTTTATCTTATGTCGATTCATCTTTATCTTATGTCAATTCATCTTTATCTTATGCCAATTAGTCTTTATCTTATGCCAATTCATCTTTATCGTATGTCGATTCGTCTTTATCGTATGTCAATTCGTCCCAATTCGTCTTTTTATTATGCCAATTCGTCTTTATTCGTCTTTATCTTATGCCAATTCGTCTTTATCTTATGCCAATTCGTCTTTATCTTATGTCAATTCGTGTCTATTCACCTTTATATTTTGCCAATTAAATTCATCTTCATCTTATGCCAATTCGTCTTTATCTTATGTCAATTCACCAATTCGTCTTTATATTATGCCAATTCGTCTTTATCGTATGTCGATTCGTCTGTATTTCATGTCGATTTATCGTTATTTTATGTCAATTCATCTTTACCTTATGCCAATTCGTCTTTATCTTAAGCCAATTCAATTCATCTTTATCTTATGTCAATTCGTCTTTATATTATGTGGATTTGTATTTATCTTTCGTCGATTCGTCTTTATCTTATGTGGATTCATCTTTATATTATGTGGATTCTTACTTATCATATGCGAATTCACCTTTATCGTATGTCAATTCGTCTTTATCTTATGTCGATTCATCTTTATCTTATGTCAATTCATCTTTATCTTATGTCAATTCACCTTTATATTATGTGTATTCGTATTTATCTTATGTGGATTCATCTTTATCGTATGTCAATTCGTCTTTATCTTATGTCGATTCATCTTTATCTTATGTCAATTCATCTTTATCTTATGCCAATTAGTCTTTATCTTATGCCAATTCATCTTTATCGTATGTCGATTCGTCTTTATCGTATGTCAATTCGTCCCAATTCGTCTTTCTATTATGCCAATTCGTCTTTATTCGTCTTTATCTTATGCCAATTCGTCTTTATCTTATGCCAATTCGTCTTTATCTTATGTCAATTCGTGTCTATTCACCTTTATATTTTGCCAATTAAATTCATCTTCATCTTATGCCAATTCGTCTTTATATTATGCCAATTCGTCTTTATCGTATGTCGATTCGTCTGTATTTCATGTCGATTCATCGTTATTTTATGTCAATTCATCTTTACCTTATGCCAATTCGTCTTTATCTTAAGCCAATTCAATTCATCTTTATCTTATGTCAATTCGTCTTTATATTATGTGGATTTGTATTTATCCTTTGTCGATTCGTCTTTATCTTATGTGGATTCATCTTTATATTATGCGAATTCATCTTTATCGTATGTCAATTCGTCTTTATCTTATGTCGATTCATCTTTATCTTATGTCAATTCATCTTTATCTTATGCCAATTCGTCTTTATCTTATGCCAATTCGTCTTTATCGTATGTCGATTCGTCTTTATCGTATGTCGATTCGTCCCAATTCGTCTTTATCTTATGCCAATTCGTCTTTATTCGTCTTTATCTTATGCCAATTCGTCTTTATCTTATGCCAATTCGTCCTTATCTTATATCAATTCGTGTCAATTCACCTTTATCTTTTGCCAATTCAATTCATCTTTATCTGATGCCAATTCGTCTTTATCTTATGTTAATTCGCCAATTCGTCTTTATATTATGCCAATTCGTCTTTATCGTATGTCGATTCGTCTGTATGTCATGTCGATTCATCTTTATTTTATGTCAATTCATCTTTATCTTATGCCAATTCGTCTTTATCTTAAGCCAATTCAATTCATCTTTATCTTATGCCAATTCGTCTTTATCTTATGTCAATTCATCTTTATCTTATGCCAATTCAATTCATCTTTATTTTTTGCCAATTCGTCTTTCTCTTATGCCAATTCGTCTTTATCTTATGTCAATTCGTCTTTAGCTTATGCTTAGGGAACGACACTCAGAAGCAACCGACAACCGTTCATCGCTGAAATTGTTCAAATAAACGGACATTCCTAAGTTTTCGAGCATGTACCGTTTTGGCCCCTGGTACTTGAGAGCTAAATCCTGTTATGCCCCATTAAAAATGAATACGATCTGTACTGATCATATGGATTTTCGGGCTAGAACTAAGTGACTCTGGTGTGGAATGGACCTGGCACCAGGTCACGATATTCTAATTTCAGGACTGAATATATAGTTCTGTAAATATTGTGTTCTGATTTTGGGAATTTCCCTCATTGTGGACGGGTTGAATACGGGATAATCCATCCCGTTGGCCCGGCCTTAAATGACCCCGGCACTTGATAGGTCGTTAAACACCAATGATCAATCAATCAATCTTTAGCTTACGTCAACTCATTTTTTGTTAATTGTTTTGTCTTATGGTGGTATGCAGTGGCGGATCCAGTATTTCACCAAGGGGGGCATCTGGAACTTCGACTGAGCGGAGCTTGAAAGTTGGCTAGGGGGGTCCGGGGGCATGCCCCCGGAAATTGTTTGAATTGCGGAAGCCATTTCCTGCATTTTACTGCCTTTTTATCATATATTTGAAGATCATAACAGTCCGTACAATCTATATGCAAAACATTTTCATAACACTTGCTCAATATTTCGTTAAAAAAAAATCAAAACAAATCGGGATTTCTGAAGGGGGGGCTGCCGGGCTGAGAAATGGGACAGTATGGCGTTTACTATAATTAGCACTAATTGGATATATAATTCCTTTTGCAAACGCACACAGAAAATTACTCGATTCTAATCGTCTTGCTGGTGTTATTAATACTACTCCATTGATGGAATAACGAACAGCGTAGACCCTGATACGACTGTGCGGAGGCACAGGCTGATCTGGGGCTACTCTGATCGCATATGCCGAAGGTCCCTTTTGTCAGCCAGGGGTGGGGGGGGGGGCATATATTGTGTCGGGTTGACATTATCTTTTGTGCGTATATCTTAATCTTATGTGGGTTCGTATTTCGGTTGTTCTTATCTTATGTAAGATAACGACTAATAGGCATAATATAAAGATGAATAGGCATAACATAAAGATGAATTAACATAAGATAAAGATGAATCGTCATAAGATAAAGACGAATTGGCATAATATAAAGATGAATTGACGTAAGATAAATACGAATGGACATAAGATAAAGACGAATCCACATAATATAAATACGAATTGACATAAGATAAAGATGAATCGACATAAGATAAATAAGAATCCACATAATATAAAGACGAATTGACATAAGATAAATACGAATCGACATAAGATAAATACAACTCCACATAAGATAAAGATGAATAGAATACACATACGATGAATACGATTCCACATAAGATGAAGATGAATCCATATACAATAAAGATGAATTCACATAATATAGCAATATTAGTTCAGTTAAGGCAGTCATGGCGTTCCATACTAGAGTGTATAATATGGAAATGAGATGACTACATAAACCTAATCTATAATATGTAAATGAGATGGCTACATAAACCTAGTGTATAATATGGAGATGGATACATAAACCTAGTGTATACTATGCAAATGAGATGGCTACATACATCTAGTGTATAATATGTAAATGAGATGGCTACATAAGTGTATGACATTATCCCCCGCGGATATTATCTCCACTGTATAATATTGACGGATAGGAAATTATCCCCCCCATTGAAAATCACGGATAGGACATTATCCCCCCCCCCACCCCACCACCTTGAAAATAGCATTGACTGCAAACATTTTGTTTTGTAATTTTTCATTGTAATCCCATTATGAAAACATGTAAAACGAGTTTAAACAAAAGCATGTACTTACATGTATATCTTGTACTAGAGCCCCTACGAACTTCCTAGCCAGAATGTTCAATGGGGGATAATTTCTTAGATATTGTCCTCCTGTGTTAAAATGTATAGGGTGGATAATGTCCGGGGGCGGGATAATGTCCGTTCCCCACATAAACATGGTCAGTAAGGCTTCAGTATGGAGCTGTGTTTTACTGATTAATATAATACCATGCTAGCGTCTTTACAAGTTATCAAGCTCGGCCAGGAGACGGTAGGAATATTCTCGGCGAGTCTCGGAATGTCTGCTCATCTTCTAGCCTCACTTGGTAAACTTGATAACAAAATACCATAATCTGGTATTCTATATATACTACCGTTGAACCTCTCTACACCGGACACAATCTTACGTCACCAGGGACCCGTTTCACTAAACTTCGTACGACCAAAATGTTCGTAAGTGCAAATTTAGGATCGTCTGGAAATTTCAATTGATGGATTTACATGTGTTGAGCATAGGCTGCATATGCATAAATGTAAATTCAATAATTGATTACAATACAACATTGTTGATGCGAAATTTACAGACTATCAAAAGTTTGCACTTACGACCATTTTAGTCGTACGCAGTTTAGTGAAAGGGGCCCCAGGGTGTCTGGTTTAGCGAGGTCCGACCGCATTTAAAATCTCATTGAAGATTTTGTTGTCATTTTCAATCATGAACAGAAACAATGAAAAGTCATGCAGAGCATGATGTTATTAGCCGATCAAATCAGGGTTCAATATATGTCCACATTTTAGTAGTTACTGAGTCTCGGGGGGGGATGAATGAGCGAGTGAGTATTGGTGTTTAACGGCATATCAACAGCTAAGGTCATTTAAGGCCGGGCCAACGGGTTGTACTATCCCGCATTAAACGGGTCCACGATGAGGAAAATTCCCAAAATCAGAACTCAATATTTCCATGCCACACCAGTCATTTTAGTAGCTCGGCCCCAAAGTAATATGATTTGCCATAAGCTTATTACTTCTTAATGGAGCATAACAGGTTAACCCTTATCATGCCCCAGCCTAAATGGCTTATCTACACAGCCACTGCCAGGCTATTTACACAGGGGATATGATTACTGCAGTAAATGTGTTACTGTCCTGCTTAATCATGTAATTACTATCATGTATTGCTATTTTACCTCTTGGTAGCCTGCATATCAATTGAAGAAAATTGAACAAGCTTTCTTTTGGTATAATTCTTCTTTCCGTATTTTCCGCCATTTTATTGGAAATTCCAAGCCAACAAAAGAATGGATTTCTACACGGCTATTTTGGTGCATAGACGCATCTATTCACACTGATTGGTCAATATTATTAGACAGAATGACATCATAATCATTTAGTCGGAGGAGATTTTGAGCAGAGGTCGATTATAATTTAGCCGAATAAACACATTTTAGTCCAATAATCGGCGTATGTTGGCGTATATGGCCATTAGAGCCAACTATGGACTTCAACAACAATAACTTCCGGGTTAAATCTCTTCCGCCGTTCAGCTCATTACGTATTCAAAATTGTGTTATTTGGCTATTTTTAAAGTTTTAAACGGAGATAATTGCCAAAAATGCAAACTTTATCGGTTGATGCAATTTGGAAGTGATACAGCACAATTCGCGTTCGTAGATTACCGAATAGCGGAGAAAAGGGTTGCTACAAAGTTTTTCAGAATTCGATGGATGATCAATATATTAGCCGATCTATAAATAGATCGGCTAATGACAATGAAATGAACTTCAATGAAAGCCATGTACCATAAACACGATGGGATCCCTATGATTTCCGGTTTAGAGAGGTTCTGCAGTATATATACCTGTGCTACATAGTATCGTGTAGTTTGTACTGATGACAGGCGTAAACCTGAGGTACACGGAATCGTTCGCCTTTGCTAGGTAGCCGTACTGCTCCGGGGCAACCACTCCCATTTCTGTTAATATTATATTAAGTGTACAACATTAGATACAACCTTTACCCACCCTAACAATACAGCCAGTGTATAGCAATGACGATAAATATACAGGTCAATGTACATAGTTACTGACAAATAACCATGTGGTATAAGTTCACGGGAAGTATGTACAGGTATGTTGTGGTATGAATGACAAAACACTCTTTAAATCCCCACTTTTACTCCGATATTAAACATCTATAAGGTAGGACACTCACCATCTTGTTAACGAACGGAAGTGGTACTAGTGTAACTTGGGCCCGGCTCTGTGGTACTAATGTAACTTGGGCCCGGCTCTCTAATTCAGTAATTGTAACGCACACCAAGGCGGGGACCATCAGGGTCCCGGCCTTCGTGCGCGTTGCAATTACTGAGAGAGAGAGAGAGAGGGGGTGGATAGTGAGGTAGCACATGGGGCAAAGAGGAAAAGGATCAAGTTTTACAATGCTCAAGTAATATAGAAGCAGCTAAATATTAAAAAAACAAGTGCTGCAGTTAATTTCAGTGTACATTAACACGAGGTTGTAAAGGATGAAGATGGAAAACAGCCGATCGGGCTTGAGTCTTGGGCATCCACCAACGGTGTTACTTAACCCATTCACCCCAAAATAATTCGAATGAATTTTGACTATAATTGTGTCGCTATTCCACCAGTTCTAAAAAATGTGAGTTGCCGCTATACAGATATAATCATTGGTAATATTTATTTTACTGATAATGACACGCGGTGGTATCAGTCTATTTGATTATGCAAATGAGACATGACTTTTTTTAATTATTTATACTAATTAAATGCGCCATCAAGAAAAATAATGTTTTCAACCAATTCAACCGTCACAAAATGTTTTCAGACTAGTCCGTTTATGAAAAGGTGGTGGGGGGGTTGTTCATGAAAGTATGCAAATTACTTGCAAAATATGCAGATCCTGATGAGACGGCTTGTCACGAGCCGGCTCATCTGGATATACACTTTTGCCAATACCACTATACAGGCATGTGGTGTTGAAAGGGTCAAATCGTTTCGAAGTGCTAACATACTCCTGTACATACTTAAAGGTACATGCACTCTCAGTAGGCACATGTTCTTTATAGGAATCAAATAAGTGTATAACTGTGTCACTATTCCACCAGATCTAAAAAATACGAGTGCCCGCTATACAGATATAATCATTTAGCAATATCTATTTTACTGATAGTGACTCGCGGTGGTGTAAGGCTATTTTCATATGCAATTGAGTCATGCTATTTTCGACAGATTATAAAGTATTATCATCGCACATCAACAAATAAATAGAGAGAATAAATAGTAACGTCCGTTAACATTTTAAGGAAACACGGTTATCGCCCCAGATAGAAGTGTGGAAATTTACGTTTGACATAAAAAGTACAGTAATGACAATCAATACGTGGGGTAAAGGTGAAGGAATGTTTATTTTGCCAGAAAATGTCTCAGGTGATGACTGATATAAAGAACATGTTGTGCCTACTGAGTGGGCATGTACCTTTAAAATTAACAGCAGTGCAGTCATTGTTTTCTTCGGGCATGGTATTCAGTGTATTGGCCGTGTAAAATGGAGAACTTTGACTACGTCAATATATGTTCTCCATTTTGATAAATATAATGAAGATAAACAACATGTTTCAACGTGTCTGCGTAAGCCGTTTTTACGCCAGTATTGAACATCGAGCAACTAAAGTAACATGACGACACTCGTAAGTATAGGCTTGAAACCTTAGAGAGAAAATCATCCCACTTGTGTTGGCAACCAGATTTGTGTCTGCGACTGGAAAATGGGGCTGATGGGTTTTGCGACCAGTGTCGATCCAGGTCAGCCTGTGCATCAGCACAGTCTGATCAGGATATACACTGTTCGCTATTCCATCAACACCAGAAACAAGCTACATTTCGCCAATCACAGCCACATTTCGCGACGACATATACACACCCTCCTGCCACGTGTCCCTTCCCGCCCTATGACAAAAGTACGTCATACATAACCTGAGACATGTCGAACTATGTTTACTTGTACAAGTCTCACAGTGTGACGGTCAAATGGGTCACATTCTTGATTGTAAAAACTACTTCTTTGATCAAAATGTTGCCTCATTTACGCTTTCAATCTTCAGACGCAATTTTAACATGCTTCATGTTAAAGTAGGAACGTACCGTCTGTCGTGTGAATCACCAGGTCTCGGAATAAGCCCGTCCAATATCGCCGGTTTTCATAGACATTACGAATTTTATTGTATGTGGACAAAGTTTCATTCAGTACCCGGGCTGGACGTCGGCTGTTGGTAAAGCAGTACTGGGATGATGTCAGCCAGTCCCTGAATTTGACAGGGACCCATAGCTGTTCACCTGCAGACATTGGTGACACAGAATGTTATATAACGGTGAATTGACGAAGCAAGAGTAATTTACATATACGACGTAGCCATTCCAAGTATTACAAACGGATTTCCCCATGGAATTATGGATGTATATATATATATCATAGAACCTCTTATCAAAATCCCATCGAGATATACTCATTCACAGAAAAGGCGTGCAACAAATATATTCCGACACTATGATAACCTAGCGGTGGCGGCGTTATTATACTGGCCAAACGATCGTGGTTTCGAGCCAGTAGGCGTGCGTTGACCTGTGTCCTTGATCAAGAAGCTTCATCCACCTTTCGTTATTTCACCCAGCTGTAAATAGGCACTGGTCAATTACATGTACCGGGATTGAATTTGAACTTATATGTACATCTGCATATGATAAAATGCACACACATCTAAGTCACCAAAGTGGGTTCGAGATAATGAAAGACACATAACACAATGTGCATCATCACGTGGTTACAACAACAACAACAATAGCTGAAAGTGTTGAAATCTCGCCCAATCCAAAGTTTGTATTATTTGATATTTTCCTTAATATGCAACGGATTCTGATGAAATATGGCACAGCAAACGCGTCTTCATGAGCTGCATTTGGTGGAAAACGACAGAAGTTTGGGTCAAAGTAGAGAGACCACCAAGTGCAGCTGAAGAAGACGCGTTTGTTGCTCAATATTTCACCAAAATCCGTTACATAATAAGGACAAAATAAAAGAATATAATTATACAAGTGCAGGTATAAATTGTGAATGACAGAGCCATAGAGAATATCAGCTGAGTGTCTGTTAATATAAAGCTTATCAGGCAAAACTAGGAAATAAAACACGTAGGAATTCCGAGGCGTTTCTACCGTTTCCGAGCCTAGCATGCTGAACTTTAAATCAATAGACACAATTTAATATTTGCGGTTGGTGAAATAAAACAAAATAATGTGTTGGAAATAAAGCGGTCTTGTTTACGTTGCGTCATTACAGTAACACGGGCATCATTCTGTCATTCACTTGACGTTAGTTTTCTATGAAACGTCAGTTTTCAATTCGTGACCCCAGGCGTGGATCCAGTAATAAGATTCAACATTAATGATATGAATCAGAAAGGATGGATTCACCTGTATGATAAGCATACCCTCCCTCTCGGAAATATACGAATTTAACGACCCTGTCTACCAAAATGCCACAGTGGAGTTATGTACGTAGTACATACCAAAATGGCGTGTTCACCGTCCCCTATTGTAACCTCGGTTCCACTAGGGGTGGGTGAACAGTAGGGGGTTCCAAAATCCGCCTCTTTTGTGACCACTGTAAAGTATAACTATATTTAAATGGCGATGGCGCGAAAGCCAACGGGCCTGCACATTTGTTTCGAGTGATCTCACCGTATTTCAATATTATTGAAAACCAAAATGGCGGCCGTTACCAAGGGGATGCCAAATTTCATGCTTTCGTCACAAAGTGCACACATATTCTCTATTTCCAACTGCCACACTAACAAACAGTTAGCTCAAAACAAGCAAAATATTCGCACTAGTTGTTCAGTATGTACTACTTTCGACGGTTACACGTGCTTACCGGATTCACACAGAACTCCAAGGAAATGGTCACAGAGCGTCAAATACCAATCCCCGGAAGTGACGTCAGGGACGTATGCCACGCAGTCGCCTTGGCCTGCTTGATAATTTTGCATTGATGTGTTAGTCTTCACTGGAACACAGGAGAAATGCGATTATCTATATGACTATAAGCGGCCTGAGCTAATTTGCAGTAGGCCGGATGCTGGATTATCTCGGGCTATGTTGGTCGCACACGTTGTAAGGTACCTTCTCAGCCGGGGGAACCGCTGTACCAATTCCATTCATGCAGGGAACCGACAACTTGTTCTGGGGCCAGTTTCACTAAACTTCGTATGACTAAAGACTAAAATTATCGCAAGTGCAAATTTATGATCGTCTGGAAATTTGAATTGATGGATTTACATATATTGAGTATAGGCAGCCTATGCTCAATACATGTAAATCCAATAATTATTTACAAGAAAACATTGTTAATGTGAAATTTACAGACTATCATACTTTTGCACTTACGAACATTTTAGTCGTACGAAGATTAGTGAAGCGGCCCCCTGATTCCAACACCTATATGCTGTGAATATAAACATGTATGGGCATGGGCCAGTATTTTTTTCGATAATATTAAATTTTATCAAAGTTTAAGAATGATCCTCCTTTTTATTTCGCAAAACTTGGTCAAATATTGATTTTATTACGAAAATGTATTTGTCGATGCAGGGGGAAATGAGGTGGAAGAGCTGGGGGAGTGTTACAAAACGAAAATTTTGGAAATTGCCTCCGAAACCTGGCTGGATATCTTGAAAATGATCTAACTAAGAAAACTAAAGTTCGATTTGAAAATCGGTTTACTATTTCTAAAATGCCAAATATTTTCCTTATTTTTTCACAACAAAATCAATATTGGACCAAATTTCCTGAAATAAAAAGGCTCATTATTAATTTTCTATAATTTAATACATGTATTATCAAAAGAAATATTGTTTTTGTATTGTTTATATATAGCAGTAAAAGTTGGGTAGCTTTCGTGAAACAGACAGTAGTGGATAAGCGATCCGTGTCTCACACACGAATGTCAACGTCCCCAATGCCAGAGCGATCCGCCTAGCAACTGGGAGGTCGAGGTCTCTAGCCTATACTCGGGATAGAAAACAAGGTGATCGGCGGGATTTCGAAGGCTCTAGCCTATGCTCAGGATAGAAAACAAGGTAATCGGCGGGATGTCGAAGGCTCTAGCCTATACTCGGGCTAGAAAACAAGGTGATCGGCGGAAGGTCGAAGGCTCTAGCCTATACTCGGGCTAGAAAACAAGGTGATCGGTGGGATGTCGAAGGCTCTAGCCTATGCTCAGGATAGAAAACAAGGTGATCGGCGGTATGTCGAAGGCTCTAGCCAATACTCGGGCTAGAAAACAAGGTGATCGGCGGGATGTCGAAGGCTCTAGTCTATGCTCGGGATAGAAAATAAGGTGCTCGGCGGGAGGTCGAAGGCTCTAGCCTATACTCGGGATAGAAGGCTCGAGCCTATACTAGAGATGGAAAATAAAGTGCTCGGAGGGAGGTCGAAGGCTCCAGCCTATACTCGGGATATCGCAACTGGGAGGTCGAAGGTTCTAGCCTTCGGTGGGATCAGCGTGTAAGTGTTACACTACACCAACGTTACACTACACCAACTGGGAATTTGAAGGCTCTAGCCAATGCTCGGGCTAGAGAACAAGGTGATCGGCTGGCGGTCGAAGGCTCTAGCCTATACTCGGGATAGAAAACAAGGTGATCGGCGGGAGGTCGAAGGCTCTAGCCTATGCTCGGGCTAGAAAACAAGGTGATCGGCGGCGAGTGCCTCACCCACGAAGGTCAACGTCACCAATGTCAGAGTCATCCTAATGACACCGGGTACGTCCAAATATGTTGCCGGCCGCTACGACGACGTCGTCACCACCTGCGCTAACGCGGGGGAGACAACATATGGTACCAATTGCTTGCCTGCATGTACCTGTCTGGTGCATAACGGATATGAATTTGGAAGTACTGATGTTTAAGACTATTGTCAATTTCACGAAACCTGCCGACATTTTACGGCTATATAAATAATGCAAACACAATATCTTTGTTTCGATAATATTAAATTATAGCAAAATTTATGAGCGGGCCTTCTTTTTATTTCGTGAAATTTTGTCAAATATTGATTTTCAGGCGGAGATTTTTTGTCCTCACGTTAAATCCCCATAGACATATTCACAGAGTGAAGATGTCTATGGGAATTTAACTTAACATGGGGAAATCTTTAGAATTTCAGAAAAACTGGACCGATTTTCAAAATTTAACTTGTTAGATCATTCCAAGCTATCCAGCCAGGTTTCGGAGTCAATTTTTCGTTTTCTGGATCCTCCTACAGCTCCTCCACCTCCGTTTCCCCCATGTTAAATTCCCATAGACAAATCAACTTTTCGTAATAAAATTAGTAGCATAGAGGGAGTCACTTTATTTTACCTCGACTAATGGTAGCCGAATTTGGGGGTGTTTAAGTAACCACCAATATCATCCAATATATTGGTGGTTATGGTTTATATGGCGAAAAATAAGAAAAAAATGGCTCCACCCTCAATATCGTCCAATATATTGGTGGTTGAAGCAAATCCTCCAATCGGGGATTGGCGGAGCTGATTGGAGAATTTGGGTGGATTCATTTTTCCGAATTTTGTAAATTCGAAAAACTAATTAACTCTTAATTATGAGAATCTTCAGAACTTAACCGGCAGCTGGGTGTCAGAAGGCACCGCGAGAAGTTCTTCGCGAACTAACCCGCGCGATGGTCCATCGTCCAAATAGTACAGCACAGGCTCATCGGGTTTGGTAATAGATCGATCGAGATGATATACATTGAGAGACAACACGGGATCAGTCGCACGGCGGCGACCACCTTCGAGCTCTCCCGGTTGATAGAGGTACCGGACGGCAACATCAGATGGAAGCCGTTTCTCCGCTAAACCAACAGGTCGCCCGCGCGAGACGGCAGATGGTTTGTGCGACACCGTTTTTGCCTTGATGGCATCTACGGGCTTTTTACCAATCAATCTGGTCACCTCCCCGTTCAGTGCGGAGACCAGGGTGAGCAGCCTGCTCACCCACTCGGTCGATCGCGAATGAGAGTTTACCAGCTCTTTGGCGTATTGGTGTCCGAACAACCTCTCAGACAGGGTTCGATTGAACCGCTCCACGATCACCTGGTCCCGGTGGATGTTGACGCGGCCGCGTCTGACAGACACTTTGTGCTTAAACAATAGATGAGAGACCACACCCATGAACTCGCGGCCGGGATCGACCTTGAGAAGATTCGGCCATTTGAGAGGACTCCTCTTATATATTCGGAAAAGAGCATCGGCCACCCCCTTAGACTCTTTAGTGACCAGCGGCTCAGCCCCCTTATATCGACTCGCTATATCAACGATTGTCAGTGCGTACTTGTACGTCTTGCGACCGACGCGATCGTGAGGTAGAAGCAGGAGATCTGATTGTTGAACTTCGTTCGGCACAGGAACGTCGAATTTCGGCCGCGGAATATTGCGAGGCGCGGGCAAATAGGTCTGCCAGATGGCCTGCTTCTTGAGCCATTCCTTGGCTGCGTTTTCGGAAACCTTGGTCGCCGCCACGAGGTTGTTGATGGCCGCGAGCCCCTTCCAGTAACCGCGGGGGCTGTAGTATGTGTTCGCCAACTTGCGCGCTAGGCGAGCCGATAGTTTGGTATCAATCTTGCGCGTGTCCATCGTATGCGAGGTATTCTAGTAGGGCGAACAATCTCCAACATGCCTTCGCCAGATCGTCCGGTAACTGCGTCGTCGATACTAAATCTTTGTTGGAAGTTTCGCAGCAGCCCCAATCGCAATTGGAGTTCCAGCTCAGGAGAGGGAACTCGGAGGAATCTAACATCCGCTTTGCGAAAATGGTGGCCGCTTTTTCGTCCTCGCGCCACGTCTCTAGAGAGTCTTGGGCCAGACGGATCAGACCCTGTGCGGCCGCTAAACGGTGTTTAAGGGGCCGTGTAGCCTACATCGATCGAAGAGTAATAAAGCTCGTCAACTAACATCGTTCTATATATATATTATTTAAAAAAAGAAAATTTTTAATTATTGCTTATTGCTTTTTCAATATAGTAGCTGACGAGACCTACCACACCCATTCCCACGACGATGAACGCGATCTCGCGGTATTTTTGGGCCTCTGACGGTACATAGAAATCTGAAAGTTGGGGCTCGGGATCCAGCGGTGCGAGAATTTTCTGCGGACATGCCAGCTTGTACTCGAGCATGGCTTCGTCAACATTCCAGAAAGTTTGCACGGCGTGATTCTCGCGGTGAAGCTCTTCGTTGATCGCGTCCAGACGGTTGGTTCGTTTTTCCGCCCATGCTTCATTTGCACTATTGAATTGTTCAGTAGCTAAATCGTGACGCCTTTTCTTCTCATCCGAGTCTCCTAGTTTCGAGAAGAAATAGTTGCTACCGCCGAACGACAATGCGTTCGCGATTGCGGCACCTACTATTGCTACGGCAGTACCCATTTATTTCCATATATTAGCAGGTAGAATTCCAGCTTTAATTAGATAATCTCGGGTCGAAATTGCGGACGCTACATCTAAGGTCACGAGCCCTACGTCTCTCAAGGTCATGTCCAATTTGGGAGCGGTCCCTCCTAAGACCATCTTTGATAGTCGTGCAAACCCGATACTGAGACCCGATATCTCACCGGCGTGATAAACCGCAATCACTGTTATTTTACCTTCGTTTCCAGCCATTATATTTATTGCATATAAACGGGATCGCGATTAATGTTTAAATGGGGCGCGATCGGTTTCGTAACTTTCTTCGGAACCGCCTCCAACTGCACAGGTGCGGTTGAGGGTTGTTTCGAAAGGTAGTTCCACACACACAGGGTGCCCACGACTGTCAGACCCCACCAACAACCCACGGGATGATCCAGGTAGGAGCTACAGCACTCCACGATTGCTCCGCAGGAGATTGAACCGCAGCTGCCTTCGGGTGTTTTGCTGTTTCTACCCCCAACTCCAATTGCGATTGGGGCTCTTGAGCTGGAGCGGCTGGAACAGCAATCCCCGATTGCAACGACTGTTTGGCCTCTCGAAGCTCGGCGAGTATTTTATCTTGTTTAGCTTGCCCGCCCAGCTGCCTGTCTTTTTGGGGTTTTGTGTCGGGCAATCGGGTTCATCCAATCTCGATTGGGAGTTGAGGGTTCATCCAACCGCACCCCCAATTCACGAAATGGAGTTGGGGGTGCAATCGCGTTCATCCTATCTCGATTGGGAGTTCCGTCACTCTCGCAGGTGCGTCTTGTATCATCATTTTCTGAGCTTATAGTTCGTGGGCATATATGTCCAAATTGACAGTGCTTAGCCGTGGTCAACGCAGTTGTCAGCGGAGCTAAGTACATTCCAAACTTGTGATAAATTGAGCAGCAGGCTGTTCTAAGAGTGTGTCCTACAAAAGGGTCAGTTTCTAAATCACCAATCAACCCCGCGGTGTCAGATATAGGGAGAATTGCACTGACAGCGGTAGCGTACAAATGAATAGCCGCCGCCCCAAGAGTTTTCGTCATCTCTGCCCACAATTTAGACTCGTATCGCGCATACATTTCATCAACCTCTACATCTGACATCTTATCCACCTGACAAACTGAGAGACGTCTACCGAAATACTGCTTCGATTGCCCACCCCCCCCCCCCCCCCCCAGCAACCAGCGCAGCTAGCCGCTCGCGTCGCGTCGTATTTTCATTTTCTTTCATCCCAAACGTGAATTTGGGGTGCGGTTGGGTAGATACCGTATCGGTAGTCAGACCATCTTTCAGGAAAGATACCGGCAGTCGGAGCGACTGTTTCTTCCATTAGCTGATCGAGAAGTTCGTCGCAGTTCATTATTCCAACAGTGCTGGGTGTACTATTCTGACTAATCTTATAAGTTTAACATCAAACTGTTTGTAATTTTCTTAAAATTAATTATGAGTAACAGCAAAATTCGCGAATTGAAGTTGCGAATAATTCAGTAATATTTAGTAAATAATTCAGTAATTCAGTAATAATTCAGTAATAATTCAGTAATATTTACTAAATTATTTAGTAGATATTAGTAGATATTAGTATATATTAGTAGATATTAGTAGATATTAGTAAATATTAGTAGATATTAGTAGATATTAGTAGATATTAGTAAATATTAGTAGATATTAGTAGATATTAGTAAATATTAGTAAATAGTAGTAGATTATTTAGTAAACAGCAACTTGTTGCGAGTAATTCAGTAATTCAGTAATTCAGTAATTAATTGATAACTTCATAATTTGTGGGTTGATCAGTCTTTAGCAGAATCTTGGCGTGCTAAGTTTTCGACAGCATCTGTCGAACCTCCAGGCGCTCCTCGCGCCCTAAAATGCGAGCTCGGAGAGCGTGTCCTTCTTTTTGGTCATCGCCGCCTTGGCCGATCAGTCGTCAATCACGTATAGGGTGGGCTCGCCCTGGAATCTTTGGTAGAAGCCGCGCAGCCAATCGTGAAGTCTATCCCCGGGGTCAATAATGTATATCTCAGGGTCAGTCCATATCCACGGGCGCCGCTGATAAGTATCGTTGTGCCGCAGAGTGGGACACAGGATCACAATGTGTCGAAAGACATCGCGGTAGGACCCCTCGAGCAAGTCGAGTATGAAAACCGTTTTTTCCGCAGGTGATGCAGGTGTTGCCGTGCGGTAAGGAAGTAATTGGCCAAACCCCAAAAAATCCACACGATCCAGAATTCTTAGACGAAATTTACCAGGAAAATATTAAAAAGCGAATTCTTCGGATTTGTTGAGGTAGGTATAGAGGTTCCTACAACATTGAAAGATACATTTTCATTATTTATTAACCGAGTAGTTGAGGAGGAGGAAGTGCCAGATCACATGTTAAAATATTTGAAAGATACGGGCCGTAAACAAGGAACAGGCAAAAAACTAGTTGGGGCCATGGAATCTAAGACGATGTTGATATACACCCCCCTACTGGAGTGGTATTTACAGCACTGACTTGTCCTTACTGGAATATATAGGTGTATTAAGTACACATCAGGCGTGCCTTTCAAATGGTTTGTAAGATAAGTTACTGGTGCACAAAAAGCTGCCGATAAGGACGTAAGTAAAGGCCCCATTGGGAACATAATGAAATTAATAGGCAACTCGTGCTGCGGGAAGATGATAGAATCTTCCGAGAGACACATCAACACCACATACACGAAAGACGAGAACCATGTAGACAAAGCTTTGAGGTCCGCGTTCTTCCACGATATGGAGGAGATCGGTGACGCATATGAGATATCTTCTAGAAAAGTTAATGCGGTTATGACTAGACCGTTCCATTGTGGGATAGCCGTGTACCAACTGGCCTAGCTGAGAATCGTAAGATTCTATTACGACTTCTTAGATAAATATGTGGACATAACAGATTTCGAATTAATACAAATGGATACGGACAGTCTATACATGGGAGTAAGCGCGAAACGGCCGGAAGGAAACGAGAAATACGGAAGTTTGGACAGTATGGTAAAACCCCACCTGCGCGATTAATACGAGAAGAGGCGAGTACAACCCGACGGTATACACACGGACCCCCTCTACCAGCACCAATCCGCTCGGGAGCTGATCGCTCGGGGCCAATCTGGATTGGGGATTGGAGAATTACCTATACCATTAATCGAGAATTGGAGGGAAGTGGGGATAATTGGACTTGATGGGTTTATGGGGTTTATTAATTGTTAATCAGTTTTTCGAATTTACAAAATTCGGAAAAATGAATCCACCCAAATTCTCCAATCAGCTCCGACAATCCTCGATTGGAGGATTGGCTTCAACCAACAATATATTGGATATTGAGGGTGGAGCCATTTTTTCATATTTTTCGCCATATAAACCATAACCACCAATATATTGGATGATATTGGTGGTGACTTAAACACCCCCAAATTCGGCTCCCATTAGTCGCGGTAATGAAGTAACTCCCTCTATACTACTAAATTAATATTTGACCAAATTTCACAAAATAAAAAGAAGAATCATTCCTAAATTTTGATAAAATTTAATATTATCGTAAACATATTTTTGTTTTGCATTGTGTATATGGCAGTACATTTTGGGCAGATTTTGTGAAACAGACAGTAGAGAGTCTCAGTCAAATTGACTGCTATTTTTCAAAGGGCTAACACTAAAATGTTGCAAGGTTTAAGGTAACCAACGTGACCTCATACAGACAAATTCCGCCAAACTAATCAACGTGACACAAACAGACACATTCCGCTACTTGTAACGACCGTATCAAACTAAGCAATAACGTTTATAATAATATCCAATATCAGTATCATAGAACCATGTACGGAGATGGCACCTACCTTCCGAATATAGTGATATAAAGCGATAGTTGCCACAGGCAACACGTGCTTGGGCGCACATCATTGTACACTGGGTCTGGTATAAGTTCGTGTCCGGCTTCATGTCATAGCAGAAACAGTTGTGGTCCCCATCGTCATCGTGGTGGTCCTTGTATAGCTAGGATGAAGAAATTGTGGTTGTACGAGGTGTGTTCATGAAATACTCGGATTTGTTCTGTAAACTCCATGTGTAATGGGTTAAAATCTGAAAATACACATACATGACTAATAAATGCTGCAGCGTCGATTTCATATGCATAACTCTGGTATCCTGTAACATGACGTTTTTATCGTTACCAACACAACTCCACCGCGCGATATGCGGCCCATTGTCAGAATGACGTTAGATAAATGTTAAGCTCCTTATTGTTTAATGTAAGAAGAACATGCCATTAATTTTATTTCGCTCTCCCACATGTAAGTTATTATGTTTCAAAATAAACACAACGGTACTGTATGTACTTCTGACAGCGGTCACAACGGTACTGTATGTACTTCTGACGGCGGTCACAACGGTACTGTATGTATGTATACTCTTGACGGCGGAGGCGAGTCACACGGTATCTGTATGTACTTATCTCTGACGGCGGTCACAACGGTACTGTATGTACTTCTGATAGCAGTCTTCTATACGCGGTCAACGGTACTGTACATGTATGTACTTCTGACAGCGGTCACAACGGTACTGTATGTACTTCTGACAGTGGTCACAAATGTACTGTATGCACTTCAGACGGCGGTCACAACGGTACTGTATGTACTTCTGACGGCGGTCACAACGGTACTGTATTTACTTCTGACAGCGGTCAGGCCACAGTAGCGGACATACCGGCGGTAACAGTATTGACCGCTTGATTGTCAGTTGTATGGAACGACCAATCTATGTAAACTCAAATAATTTATGCTAGCTCTAAATATTTATCGCTAGCTCTAATTATTGAGGGCTAGCAATAATTATTTCAGTTCAAGTAGATTGGGCGATCCATAGAGTTGAGATTTCTAATATGTGTTGAGAAACGTTGGTATCGGGGGAAGATTCAGGAGCGGAGCGTAGCTTAGTTTGGGATAGCAATAACAATGAACTGATCGCTAGATATCTACCGTCTGTTTCACGAAACCTGCCGAAATATTACGGCCATGTAAACAATGCAAAAACGATATATTTTGTTCGACAATATTAAATGTTAGCATTCTTTTTATTTTGTGAACTTATATGCTATATGCAGACTATACTGCATAAACATATTTAAGTCTCGTAACCGGCGCTAGAAATTTGCGCCGGTTGCTAGGCGAAAATGCGATAGCTCTCTTTAGAGGTGAGTGGCATCTCGTTAGGAAACCGGTGCATTTGTCGACGTGAAACATTTTACGCCGGTGCGGACTGCAGCACCGGTGAGAATGGAAACGCCTTTCTAAATGTAGTATTGTATTATAAGAGAGGATTCATACGATTCCAAACAGCTTGGTTCTGTTACATGCGCTGAAGCAGGCCCCCGGTCGATTCCATACACGGTAACTCGTCACGTGTCTCTCCCTGACATCCGACTCGGCCACACAACCTATATAATGAGAGATTATGCATGTGCAGTTTGCACCGAGCTCATTAAATATGGCGCTAAATCGACAATAATGTTTTGAGTTTGTACATCTTGGAGTTCCATATGTTTCGGGTCCACACTATCTGGTACGCAAATTGAAGTAACAACAATAACTAGAGGCAATTGTATATACTTACATGTAGATAGCGATAATTCATTTAGGGCTAGTTTGAATTCATTTGGATTTACTCACAAGTTGAATTAACGGACCAATGCTTATACTTACATTAAATATACCTAAAAGTATCAATAAGACAAAAATATGTTAAAGATTTTTTTGGCTCTCTGTTATAACACATTACCAAGGTCCCTATGTTTTTAATGGGCCGTACTCGGAAGGACTCGAGACAACGGACTCTCAGGAAACAGTCAATGATCTATATCGTTATCGCTTATTATATTGCAATGCACTGCAGATTATTGCTATACAGTGGAATCTCTCTAAACCAGACACCCTGGGGACCCCATTGTGTTTCATTTAGATGGGTTTAAATGTAATTTATTTCATTGTTCTATCTGTTCACGACTGAAACTGACAAAAAATAGTGATCGAGTGCTTAAATACAGTGGAACCCCTCTAAACCGGACACCCTCCTCCCAGGGTGTACGGTTTAGAGAGCTTTCACTGTATTTCAGTGCACGAAATGGAAATGCTATTCAGCAAATTATACCGTATACTGTACCGCTAGGTCACAGTAGAGCAACGTTTGGACAGGACTATGTACACACAAACGTATACACAAAGTTCGAACTTGCACACTTATATGGCACCTCATTTCACCCTGTCTGTATTAGAATAGCGCTGTGCCATGCATGCCCTATTTTATCACGTGATACCAGAATTTGGTGTTGCCAAGCTGCCAAAAATGTGTGTTTTTTTGTTTGCATTTTCATTACATAATTATCGTTTGCGCAGACACCATTACAGGCATATCATTACTCAACCGAAATGTTAAACTCCAAATAACTTTTAACATTTTATGATTATTCAACCAATATAAAACATGTCGTTTCACTCACTGAATGTGCCAAGTTTTCTAACTTTTATGCGCTAAACGTGTCCTTCTTGTTTGGCCTAACCATACATAGTTTTATTATTCAGAAAGAAACATTACATCATGGCGCGGATCAACATAGGGCCATACGTTCGGAGTGTCCACCAGATCAGTAGCCGATTTCATCAAAATTGCAAAGCATACTTATCTAGTAAAGTATACTTTGAGGGAGTAATCATTTATTTTCCCCGAAATGCATTATTTCATATAGAACTAACGACTGCATATTATTATTATTATTATTATTATTATGCAGAATTATTATACTGAATTTATTAAATTATCACAGCCAAAATGGCTGTGATAATGTAATAAATTCAGTATAATAACAATTAATAAATTTATCGTTAAATTGAAAATTTCTCCCTCAAAGTATACTTTGTTATATAATTACATTTTGCAATGTTCGTAAAATAGGCTACAGAGATTTGACCACATAAGCACTGAACTATTAGCATATTCCGGCTGATCTGGTGCTTCAATGTTCGCAGAATCAATGGCATTTTTTTGTCAAGGACGGTCAAGTACGGGGCGCCAAGTGGGACATGGCTCAATTTTGTGCCACAAAATTCATTTTTGTGCCACAAAATTCAATTCTGTGTCACAAAATTCACTTTTGTGCCACAAAACTCAATTCTGTGTCACAAAATTCAATTCTGTGTCACAAAATTCACTGTTGTGCCACAAAACTCAATTCTGTGTCACATAATTCACTTTTGTGCCACAAAATTCAACTCTGTGTAACAAAATTCAACTCTGTGTAACAAAATTCAATTCTGTGTCACAAAATTCAATTCTGCACACGCAAGTAAGAAGGACTACCATTGGTCAGAAACTGCACTGGAGAAATGGGTCACGGTCGCCGATCTACACATTCAATGTCGATGATTCATTTCTCATTCTGCCGATGATTCATTTCTCATTCTGCCATTTTGCTTCAACTATCTCCAAACAGTCAAACGTTGACAAACCCATTCGTATTTAAACTCATTTGTACACATAATTCATGTACATGTAGATGTCCCGCGAGTACAGACCTCATGTATAGTGTATCGCAAGGTACATCTGCCCCAGTTAAATCAATAATACACGCGCTGTGGCCTGTGTTCTGACTGCTGTCTGTGTTTATAAACAGAATGTGTGTATTGGGCCATTTGAGGAAACCATTTGTAGTATTTGTGTAGATACCATGGATACTAAGATGATGTATACTGTAAATAATGCTTGTAGACACATAGTTGCGAACACGTAACTTTGCAACTAGTAGACACAGATCCAATACCATTTGTTTCACAAGGTTAGATCTACTGTTAGAATACGACGTCATCTAATGTCTTTTTCGAGCATAAAACGTTACCTGATAAATAGAATACCAGACTAGTGTATTTTAATATCAAGTTTATCAGGCTCGGCTCGGAAACGGTAGGAATTCCTCGGCAAGCCTCGGGATTCCTACGCGTTTCCTAGCCTTGCCTGATAAACTTGATATCAAAATATACTAGCCTGGTATTCTCTATATATGGGCATGCTCTCAGGTCTAGCTAAGTCCCGGCTACTTTATGTTTGACCCTGTTTACATAATTGAGGGAAAATTCTGAATATTTTTCTTATTTCTCCTTCAAAGTATATATGCTTATATGGTGTGACCACTCATTTGTAATCATAATATAACCAAAATGACTGTTCATAAAGAAGTATAATATTGATATATTGGGTTATATTTTCGCATTGAAATATTTAAACCTGCAAGTGTACTCCACCATCTAGTAAAATGGACTAAGACCGATCTCAACCAATCAACGTAGAGATGACATAGACTATCCTACGCAAACTAAAGTTTGTGGACAAAAATGAATTCTGTCCCACAAAACTGAATTTTCTTCACAAAACTCAATTCTGTCTTACAAAATTGAATCCTTTATAACAAAAATGAATTTTGTATACCAAACGTATGCAGAATTGAATTCTGTGACACAGAATTGAATTTTGTGACACAGAATTGACAGAATTGAATTTTGTGACACAGAATTGAATTTTGTGATTTTTAGTGTTACAAAACTAAATTTTGTCTGGACAAAATTGGTTTTGTACACATAATTAACCTGTCCTGTATGGCGCCCCGTATCAAGTGTATTCATTTACATATTACACAATGTACATATACACACATGTAACATCTTACTATACATTAATTAAATTACCTTCATATTGAAAAATATAGTTGCTGGCAAAGTAGCTCACCCACATGTTCTTGCCCGTTATATTTGGCAGACTTTCGCTGTCGATCGGGAAAGAGAACGACGAGAACGATTCGTCGTAGACCGAAGAGTACCGAATGGTGGGCGCGGCTAGCGAACAGACGTTTCCGGCAGACGACCAATCCGTAGCGGTTTCGATGAATGTGTAAGTCTGTCCTACAGGAGGAATATAGGAAATTCATATTAAATGTTTGAAATGACCGTGGTCCGAACCGTACATAGTCTGAAACGTCTGTGGACCGAAACGTGTTGGTCCGAAGCGTCCGTGGTCCGACACGTACATGGTCTAAAACGTCAGTGGGCCAAAACATATATGGTTCGAAACGTTACATGTCCGATACGTCCGTGGTCCGAACCTTCCTAGTCAATGGTCCGAAACACTCGTGTTCCGAAACGTCCGTGGTCCAATACGTATACGGTATGAGGCGTCCGTGGGCCGAAAAATGCGTGATCCATGAGTCCATTGTCCGAGACGTCAGTGGTCCGAAACGTCCCTGGTCCCAAACGTCCAGCACCCAACCGGCGCATCCATTCTGCACAGATCAATGCATTCCTTCCATCTGGTGCCACAGGCAAATGTGTTCAGCGCGGAAATACTGTATGAAATACAATGGGGCATGGTGGTAGGAGGAGGAGCATAGCCTACATGTGAAAAAACAGTGGCGGGAATTAGAATTGGGTTAGACTAATGACTTGGTTAGAAACGTAATTCCCAAGTACGGGAATTAGACTGTCGATTTTAAATCTCAACATCATGAGCGTTTGCACGCTCCGTCCATTCGGGATGGGAAGTTATTAGTGTGGGTAACAGTGAAATCAGATACTATAGATACCGGAACTACAGATATTTCACCATGACATTGCAGTTTGGCAGGTGGGCATATGAAGATAGATATCGGAATTACTGATAGCTCACCAGAAATTTACTCGCCTACTGTCCATAATAGATTTTCTACAAACAGTACGGTTGTAAATCGGAAGAGTTACATTTCTGCATTTAATCTTTAGCATGGACTTGGTCAATATGTTAGTCTATAAAAATACAGGTCATAGGTTACCTGCTGTTAATAAACAGCATCCTTCTAATGTAATCAGCACCACGTTAATCCACATTGCTCCTTTCCACCGTCGAGTGTCATCTATATATGTTCACGGATATACTTGGTAAATAACTATAAAGAACAAAAGTTGTGTCTGTAATGGCGGCAAACCGTTCTAATGTCAATTTAAATGTGGCTTGAGAAATAGGGCTTATAGTCGGTTTCAAAATGTGAATCTGCTGAAAAGTTTGCTATAGTCTTTGGAAATGTCTTTTAATAACAGAGTATGTGACATAGTACAAAAAACAAATTGGTACCATATTTTTCGGTGTGGCGGCCATATTGAATTTTAAAATGGCCACCATTCAAGACCCATATACTCTTTTTGTCAAAAGAATAAACATATTTTCGACAACAATTTAGTCAAATTATTCATGGGATATACTTAAAAAATGAAATAGTAACATTTCTGTTCAATAAAAAATATGTCTGCCATTTTAAAATTCAAAATGGCCACCATAACAATACAGTATGTGCTATTTTCAATTGAGCACGAGCAATTTCGTTGGTGAAATTAATTATTATCTACACAATCATGCAGTAAATGAAATCCTTCAAGGTAAACTGTATCACTATGTCACATACTGAAATTAGAGTGTTGTTTATATATATTTGTATTTCAATATGGCCACCGTTTAATCAAACAGTTTCATCAACAAGAGAATACAATTCGTTTGGTTATGTATGATATTGATTGAACAAATATATTAGCCACATTCTCATTCAATAACATTTATGTCTGACAATATAAACTTCAATATTTAGTATACTTTGACGTGTTCCAACTGGGTACCGGCATTATATTTGAGCAATATCAATATTTATGAGCAGAGACAGAAAATGATGCAATATTGACATTGATATGATATTTACTAGTGATCATTATGATAGCCAGGACTCTCCACATAACACATCATATGACACATTCCAATAGCCTACACACCTTGTACACGGACATTTATGTTCTTGTGACAACCACACTGTTGGTCAACACTAACTCACTTTTATGGCTATGTGTGACCTCTAAATGTATTGCGTTTCATTGTAACTGACAGTCGTATAACAGGTAATATCTGATTGCTCGCCAGTGGGTGGTTGGTCGGGCGAACGCGACGGCGTAAATTAACGGTAGGGGTTCCTCCTTATAGGAAACACGATTTGCCTGATTTAGCCCTCAGGTAGGTTTATATCTTTGGCTATTTTGTTACCTGGGAGTTGAATTGGGTTATTACCCATTATGAAAGTAGTATTATTACTGCTTTGGGGAGGGGGGAGGGGGTGGTGGGCAAGTGATTCTGGTGTGGCGAGGACCTGGCGTCAGATCAGGATTATTATGATGTCATGGATGAATATATAGTTTTCTTTATTGTAAATATTCAGTTCTGATTTTGGGAGTTTCCTCCCATTTGTACATGTACGTGAACATGTACATGTACTTGTACAAGCAATATATGGGATTTAATACTAAACCCATTGAACGGCCTTAAATTACCTTAGCTGTTGATAGGCCGTTAAATCCCAACAAGCAAACAAACAAACTGATTGCTGGCCTATATTGTTAATACTATACGTCTGCTTTGATGTCGTTTGCACATGCATATTTTACTTCCATGTAAAGAACTGGTGTAAGTCCCCCACAAACTCATATTTGATGAAATATCAAATACATAGGCCATTGTATACAAAAATATAATCTATTTTCTGATATTCAGATTTAATGTCAGGCTGGTATACCTTTTCACATCAAATCAGTTTTACCAAATCCAGAATAATGATTCTCACAACAATCTTCATTATTTTTATTCTGTATAAGTCCTTTTAGTTGTGTTTATATGCCCACTCATTAAGCACACACTGTTCTTTATATCAGCGACTTCATATGAGACATTTGCTGGCGAAATAAACATTCATTCACCATTATCCAACGTATTGATTGGCATAATTATACATTTTATATCAGACGTAAATTTCCACACTGATATCAGGGGCGATAACCGTGTTTTCTTAAAATGCTTACGGACATTACTATTTTGTTTCCGTATTTATGTTTTTGATGTGCAATGATCATACTTTATAATTTGTGGAAAATATTTTTTTTTTTCAGGTGACGCATTTAGTTAATAGTATAACTAATTAAAAATATCATGCCCCATTTGCATATAAAAATAGCATGATACCACCGGGAGTCACTATCAGTAAACTACATATTACTAAATGAATATATCAATTTGATCACCGTTATATGCACAAACGGTGTCATGAACCTACATGTATAACTCTAATCGCAAAATGTTTGGGTAATACATGTATTTTCGTTTTCGTTATATGATGTTATGACAAGTCTGAATCGTCTGCAAAGGGCTGTATATCGGGAGCATGTGAATGGTAATTTAACGATGTGTTTCACCAGGAATCCCAATATTGCTTGTTTCAGTGGCCCTAGATACGTTTTGGCTTTCTTGTTACTTGACAGATACCCATTATGAATGTAGTAGGATTAGTACTAATCCTATCTAATCCTATTACTATGTGTTTGGAACTAAGTGACTGGAATGGCGAGGACCTGGTACCAGATCAGGTTATTTTAATTTCAGGGTTGAATATGTAATAATTTTCCTGTAAATATACAGGTCTGAGTTTGGGACTACTCCATCTGTATATATGGAATTATAATTTAACAAACACAGCAGTTATGAAAATGTTAAATATTTGCCATAGAAGGCCATATTAAGTACATTCTATATGTGTCTGTAATTTTCACTATGATACTCTGACTGCAATAAATAACACGAGGACATTTATAAAATGGTGATTCTTTTGGGCCCATATTGGCTTTCTGACTTGTTTATTTATTTAAATCGCTCAAGTTTTATCTTATTTATATTATTAAAGACTTGTAATTCACGTTTCATGCATGGCCTCAACGAGACTACGTATGTAATGATGAGTACCATAGACATTTGAAAAATGAGACATTAGTGTAATAAATATGTAAATGAGACATTAATGTAATAAGTATGCAAAATGAGACACTAGTGTAATGCATATGCATATGCAAATGAGACACTAGTGTAATACAGATGTAAATCAGACACTAGTGTAATACTGATGTAAATGAGACACTAGTGTAATACAGATGTAAATCAGACACTAGTGTAATACAGATGTAAATCAGACACTAGTGTAATACAGATGTAAATCAGACACTAGTGTAATACATATGCATATGCAAATGAGACACTAGTGTAATACATATACATATGCAAATGAGACAATAGTGTAGCACATATGTAAATGAGACACTAGTGTAATACATATGCATATGTAAATGAGACACTAGTGTAATACATATGCATATGTAAATGAGACACTATTGTAATACATATGCAAATGCAACACTGGTGCAATGCATATGTAAATGAGACACTAGTGTAGCACACATGTAAATTAGACATCAGTGTAATACATATGTAAATGAGACACTAGTGTAATACATATGTAAATGAGACACTATTGTAATGTATATGCATATGTAAATGAGAAAATAGTGTAATACTACATATATAACTCAGACACTAATGTAATACTGACTGCAGCAGAACACACATTTGTTATATAAATAGAATCTGCTACATGTATTTGTAATAATTAAATATGGTATTGTCTAGCTTGTTGCCTGATTTCATATGAAACTTTGCATTGCCTCGTTCCTTATGAAATCAGTAGACACGTTTAACGCTTTCAACCCCACAGTTCATAATGAACAACATGCAAACAAATATATATATCCAGTTGAACCGGCTTGTAACGAGCCGTCTCATCCGAATATGTCGCGAGATTTTCTCATTTTAAAGGTGCATGCCCACTCAGTAGGCAAAACATGTTATTTATATCAGAGACATCATCTGAGACATTTTCTGGCAAAATTAACATTCATTCACAATTACCCAACGCATTGATTGGCATTATTATACATTTTATATCAGACATAAATTTCCACACTGACATAGGGGCGATAACCGTATTTCCTTAAAATGTTAATGGACATTACTATTTCCTGTATTTAATATGCTCGTAAGTTTAAGATCTGGTGGAATAGTGACACACTTATACACTTATTTAATTCATATAACGAACTGTTTGTGCCTATTGAGTGGGTATGTACCTTCAAGAAATAAAATACCATCTTTCTGACCATTGAATAGCCCCACAAAAACAATATGGAAGAATCCATAAATGCTCAGATATCTCGGGATAAAATAGTTAATAAATGCCATGTTAAATCATCACAACTAATGAATAAATACCATATTAGCTCATCACAAATAGTTAATAAATAGCATGTTAAATAATCACAAATAATTAATAAATACCATATTAAATCATCACAAATAGTTAATAAATGCCATGTTAAATCATCATCACAAATAGTTAATAAATGCCGTGTTAAATCATGACAAATAGTTAATAAATGCCATGTTAAATCATCACAAATAGTTAATAAATGCCATGTTAAATCATCACTGTTAAATCATGACAAATAGTTAATAAATGCCATGTTAAATCATCACAAATAGTCAATAAATACCACATTAAATCATCACAAATAATTAATAAATGCCAGATTAAATAAATCATCACAAATAATTAATAAATGCCATGTTAAATCATCACAAATGTAAGCTCCTCTATACAACAGAAACCGTTTGTCATATATTCATCGCGCGGTTGATATGAAACAGGAACTAAATTATTTCCACCGGAAGATATACACTACCGTAAATTCCCGGACACAATTTGCTTTGGGAAACACATATTAAACTAGATTGGTCAGTAAGCGAGGCTTACGGAATACCCCCCGCGTGGGCCCAGGTACCCCTAAAATATGTACAAATTTCCAAGTGTGTGGGCTTGTGACCTTGACTCTGGGATTAGCGCGAGCGGCATGAACGTGAATTTGTCACAGGGTGGTAGAGTTCCATTGGAGCAATGAGTGTGTGAAATGTGAAGCAGATCCGAGCAAGGAAATAGAAGTTATAACCGATTTCTCTGATGTTAAGTTTTGTAAAGAGACTACCGTATAACCTCGAATTAATGCCCCCGGAGGCGTTACATTTTTACAAAAGGGGGGGGGGGGCGTTTATTAGCCAGTAAAAAAAGAAAAAAAGAAAAAAAAAAAAAAAGAATTACCAAGGACCGCCAATTTCAAACACAAATAAGGATTTAAGGATTATTTGTGTTTGTTTAAATTGGCGGTCATTGGTAAAATTATTATTTTTTTATTTTTTTATTTTGGGGGTGGTGGCGTTTATTAGCCAGTAAAAAAAAAAAAATGGAAAAAAAAAAGAAAACAAAAAAAAGAAAAAAAAAAATTACCAAGGACCACCAATTTCAAACACAAATAAGGATTTAAAGATTATTTGTGTTTGAAATTGGCCGTCATGGGTAAAAAAAGTGTTTTTGTTTTGTTTTTATTTGGGGGGGGGGCGGGGGGGGCGTTTATTAGCCAGTAAAAAAAAAAAAAAAAAAAAAAAAAAAAAAAAATAAGAATAAAAAGTAAAAAAAAAAGAAGAAAAAAAAAAAAAAAAAAAAAAAGAAGAAAAAAAAAAAAATTAAAAATAAAAAAGAAAAAAAAAAAAAAGAAGAAAAAAAAAAATAAAAAAAAAAAAAAAAGGACCGCCAATTTCAAACACAAATAAGGATTTAAGGATTATTTGTGTTTGAAATTGGCGGTCACTGGTAAAAAGAAAAAAATATTTTTTTTTTATTTGGGGGGGGGGGGGGGGGGGGGTATGTATGTGACGTTGACCTCGAGATCAGCGGGGATTTGTCACAGCATATGAAATATTAAGTATTTTCAAAGAAAGAAATAGAAGTTATAACATATTTCTCTGATGTTAAGTTTTGTAAAGAGACTAGGTATGTGACCTTGACCTTGGGATCAGCGGGGGTTGGACACTCGTAGATTTGTGACAGCATGATAGTACAACCTTAGAGGAATGCACAAGTGAAATAATAAGAATTTTCAATGAAGGAAATAGAAGTTATAACTTATTTCTCTGATGTTAAGTTTTGTAAAGAGTATTTGACCTTGACATTGGGATCAGCGGGGGTTGGACGGTCATGGATGTTGGACGGTCATGGATTTTGCACAGCATGGTAGTAGAGCCTTACAGGAATGCATGTGTGAAATATTAAGCATTTTAGATGAAGGAAATAGAAGCTATAACAATATTTCTCTGATGTTATGTTTTGTAAAGAGACTAAGTATTTGACCTTGACTTTGGTATCAGCGGGGGTTGGATGGTCGTGGATTTGGCACAGCATGGTAGTAGAGCCTTACAGGAATGCATGTGTGAAATATTAAGCATTTTAGATGAAGGAATTAGAAGTTATAATATTTCTCTGATGTTAAGTTTTGTAAAAGAGACAAAGTATTTGACCTTGACCTTGGGATCTGCGGGGGGTGGACGGTCGTGGATTTGGCACAGCATGGTAGTAGAGCCTTACAGGAATGCATGTGTGAAATATCAAGCATTTTAGATGAAGGAAATAGAAGTTATAACAATATTTCTCTGATGTTAAGTTTTGTAAAGAGACTAAGTATTTGACCTTGACCTTGGTATCAGCGGGGGTTGGATGGTCGTGGATTTGGCACAGCATGGTAGTAGAGCCTTACAGGAATGCATGTGTGAAATATTATGCATTTTAGATGAAGGAAATAGAAGTTATAACAATATTTCTCTGATGTTAAGTTTTGTAAAGAGACTAAGTATTTGACCTTGACCTTGGGATATGCGGGGGTTGGACGGTCGTGGATTTGGCACAGCATGGTAGTAGAGCCTTACAGGAATGCATGTGTGAAATATTAAGCATTTTAGATGAAGGAAATAGAAGTTATAACAATATTTCTCTGATGTTAAGTTTACGGACTAAGTAATTGTCCTTGACCTTGGGATCTGCGGGGGTTGGACGATCATGGATTTTGCACAGCATGGTAGTAGAGCCTTACAGGAATGCATGTGTGAAATATTAAGCATTTTAGATGAAGGAAATAGAAGTTATAACAATATTTCTCTGATGTTAAGTTTATCCGGATCGGACGGACGGACGGACGGACGCACGGACGGACGGACGGACGGACGGACAACCTGACTCCAGTATACCCCCCCCCCCCCCACAACTCGTTGCGGGGGGTATAATGAAAAGTCATGCAGAGCATGATGTTATTAGCCAATCAAATCAGGGTTCAATATATGTCCACATTTTAGTAGTTACGGTATCTCAGGGAAAAGTGAGAGAAGTGTGGATTCTCCCCAACGAAATTCTCCCAGTTATCTTTAGCTATCATTAATATCTGATCATAGCAATACTTATGGTAGTCAAATGTAAATGAACTAGCCACAAGTTTATAAAACATTATAATGTGTTAATCATTTCTCTATATGCTGGTATATTTGAGCAAAATCAGTAGATTCCGATATATATATTGGACCAAGTGATGTTCAGTTTGTGTGGTAAGGGAACCTGCCACCATATCAGCAAATGGTAGTTTCAGTGTTGAATGGATATTGTATATCCCCTACTGTAGCGTCGTTAAACGTAAAAACGCTAACGATAAGCCAACATTACATAAAATAATGTTGATGCTTTTTTCCCGAAAACATCTGGCATCTAAGGGCCGTAATGGCTCCACTTTTCTCTCGGTACAGTATAAATATACTGCAGGGATAATCCCCACTCGTATATTGTTAATTAACAGTTTGTAGCGTATATTCTCGGCTGTATTTATACTCAAATGTACTTTGCAAAGCAAATTACCTGTATCTAATGGTTGTATCTTCTTGCAAATGAAGCTGATGTGCGCTTATCAAGATCACGTGATCGGCAACTGTTCGATTGATTGGTCAGCTGGGTGAGCCCAGATTGGTCCGGTCCAATAAAATCACGCATATTAAATATCAAGTTTTGTAACGAATAGTTTGGGATGAATTGTCGAGATTCCGGCACCGCCGGTTAATTATTGTTTCTTTGTGGTTTTGTATACATTTGGGGTCTGGCTTTCCGAAAAATCCGGGTGCCATTTTTTTCGGACACGTTCAAGGTCATTTCAAGGTCATTGACCTCTTTAGCATAATTTGAGCCCGTGTACCCTGAATTATACACCAATATGTCGTGTATACATATGACCCTAAACTGGTATAAATGACACAGAAAAACCGACTAATAGACACACTAAACATTTTCGGAAGATTCGATTTTCAACTCACATATCTGGCGGTCATATTTTCAAGATGGATATTCTGACGCTCTGTAAGTGTAGTATATTCTGTGACTGTCGTCTGTGTTGAGAACAGACGTCCAGACTTTGTCTGCCCTACTTTTGTGGGTGTCAAAATGTCTATGTTCATGAAAGTAAATTACCATGGATTTGCCATTTACTTGGCGGCCATTTTGAGTTTTCTGATAATGAAGTATGTTAACTGCAACATTATTCCAGTTCAAAGAATTGACCTTTGAATATAGGTGAAGGCGCTTAGCATTACACAAATATGTAGCAAGTCAACCGAAATCTCATAAATACCCGATTTTTGACGGCCATCTTAAAAATATGATAATTATATACCGAATGTTAGTGTAGTTTACGTAAATTCTTTAATATATCCATCAGAAATGTTTTTTAACAAGCAACACCAATTTCCAAGTTACGGACCATGACCTATTGGCTCATATATTGGCAGTTTTCGACTTCAGTCAAGCATAAAGTTAAATGACCTTGAAATGACCTTGAACTTGGTTTAAAAAAATGTCATCCGGATTTTTTGAACACCTTATACATTCAAGTTTATAAAAACACCGGGTGCCATAAATTAACACGAGGTGACGGAATCTTATGTATATACCTACTTCCGCTCCAATCAGATGTATACTTACGGGAGCAGCTGTATATTTACAGGTGCAGCTGTACTTTTCACAGGTGCAGCTATAACAATACAGGTGCAGCTACAAAAATACAGGTGCAGCTACAAAAATACAGGTGCAGCTGCATTGTTTACAGGTGCACCTATACATTTACAGCTGCAGCTGTACATTTTACAGGTGCAGCTATACATTTACAAGTGCAGCTATAAAACTACAGGTGCAGCTGTATTATTTACAGGTGCAACTATACATTTCCAGCTGCAGCTATACAAATTACAGGTGCAGCTGTGTATTTTACAGGTGCAGCTGTATTTTTTACTGTATTTTTTACAGGTGCAGCTGTATATTTACAGGTGCAGCTATATGTGTTTACAGCCGCAATAGTATATTTACAGGTGCACCTGTATATTTTTATAGCTGCACCTGTAAATTCAGTTTTGACCCCGTTCGTTCACCATACAACTGTTCCTTGTAGTTATACAGACATAGATCATACCCAGTGAAAATGTGTAGCATATCCTCACAATTTTATGTATTAATGTTTACCAATAGTATTTATTTCAAAGATACATAATATACATCAAATTATATGCATCTGTGTTTTACCATTTTCCCCACTCCATTACTCCACAAAGAGAAATTACGAAAACACATTGAGTGAATACAGGCTGCCAGGATTGTGGAATGATTCTTTGGAGGATTTTGAACTTTTTCATTCTTTCAATGGAACGCTCAACATGAATTCTATGTTTAGCAATGTCTTTTGTCGCAGCTTCCTCTTGTGGAGTAAATCTGTGTCTCGTACCAAGAAATGGTGGCCTAATCATTTTCACTTGACGTTCATTCAGGAGATCAACAATTAAAAACCCTCGGTCCGCCATAATGACATCCATCACCTGGCTCAAGGAAATCTAAAAACATCAGACTGTTTTACAATTTCATGGTCACTAATGCTTCATTCAATGCATTACTTACATTAACAATAGCACCATTTGGAGCAATAGCTACAATACATTTGTAAGATGTATATCCCTTGTAGGAGGAGTACTGATTTCCTTGAGCCTCGAAGTTACCAGGCAATTGGACATGAACTTCAGTGCAATCTATTATACACCTTATATTTCCATCTTGAAGCAAACATGGCTTTGCGAAGTGCATATAATTGTTTGTACAGTAACTGGAACCATGTGATGATGATGGTGGAAACCAGAAATGTATTGGTTTTGAACCGATAAGCTAAATCCTGGTGCAATAAGCCGAGACGTAGACGTATTAAGCTCATGAATAATTGGTTCATTGGTGACATAGTTCATTTGCGCCCTTGTCTTTTACTTGGAGTCTTATTGGCATCAGACACATTAGAATAGTTCATATTTTCTGTACATTTCCCTAAAAAATCCCACAGACACATGAATTGAATGTAAGTTAATCCAATATAAAATTTAAAAACTTTATCATCATCCTTGACACTGTCAACATTGAATGTGTCATTAAATGCACTAGATGTGTCCGAGGTTTGTTTTTTACCCACAGGCTTGCGTAATGCAAATGGTGTAACACTTTAATTTAATTTGGCACTGTTTTCCAATATTTTATGTTGTATACTTAATTTAATTACTTCAGTTGTTGGTGGATTGTCTGTTTGACATTCATGATCACGTACAGAAGGTTTACAGGTGGTTCCAACACTTATAAAGAGCTGTCGCTGGTCTGGAATGGTCTTGGTATGTGAAGTTGACGGAACTTCTGGTGCGCTGGACCCCACGACACCCACATGACTTTCATTTGTATCCGTCAACAGCAGTATACTCTGCGCTGCATCCGATCTTTCCAGTTTGATTTGCTTTGGTGATCGATATTCATGACGCTGAGCTGGTCGTCATCTTTTTGTTGCGAACTGCAAGTAGAAAAAATACCATTACTTTCGTTATGAACCATTTCAATAGATCCAGATGAGCCAACTGATCATGCTGAGCTCATTATCAGGTGCATCAGCAAGATCTGGACTGTTGTCAGCATATACACAGATCAGACTGCACACTTATGACTGACTGACCTTAGGGCTAGGGGCATGGCATAATATGAACTGGATCGTATGAACAGTAAAACAGTATGGCCCATTCTACAACGATTTAAGTTGAAAAACAGAAAAACGGATACACACACTCCCCACACACAAACGGACATACGGACCTTTGTGACATGTGTTAACCAAACCAGCATGTGCATCAATACAGTCTGATCACTCTGATCAGGGTCATCATTCATGATTATTACTCAACAAAATGCACAGGCTGACTCTTGAGTGGCCAGTTCAGACCAATATTATAATCCGGTTATTTGCACTGTCCGGACACACCTCAGTCATTACAAGTTGTATAGGTCCTACTGTGCATGTACATGTATGTCAATAATTAATAGGCCTAATGTACCTGTGTTCCGCATTTGATGGGGTCGGGATATTCAGCTGTCGGGCCTCGTCCACCCACAAAGTGCATCGAACATATGTATGTGTCTCTGGTAACATTGTCAATGGTAAAATATTTTCGACCACAGTTCTGTACCCAGCGTTGACATTTTTCTCGATTTTGTGCAGGTTTTGGAAACCCGTTCCCAAATCCATCCAATAAAGTATTTGTCGTGAATCGCCATAGCAGCAATGTTTTGTTTTCACCATTATGTTGCGAAATATTCCAGCGTAAAACCTGTACTGTATGCTCTATTTATCTACAGATTACACTCCGCAATACACAAAGTTGCAGTGAGAATTCTGTGGCAGCACGCGAGTGGGCGGAGCTACCGGAGCTACCGGTTACAGTGCCATCTAGAAATAGACGCAAGCTCAGTACAAATTGCCCCGGGACTAGAAGGCAAACCGCGTAAATTTAGTTTACCGAACTCTTGTAGTTCTTTCTAAAACGTTTATTTATAGCCAGTTTACCGAACTCTTGAAGTTAAAACGTTTATTTATAGCCAAATTGTGTTATTTCGCTATATTTAAAGTTTTAAACAGAGATAATGGCCAAAAATGAAAAAATTATCCGGTTGATGTAGTTTGGAAGTGATACAACAAATTTTGCGTTTGTAGATTACCAAATATAGGAGAAAAGGGTGATTACAAACATTTTCACAAACCAATGGATAACCAATATATAGCCGATCTATAAATATATCGGCTAAGAATAATAGCAAATCATAGTCAAATACATTGTTATTATGATTACACCAGTAGTGCCATAGTAACCCTACACATGGTATGCTCACTGTTGTGAGGTTTTATATGATGTTCACCAAATACAAGATGTGCGAATATTAGAGTTCTTACGGTATTCACGACCGCTAGTAACACATACTATATACATGGGCGGATCTAGGCGGGACGTGTCAAATTAAACAAAAATAATAAGGAGTGTGACGTTTGTATACGCACGTTTGAAAAAACGGGACATATTATGGCGGCGGGCGGCGGGCGGCGGGCGGCGGGCGGGCGGGCGGGCACAGCGTGTCCACGCAATAACTAGAGTCTACTTGACGGATTGTGACCAAATTGTACACATGTCTATCACGGCAAGCCGAAGAAGCCTATTGATTTTCAAACATTTCCGTTGACTTATCTCTATTTGGCGGCCATTTTTACTTTTCCCACTTTGAATCCTTGTCCACGCAATAACTCAAGTTCTACTACACCAATCAAAACCAAATTCGGCATACATGTTTATCATTGCAAGACAAAGAAGCCTATTGATTTTGAAAATGTTCTGATACTTCTCTCCCCTTGGCAGCCATTTTTAATTTTCGCACACTGCATCCTTGTCCACGCAATAACTCAAGTTCTACTTGACCGATCGAAACCAAATTCGGTATACATGTTTATCATGGCAAGACAAAGAAGCCTATTGATATTGACATAATCCGATGATTTATCTCCACTTGGCGGCCATTTTTAATTTTAATTTTATCTTTGATTTACACAAATTATGTACAAAATGTGAGAAGTAAATATTTTCAATGTGTCAGCGCGTATTTGTCAGAAATTGTTATAATTTCCCTTAAAGGTATTACGCGTACACAATGATGCAATTGCTGTTAGTAGATTAACACTGGCCGCCAATTTGTCATATATAATTAAACGTCAATTATCTTACATATGTCATTGGTAGTACGATTGTGTCTAATCATCTTGTGAGCCTGAATTTGTTGCTTAGTACCGAAACTGATCATGGCAGGCAGTGTGTGCCAACTGATTAGCACAATCAACACAATTCGTATAAAATGGCGGCCATCTTGGATTTATTGAACATGTAGATATCATACAATTGCCTGGTAAACAGATGGATGCATTGCAGTTATTACATATTCGAAGTTAGTTCGTAAATTTCTTTCGGTTATGCATATTCGATACCTCGAGAGAGAAAAAGTCTATCAATTATATATATTACTGCCATCTTGTTTGTGAAACTTAACAAGTGTGCACGACTGTTATGATTCTTCTAACACATGTTATGTTTAACATACATATATGTGAACGATCTGTGGCCATATTACTTCAGAACTAGTGTTTGGGGTACCCACACTGATAGCACGTTCTTGTCCATTTATTTTCATATTTTATCAAATTCCAATAAAATGGCGGCCATATTGGATTTTCACAAGCTCGGTACAGGCTTACAACAATTGTTATATATTGTCACTTCAAATATTGGTGCACAATGTAATATATATCCTACGGTAGCCGATGTTTTTGTCACTGCCGGCCATCTTTTTTATGCAAATTGGTGGGCTTAAGCTACTACTTTTAACAGTCTATCATACAGAACTATATGCAGTTTCTGTATCTAAACACATTAGCACCATAAATCTTTGGTGCGCTCGGATCGTACCGACAACCATAACGTGCACAGGGCCTCTTATGTAGTTAGTTTGGACATTCTGCAGAAAAATATGAATCACACGGAATTGAACGTTGTTTAAACTTGGTCGTGGGAACGAGTTGTTAAATTGAGGGAATGAATTGTTATTTCGTTGGAACGAATTAATAAATATAATAATTCTACGTCCACTGCGAGGCTCCGTACAAGTCAGTACTGTACTACTGTTTAGCCGAGGTCATGCACGAGTTATATGGATATGGTATATGGTTGCTATGATATGTTATGTGCCACGAAAAACGGTTTTAAAAACATGTACATGTATGCCATATTAACATGTTTATGAATATTAAAGTCAACTACGATTTTTATGAGGAGAATCAAATGATTATTAGTGACCGTCAACCATACTTTGTTCATGAGTCATATGGATGTTTGGATGTTTTGATGATAGCAATGTATCATCGAAATATGTCTATATGTCGTGTGTAACGATTTGCATGTTACATCAATATGATACTAGCACATTATATCGCAAAATTGTTCCTTTTAAATCACCATTAATTTGGTTATTTTAGTTACATGTTGCATATTGTTAAGCGTACATGTATATAAATTGCGACTGATATACGTACAATGTATGTAATAAAAAGTTAAATTATTTGTATGTGGATATATGCCACTCCTTCCGCCGCGTTAGGATATTGCGCTCCTATATGACACGCTGCGGAACTCGTGCATATATCCACATACAAGTCAAATAACCTATACCTATAACAAACACAACGAAAACCCCGCAATAACTATTCCACAATGAACTACCGAGAAAATAACAGTAGCAGCAACAAAAACAAATACATGTAAACGACATTTGCAGGAAGAACAAATTCATACAATACGCTATACTAGCATGGCATCTGATACTAGTATGTAATATGGTTACTGGATGCAAATAGTATTCAGGTTACTAATACCTTGCCAATTCAAGATGTTGGCATATTAAACCGTGCATTAAGTAAATATAATCAATACGATAGACTATGCTTGTTGCTAACTCGCTTAATAATAAGCGTTGTTACTTTCTATGGTTGGCATTACATTCTAATATTAATATAAACTTAAAAGTTAAGACGAAATTGCGATATGACGAACAGAATAACGCACATACAGACGCACGGACGATTGTGACCGGTATACGGTTGCTGTGGGTCAGGTGACACATGTAATATGTAGTCACGACATAACTACTGGTAACGAAAGATTGAAGTAAATTGCACACGAGTACGCGTTTATATCGGCCTCCATATGAACAAGTGGGTGGGGTATTCTCAGACAATATCATATTTTCATTTGAAATAAGAAAGGAAAGCCCCGTTGTTGACTATTAATTTTATGTATGCGTAGCAATACACTTTGATGAACAATCAATTGCATAGCATATAATATGCACATCACACAGGAAATGTATTAACTCATATGCTGGGGGATATAAATTCCAGCAATTCTAGTGTCAATTGTTCACATAATTTTAATATATTTGACAATATTGTAAGTAAATAATGCGTAAATATACACATGGTATACATGTTCACACCGTTAGTGTGATGGTGAGTAATAATTCCATACACAAAGGTTGTAAGTGAGTTTACATAGACATTGTGTATGGACTTAAGGAATAAAATCATGGACAGTTGCGTTTACTGTAGTACGAAATACATTTGGTGTGTTTAAAGTTTGCGAGGAGTCCTTCGTAAAAATTATGAATCTTGTTTTACGTCGTTTTGTCGCAATTCAAGGAACTACGGCAGCTTAAAAGGGACATGCGCAATTTTGTTTTCTATGTCGTTCCCACGACACAGCATCTCGTTCCCACGAGATATGATCTCGTTCCCACGAGATAGGATCTCGTTACCACGAGTTAGCTTTGTCGTTCCCACGAGATAGCTGTCGTTCCCACGAGATAGCATCTCGTTACCACGAAATAGCATCTCGTTCCCAGGAGATACTATCTCGTTACCACGAGTTAGCTATGTCGTTCCCACGATATAGCATCTCGTTCCCTCGAGGTAGCATCTCGTACCCACGACATAGGTAGCATAATTATCGCCATATTAGTCCGGCATCCGGAATTGACCTTGTTTTGATTTAACATATTTTTTGTATTGGCGATGTTGCTTGTTCATGCCATCCACATCAAGAACTCGGCTGATGACACTCTGTTTTGAGAAATTTGCATCAATCGAAAATGGCCGCCAAACAGTTTTAGTATGCCATATGTTTGCATCTCTGTGAGGTAGTGAAGTAATTTAAGAGCATAAAGTGGATTTTCTTTACGTATCAGATAAGCGGTCAACATTAATATTCAATTCAATTCACTTTGACATGGAAACAATCCAAAATGGAGTCCAAATGTGACATGTCTTACATATAACTACTCTCACACTCCACATCATTGCAAACATGTATACTGCTATTGCATATATTGACACAATACACGCTTTCAGTACGTTCGATATGTTCGTAGAGAAGTTGTTGAAGAGGGGAAGTCCAAGATGGCCATATATAGATATAGTATCATATAACAATAATGTATAATGTAAACGACTGATAATTACGTATATAACTGCATATTAGCGACATATCGTAGTAAATTGGTATACATGTATTGAGTATACAATTAACGATTTCAGGAACTTAGGAATATAATTAAATAACTGTGCCAATAGCAGATGTCAAAAATGGCCACCAAATATTTGAAAAACAATCACGCTGCCTTATACTGCGCAAATCACATAATAATTACTGTGGCTATTGAGTAAGGTAAACATATTAGTATACAGATCTCAGCTTTATGGACACACTGAACGTTTTTATGTAACTTTCAAATTCAATATTATACATTTTTGTTAATGGAAGAAGCCTTAGGTGGCCGCCAGATATAATGTTCCTTCCAATGACAATCATATTGTGTAATGATTAAAATATGACATGTCAAGTTGACCTTTCATTAGAACACATATATTTATGTCAATCGTGTGTTCTTGTGTAACCTTGTTATGTATATAAACACGTGTTACAATAGAATAAGTCCAATATCGCTGCCAAATATAAAGCATAGCAATCATCGTTTAATAATTAAGTCATATAATTACGTTCATAGGGAGCAAACTGTTATAGCAATATTTGACCCATAAACCCTTGTAAAGAAGAAACTAACGCAATAAATATGTTCTAATAAACAAATGACATGCGCACATCGGTGGTCGCAGAACCTTCAACGCAGCACAAAATTGCACTCCACGGTCAGCGGTGTTCGGTCCCAAAACGAAAACAACCGTGTATGCGCTACATAAACAATATAACAAATGCAGAGCAAGCCCAACTCCAACTATTCCCTAACGAGCCACTGGGAAAGTAACAGGAACATCAAATCACAATGAAGTACAGTATGCGGAGACATGACAAGAAGGATGCCACCTTGGACATAACAGTGCATAAAACAGACCACTTGGATGGTTGAACCTGTTTAGCAAACCTCCAGCTTACATCGCCATCATGCTTCAAAAGGACATCAACTTACAAGTTAATCAAAAACCAATAATATACCATACTATAACGACAAACTAATTACAACGAAATACACAGTATACATGAAATGAAAGTTAATATTGTAGATATGACTATAAGAAAAGAAGAAGATATAATGACACAAATACTCTAGCCGCAAGGGATGACAGTTACGTTGTTCAGCATTGTCATATTAGTATATTCAATTTCGTGATTACTGCATTCCTTATATCCATTGCATGGTACCTTGAAGGCTGTCATTTTGTATATATTGGTGCGTACTATGTGTATTGCAGTTTGCAATGACTATAACAGTTATGTTTGCCGTGATTTAGTAGTAGCACAACTGGAATGACTGTCGTATATATCATTCCAATGTGTATTAGTTGTGTCCACACTATAATATTTATTCTACATTATATCAGTGATTTTCTCAGAATTACTGAATTTTTGATTGAATTTGATTTCTTTGTTCAGCAATTACGTATGTTAACACGTCATATGCATGCATTCCATATTGAGTTGTATGTAATAAAATCAAGTGCACATGCATGTCATACTTTGAATTCCGACTTGTCATTGAAAACAAGAATGTTATAGAAACATTACATTATCTCATCATACAAATATAATTTGTTATACATTCAACGTCTCATCGGGACATACATGTATGCAGCTCTCAGCAAACTATGTTGATTCAGTTGTGGGGATTAGTTGAAATAACATAGTGTTAGGGAACGCTCAAAATCGGACGAAACACTAAGCTATAATATCAGGTACACGTAAACTGCAATACAGTTAGGCTAAACCATGTAAGATATCAATTTAAATTATTTGGACCACACCGAATGATACAACTGACAACGTATTACGCTCACAAATCCTTGAATTGCAGGCTCCAAACGAGAAACAAGCAGAAATGACTCTCAATCAGCACGTAACATTGACGGTGATGCTGTTAATCGATATGTTTCAATGAGTCGTTATCTTCAATATCACAATGCAGTAATTTGCAGGTAATTCAGATCTTTGTTTTGCTATTGAAAACATAAATACATGTATGCCTTTTGTTGGGTGTAATTGTGTGAGATATAATTGTAAGATTCTCAGCTAAATGAACATGACTTCATTTTAATCACAAGTTAATGTTTATTGGACGTATAGTTATTGTAATGCATGCGAATTAACCGACATGCGAACATTATAAGTCATGGCGAGAGTACTTTGTTGAGCAATTTCACATGGTAATGTATTTACCACTTATGGAATTAGAGGTGCGGACTACGTGCAATTAGAATTACATGGTGTGCCCGTATTCCCGTATTCCAAAATTATATTTGTCCAATCCAGAGGAGTGTGGTAACCGTTTTTGTTTCTATACATATCTCATATTGGCTATGTGGGTATCTAATACAGCCCGGACAACTATATGCAAGATATATGCAAATTTCTCCTACCATAGCTGTGTAAATTACTCACTGTGTTTGTTTCATTGAAAATCAAATATCGTCTGGGGTACTACCTCATGGGCAGATTTCTACTGATCAAACACAATGACCCATATTGTCTCATAGTAGTACACACAACTTGAATAATACGTATTTCACTTCACATGTACATGTGCATCCCATGTATGACCTTGGAACTGCAACAAACAGTCCAACTTGAGTATGGACCCATATCTAAACGTATATTTGTGACAGGTATAACCCACGTTGAGCATTCATTTGCAAAAGCAAATGTTGAAAAGATAATCCCCGAGTCTGCAGTGTAATCGTGACAATTTACAAGTTATTCATTTGAAAAGTTCACATATCGATGGTCTAGTAACATAAGGTCGTAAGTGCTATGCTTTAGCATAGCACTTACGACCTTATGTTACTAGACCATCGATATGTAATTAGTGGCGGCCATCTTGGAATTTAAGTTAGTATATTTATTGATTTATTGAAATGTTTTACTATGATACAACTTAAGTTTGTTAAGACATTCAGTAACAAACACTTACACAGAGCTAGTTTATGTTGCATATGCACGAAAATGTCGTTTTTTCCACGAAGTGTACTATTTTGGCGGCCATTTTAATTTTTAAATTTTAATTTTGTATTACTGACAATAATAGTGATACCAGTGTTTAATGTGTTGCCATCTTCTACATTGATTTATGAGTGATGATTACCTGTATATGAGAAACAGTAAAGGTACATATCCACTCAGTAGGCACAGAATGTTCTTTATATGAAATATATATAATTGCGTCACTATTCCACTATTTGACCCCTAAATGACCTTGAAATGACATTCAAAGGTAAAATTCGAGGGGGTACACACCCCTATTCGATAGCTTATACATCATATATATAAACTAGCCTGGCTGGCCGTCTAGTATGTGTCAAACACACGAAGTGACGAAACTGTACGATGGCTTGCACATACAAAGATGGTGGAGATGGCGACTCAATGTACTATATAGTATACAATAACAAGACAATATTCACATATGTTATATTCATATATCACATCACTCTTATCAAGCAATTATCAATGAAGCTGAGTGTATCTATCTATTACCTACTACATTAAACACAATACCATGTACCGCGAATGTATTATATTATGTGATATTAGTTAGCTGTGTACCTGAATAAGATCACGGGTATATACATGTATCATCTTTCGAGCATATACAATTACACCAAGGACATGTCGAAAGTAACACGCTTTGCCCCGGTCTTCTCTAGTGAACATACTCGTTTTGTAAGATTAGGCAGAGACATATTACACAGTGACGGAAATATTGTTATCCCTTGCCGATAGACAAGAGCGGATATAGCGTTAGTCCATGTACGTACTGTACGTGCGTGCGTACAAGAGCGGATATAGCGTTAGTCCATGTACGTACTGTACGTGCGTAGTCCATGTACGTACTGTACGTGCGTGCGTACAAGAGCGGATATAGCGTTAGTCCATGTACGTACTGTACGTGCGTGCGTACAAGAGCGGATATAGCGTTAGTCCATGTACGTACTGTACGTGCGTGCGTACAAGAGCGGATATAGCGTTAGGACATGTACGTACTGTACGTGCGTGCGTACAAGAGCGGATATAGCGTTAGGACATGTACGTACTGTACTGTACGTGCGTGCGTACAAGAGCGGATATAGCGTTAGTCCATGTACGTACTGTACGTGCGTGCGTACAAGAGCGGATATAGCGTTAGTCCATGTACGTACTGTACGTGCGTGCGTACAAGAGCGGATATAGCGTAGGACATGTACTTGTACTGTACGTGCGTGCGTACAAGAGCGGATATAGCGTTAGGACATGTACGTACTGTACTGTACGTGCGTGCGTACAAGAGCATAGCGTTAGTCTGAGTATGACGTGGCGTTACAAGAGCGGATGTAGCGTTAGTCCATGTACGTATGTACGTGCGTGCGTACAAGAGCGGATATAGCGTTAGTCCATGTACGTACTGTACGTGCGTGCGTACAAGAGCGGATATAGCGTTAGGACATGTACGTACTGTACTGTACGTGCGTGCGTACAAGAGCGGATATAGCGTTAGGACATGTACGTACTGTACGTGCGTGCGTACAAGAGCGGATATAGCGTTAGTCCATGTACGTACTGTACGTGCGTGCGTACAAGAGCGGATATAGCGTTAGGACATGTACGTACTGTACGTGCGTGCGTACAAGAGCGGATATAGCGTTAGGACATGTACGTACTGTACGTGCGTCGTACAAGACGGATAGCGTTAGGATGTACTACTGTACGCGGTGCGACAAGCGGGTATAGCGTTAGGACATGTACGTACTGTACGTGCGTGCGTACAAGAGCGGATATAGCGTTAGGACATGTACGTACTGTACGTGCGTGCGTACAAGAGCGGATATAGCGTTAGTCCATGTACGTACTGTACGTGCGTGCGTACAAGAGCGGATATAGCGTTAGTCCATGTACGTACTGTACGTGCGTGCGTACAAGAGCGGATATAGCGTTAGTCCATGTACGTACTGTACGTGCGTGCGTACGTACGTTAGTAACACTTTTCATTTTTCAATAACTCATGAACCGCTTCATAAATTTTGATACTAGTTGGCCACAACGTGTATCTATGGATGTTGCTTTGTTTTGCATACCACCCATGTTCGACCGCCCAAGGTGAAGGTCACTGACGAATTATGTTCACCTTGTTTGTAAGGCAAAAATTGTAAAGTTTTTTCCCCAATAACTCATGAACCGCTTCGCCGATTCTGATAATGTTTGGCCACAGTGTATGTCTAGGGATGCTACTTCGTTTCGCATATGACCCACGTCCGACCGCCCAAGGTCGATATTTTATTAAGGCTGCAAGCGAGTTGATTAGCTTCGTTTAACGATGGCAGTTCTAGTTATATAGGGTGTTAATCGAATACATTTACCTTGTGTGCCTTTAAATTCAAGCGAGACACTGGGGCAATTGTTCACCAGCCAATCACAGCAAAACCTGCCCCAGTTTCCATAATAGTTTTGTATTTCTTGCTATATCTGGATGATATTTTTGTAGTAACAAGATTAACTATTTCTTGATGGGATATACTAGGTTCAATCAAGAAGCATGTACATTTTCTGTGTCATATCCTTAATATTATAACACCATTAATATTGTATTTTAGCTGTTTTCGCTAAAAATAATAGCTAGTCGCTGTTAACTTGCGCAATAGTTCGTTCTCACGCTACTAGATTGTTTAATGTCTTTCTATATGTAGGTGATGTCTTTTGTAATAACAAGATTAACCCTTTCCTGAAAAGGATAGACTACTTTTAAGCAATAAACATGTACATTTTCTGTTTTATATCCTCAATGCATCATTACTGGGACGAAAAAGAATTGTATGTATGGTCCCTGATCATTATTATTGCATTTTAGCCATTTTCTAATAGGTGCGGGTTCTATTGCTGATATTACATTGCTTACATTGCGTCTATGCAGATATAGGATCCTGTTGATGTTTTAAAAGTGTGTGTGTTTTTCAATCCACCACTGAGACGTTAAGTTCGCATGTTTTGGAATTAATATTTCAAGCCCTGGTGGTAGTACATTCAGTACTTTGATATGTGATTATCGTTATCTGCCTAATTATAAAGTTCGTGTGTACTGAAAGTAGCCGATGATTAATATGGACTCCTTTACGTACCTTTACGTACTTCATTTCTGACGGTACAAACGTTATTACATTTGGACAAACGACCGAACGATGGAGAATGGAAATACACAATGGGACGCTCTTGTATTGTATGTGAATGGCGTGAAGGTATGTGTATGAAGGTGGGCAGGGTACATATGTGGCTGTGACTGGGGAAATGGCGATTATGGGATTTGTGACCAGTGTAGATCCAGATCAAATATCACACTCATGTTGCCTGATAATGATCTGTATTGCTTTGTAGAAACATGCACAGGCTGATCTGGATCTACACTGCTGGAAATGCCCATAAGCCACACTTTTCCAGTCACAACCACATCTGAGACGAGCCATGTGATTTTCTACCTAAGAACATGCGAGATACACAATCGCCGGCGTTAATCTTACCCTGGTGTCAACGTTTCTGAACAGCTATTGGAATAAACATATTTTATTAAATAATAATTTACATAATTTTTCGGTATAAAAGCAGAATAAAGAGGATTGGAAGAAAATATTTCGATCTATTGGCAATCCGAAATCGCAAACAAGCAGTTTTATTGGCTGAGTCTGAGCTGTGTTACAGCTCAGGCTCAGCCAATCAAAGTGCTTGCACAGTATTCAAGTATTTTGAAATAAAGAATTAGACACACATTGGCAATATTAGCGCAGGCGGTGGTGTATCTAAGGAAAAATATTTACCGAATGTACGATTTTCCGTATATGACGTTGCATGTTGACGAAATTGTTATATAGTAATTGCGGAATTCCGCATTTGCTATGAAGTTTCGACGTCATTTACAGAAACTAAAACACATGCACGTGGCTAGTCTCATATGTAATGTGCGATCTTATAGCAATATTCGATGCTTGCTGAATTTTGTTTAAGGAATTATGTCATAGAAAGATACACTTGGCTTCCATCATAATTGCTTCATAAGAGTGATGTGATATATGAATTTAAGATAGTTTATGTGAATATTGTCTTGTTACTGTATACTATATATGGTGTATACTCCGCCATCTCTGTATGTACTAGACATCGTACAGTTTCACCACTTCCACTGTTTGACACATACAGCAAATAATATGACAGTAAAAATAATAATATGTGGTGCACTACATCATAGACATATGTGAAAACAGCGTGTCATAAATATTATGCCAGAAACATAACAAAATAATCGATTTCTCGAAAACGCGTGGACATAGCGCATCGGGGAATATATCGTTGCGGAGGGCTAACATTTTCCTAACTTCTGCAATAGGCGACAATGATATAGATCGGTTGACTGTTTCGTGAGAGTCCGTTGTCTCGAGGCCGTCCGAGTACGGCCCATTAAAAACATAGGGACATTGGTTAATGTGTATAGGAAGGGGTAAATATTATTTTTGTTTAGCTTATTTGTTTTCACTTATTATGTTTTAGGTATAGTTAATGTATGTATAGACCTCGGTCCGTTACTTCAACATATGAGTGGAGACGGTGAATATGAGAACCTGGGATTGGCTGGAGTTTATGCAGATATGTATATGTATTTATCCCGTCAACACAGTGCGTATGTGCCGTGAAACACAGTGCCGTGAAACAATTTTGATATCATGTCAATACGACCTAATCACTGCGTATGAATATGTGCGGTGGCTGGGGTTATTTTCATTGCATTTTAAAGCTATGTGTAGGTGTTGACGGGATAAATAGAATAGTAGGTTAGTGCCATGAATGGGAAAACATATCTGGCGCGGCACGGAAACGGGATGTGCTCGGCAGAGCCTCGCCCTTCCCGTTTCCTGAGCCTTGCCAGATATGTGTTTCCATTCACGGCACTAAACTACTATTCCCTATATATTGCACTGTCCGCCAAAAATATTCAGTGTCCACTATGTATGGTAAATGGGTCACAGTATGTCCCTGTTATCAAATGTGGCTGTGTATGGAGAAATGTGGTTTATGGGATTCGTGACAAGCATAGCTCCTGATAATGCATTCATGTAGCCTGATAATGATCTATACTGCTTGTTAGAAGCATGACGGGTATTTCAGTGATGGACCTGCGACCAGTGCAGATCATGATCAGACTGTCCGGATGCACAGGCTGATCTGGATCTACACTGGTCGCAAAACCGATTTGCCCCATTTCTCCAGTCACAGCCACGTATATGTTTACGGGTCAACTGCTATCACAAACATAATAAATTGTAACATAGGTCACCAGATAATCCGACAGTTTATGTATTATGGCTATCCTATAACACATGTATTTTAAAGGCCGAGCCTAACAGTAACCTGTAAGCCGTATACCCTATGCCACCGTGCTATCCGTGATCATCATTCAATTCAAACACACTTACATGTGATGAGATAAATGTTTTACATAATATGTGAACATTATCGTGTTACTGAATACTAATTGAGTTGCTATGTCGGCCATCTTAGTGTGTACAAACCATTAGTCAGTTTTACCTCTTGTGGCGTTTGACACACACCACATATAATTTGGCATGCATATAAAAAACAATTGCTGCAATATGTGCCAACAACATTAAGGAACAAACAACGTCATACATAAGTGGGGGACACTTATGATTGCTGACACTTATGATTGCTGAAGTGTTTGTTGACCCGTTGTTAAATTGTTTGAGAGTCCAGTAATAGTTGTGTAACAGTAAGATAAATACGTGTTGCTGTGGATGTATACCTGTATTACCATACATATTGCATCAAACACAGTGGCATGTAATCAGCTATATGAGTGTATTGTCACTGGTGTCTACTCGCCTACTAGGCGACTAAATACGGCTTTACCTGCAGTAACACGTACACTAACAATACGCTGTGCATCAGATTGAAAGGTTTACACATTGAAATTTACTTTGGGATTGATGGGTGAAATACTCAGATATCGCACCTGTTGTATAGTGTGCTGACATAAAACTTATAGCACACCGTTGTCATATATATCTATGATGTGTTGCACGAAATGTTATTATTTCTTTATGTCGTAATATTTGAGAATGTTAACATATCTTAATGGAAACCGAAACCGAAGATTGGATTTGTGCACCGAACCATGGAATTACTAATCGCGAATAATAGAGTTTGACGGTTAATCGTCGCACCCTGAGATCGAAAACATTCGCAATAATAAAAGACGATCAAGCTGTGGAACTAGTTTATGGCGTAAGATGTTTTTAAAAAAAGTTCAGCTCAAAATATGTGCTGCGACCGACATATGTATTTGTTGCATAACATTGGTGAACAATTCTTATTTGGATGGTGGTTGTAAAAGTCATCGCCAGCGAAATAGAGAATACGATTTCTCATCAGAAGTATATGTTGTGACCACTCTTTTGAACCGTCTCGCCGAGACGGTTCAAATGAGTGGTCACAACAGATACTTTGGTTCAGAAATAAGGAAAATAGATAGAGAATAGTAAGTTAGTGCCGTGAATGGGAAATCATATCTGGCAAGGCTCAGGAAACGGGATGGGCGAGGCTCTGCCGAGCACATACCGTTTCCGTGCCCGTCAACACCTACAAATGGCTGTAAAATGCAAAACTAGTATTGACTGGATATCAAAAATGTTTCACGGCAGCGTGTTTCACGGCACATACGCACTGTGTTGACGGGATAATAATAATTATTTGTCTCGGCGCGCGTTTGTATCCGGCTATTTTGATCTGCAAATGAACCGAGACATGTTAAATCTGATGTTCCCCATCAATCCATTATACTTTCAAATAATAAAGACATATTAATTAAACATTTATGAAGACACCCGTAATAGTAATGTCTGACACACAGCTACACCAACAAATTCAATTTACTATTCAAATGTTTCACAGTGTATGAAAAACAACAACTATTATTGACCAAACATCTACACCATCGCACCGACGACAATAAATCAACATTACGATCTTACTCTCTGTGCATTGGAGAAAATGAGTCGGAAAATCAGCGGCTGAATGTAGTCAACATTTCCTCCCTCAGGTAGACAGCCTACATTACTATCCTACTAGCTGTACATTGGAGAAAATGAGTCGGAAAATCAGCGGCTGAATGTAGTCAACATTTCCTCCCTCAATAGACAGCCTACATTACTATCCTACTATCTGTGCATGTGAGAGAATGAGCCGGAAAATCAGCGGCTGAATGTAACAGTTTTTCCCTTAATACACAGCCTGTGTGTGGCGTGTGTCCAGCCACAGGTTGAAGTGACGGACCACGGTCTATAAATACATTGAATATACCAATCAACATCAATAAGTGAAAACAATAAGTTAAAAACATATTTTACGCCCTCCTATGCACATTAACGTGTTATAAGGTGGAGTAAAAAATGTCAGTGTATGTTTGTTCTCATTTATTGATGCTTTTATGTATATTTAATGTATGTACATGTATATATACCTTGGTTCGTTACTTCAAACTGTGTGGCCGGCTGCTCTGTTCAGAGATCATCAGGCAATATCAAATTAATGTACTTAATCCAACCCGCCCCTAAACAGTAATGCCAGATTATTTTTATTTGAATATATTTGAAGATGAATCATTAAATATTGTTTGTTAACACTATTTACAAAAACTCTTTATAAAAAAAATAATAAGAAACACACACAGCCATTTTGTCCACAAAATTCGGATGATAATCAATAAATTAACTTTATATGGCCTCACAAGTCGCCATAATGACCGCGAGGTATCCTTCCACTAAACTGGTGCATACCTCTGGTGACAGTTCAGTTAACTATTGTTTAATGGGACTGTAGGAAAAAACATTGACTATAATGTAAATATATAATTAAATAATGCAGACAGTGTGCTTTATTCTTCAGTTTACATGTGCTAATTCGGTAAAATTCAGTAATGAATCTTTACAAATTAAACACTGATAATGGTAGTTTTAAAGGTAGAAAAAGTTGACATTCCATTCCATCTGCTATACTGGGTAGCTCCACAGGAGCTAACCTCAAGGTGCATGATCACGTGGTTACAACAAAAACAACGTCGCCCACTCCAAAGTAAGTATTCTTTGATATTTTCCTTAATATGCAACTGGTTTTGATGAAATATGGAACAGCAAACGTGTCTTCATGACCTGCATTTGGTGGTCTAGTGAGTTTGGCACAAACTTATGTCGATTTTGTGAAGAATCGATTTCCATGTCGGAGACAAGGAAATCGATTCTTCGCAAAAACGACAGAAGTTTGGGCGAAAATACAGAGACCACCAAATGCAGCTTAACAAGACGCGTTTGATGCGCCATATTTCATCAAAATCCGTTACGTAATAAGGACACTACAAAATAATACGTACTTGTACGAATCGGTACTTGTTGTTGTTGTTAGTACCACGTGATCATACACCTTGAACCTAGTAAACATGCAGTGCATACATTACATGCAAAACAGCCGTAATAACCCTATTTATTGTGACGTCGTTTGTTTTGACAAATCTCAATAAATATGGAGATTCCCGGAAATGAACGATCTCCCAATGTTTATGGTTATTATATGCTGAGTTACCGAAATAATAGATTAATTGTATTGTGAGAACATTCGTTTAGACAGACGAGTCTTCCGGTATTTAGGGATATTACGATTTGGGTCATTAGTGTTCGTTACTAACATTAAGATTACTCATTAATGTCTACACCAAACCGACTCTGTCGGGATATTAGTACTTGATCATGCGTTTCCTGTCGGTCAGCATCTGCAACCTACTCGTGTCTGAGACAATAAGCGCGGTTTTGTCATAAATTATCATGTAAACAATTGCGTATTGCAAGCAACCCAACGTTCACAAAATCCAGACAGGTGCCAGACAGGTGTGATTCGTGACACACCATTAATGCGCGACCTAAATAGACCGTTTTATTTGTGGGAAATGAACGGCTAAATCTGAGGTTCCATTGGTTTTTCTTCAATTAATTATGTACCAAAGATATTCATTCTAATAAATGTGAAATGTAAAATAGCATAAAATGAGCCGTTAACAATGACCTAGATACAAGATGTATACATACGCGCCACAAGAAAAAATAGCGCCGTGATATCTGACTGTATTTTGAGAACCGGCTGCATAAGCTGCGAGAGGCTCGCCGCTAAAAAGTATAAGACTTTTAATACGTCAGTTAATGGTAAATGAATGTTTATTTGGCCTTCGGAGAGACTTCAAACTGTGATCCCGACCCTATATGACCTTGATGTGACGTTTGCTTTCATTTCACTATTTACACCACATAGGTGACGGAGACCCGGCCTGAACCTGGTAGCTCACTGCTGGCGTACCTCCGGCGTACATGTATCCTTGACTATACCACATATTCACAACGGGAATGTCTTATCATAGCTTAGTGATATCAGAAGCCAACAACATATGAGACAAACCGCGTGATTTTGTAACTAACAGTATTTGCGATATCTCATAAAAAAAGCTTTTAATAATTCACGATATTGACGATATTTTCTGTAATATAACGTCGGAAGTTGAAGAAATGTTCATAGCAAATGCGGAATTCCGCATTTGCTCTGACAATTATTGGGAGATACTACTCCTAATTAGGAAATAGTAAGTCCTAATTAGGAAATAATACTTACTAATTAGATGGTACTAACTCCTAATTAGGAGATGATATCTCCTAATTCGGACTTATTATCTCCTAATTACATCTCCTAATTAGGAGTTAGTATTTCCTAATTAGGAGTTAGTATCTCATAATAAAGTATCTCCTAATTAGGAGATAAATATATGTTAGCATTGGCACCATGACGCTTCCATAGTTACATGTAAGGGTACGTTGTTTTTAGTTATTTAGATGGAATAACAGTCGAATACTATATTATTCCTTAACCAACTCCAGTGCTGCTGACGGGAACCAAGGAAGGATGTGGTGCGGGCGCCTGTGGATCCTGTACCGTCATGGTCTCCAAGTATGACGTCACCAACAAGCTAACCACGTATCCTTTGTGTAGACGGCTATATGCCGAGTTCGGTGTTCATACATTGTGTTTGACAATTATCATGCACATTGCTCGTTGTTGATTATTCTGATGAGAAACTAATTTGATAGCCTTGCAATTATGATTTTTCTTTTTAAATTCAAATTCCCGTAACTATGGAAGCGTCCTGGTGCCAAAGCTAAATTATATTTTTTACTAACTCCTAGTTAAGACCTAAGTCCTAATTCGGATATAGTATCTCCTAATGAGGAGTTAGTATCTCCTAATTATGACTTACACCTCCTAATTAAGACTTAGCATCTCATAATGAGGACTTAGTATCTCCTAATTAGGAGATAAAACATTTTTAGCACTGACACAGACAGTAAGTCCTATTTAGGAGATACTAAGTTCTAATTAGGAGATAGTAACTCCTAATTAGGATGTAGTATCTCCTAATTAGGATGTAGTATCTCCTAATTATGATATAGTATCTCCTAATTATGAGTTATTATCTCCTAATTAGGACTTACTATCATAATTAGGACATAGTATATCATAAGTATGACTTAATATCTCCTAATTAGGAGCTAGTATATCCTAATTAGGAGATAAAACATGAAATGTATATCAACCATTTCCCTATATCATACAATGTCATTACACAGTCAATGCGTGTCTATTCCCACTGTGTGCCGCCCACGGCCTGGCCATAACCACGGTGGAGGGGGTGGGGAACCCGAACACAGGACTCCATGACGTACAGGTACATGTTGGATGACTATTTTTACTAAATGTATTGTCATAGCACATGTGGAAAACTCGGACCTATGACGCAATACTTTGCTTATTTGGAAAACGTTACCCCAGTTACCCATTTCCATACACTATAATGTATGGAAATGGTGGGTGGGGTAACGTTTTCTAAAATGAGCCAAGTATTGGTTCCTTGGTCCGAGTCTTTCACTGTGGAAAAGGCTGTAAGGTATAGTGTATGGAACTAGGTGGGTGGGGTAACGTTTTGCAAATGAGCCAATTAGTGGATCCTAGGTCCGAGTCTTCCACCTGTGTATCATAGTACTTGCATACATGTCATACATACGCACTTTGCTTCTTACATAACGGCATGTGTTAACCTTGCCAAAAGTATGAACGTTTCCGAACATTTATTGACAATGCCAACTCACATTTGATTGTCTGAGTCGGAGCTGAAACACAGCCCAGGCTCAGCTCAAGCAGCAGCTTTATTTCAAGCACAATATTCCAATATTTTAGTACAGTGTAATCTCTCTTAAACAGCCACCCATGGGAAGACGCAAACTTGGCTGTTGTAGAGAGGTGGCTGTTGTAGGGAGGTTAATGCTGAATTAAATTATGTCGTCCGCTGTTTATTTTATTTATTTGATAATTCTCATTAAAAACATGCTTTGGCAACATTTTAGAATCATTTCCAATGGAAATGATTCTAAAATGCTGTCAAACATGTTTTTATTGAGAAAGAAGGCAACAACAACAGCAGATGACAATTTTCGTGCTCAGCAGTCGAAGGGTTAGATTTAGAGGAAATTCATCCATTTGGGATATAAAATAGTGGCTGTTATAGAGAGGGTATTGTTGTAGAAAGGTGGCCGTTCGGGGAGGTTCGACTGTATATTTAAATTGACAAATACAGGCAATATTAGCGCAGGCTGTACTCTTGTTTCACGGACGCCGATATTGAGAATGTTTGCGTCTTTAGTTAAGAGGTTAATGAAATAGTCCGTGACACAAATGGTCAATTGCAAAACAAAGTACAATTATTGCATTGTACAAAATGTGAAAATGAATGGATTTAACGTCCAAGTACGAGCTAAGGTCATATAGAGAGGGGAAAACAGTTTTAAGTCTCATCCGACAGACCAGTAGGATGCAAATACTGTGAAAGTCTGTTTGATGCCTGAAGCGAGGTTTGAACCCACAACCTCTGGATTGATTGTCCTGTGTTCTAACCCTTAGTTCACAACCCATCCATATTGTAGTGTACAGACACAGGTGGAAGACTCGGATCGGTCACATAAAACATACCCATTGAACAATTATACATGTATTACCTAACCCACCTGGCGCCGTACTGTACGCTACATACATACATGTAATCTACAAGGTGCATGATCACGTGGTTACAGCAACAACAACGTCGCCCACTCGAAAGTAAGTATTATTTGATATTTTCCTTAATATGCAACGGATTTTTATGAAATATGGCGCAGTAAACGCATGTGCATGAGCTGCATTTGGTGGTCCAGGGAGTTCGGCACAGACTTATGTCGTCTTTGCGAAGAATCGATGTCCTTGTCGGTAGACACGGAAATCGATTATTCGCAAAAACTACAGAAGTTTGGGCGAAAATACAAAGACAACGAAATGCAGCATAACAAGACGCGTTTCATACGCCACATTTCATAAAAATCCGTTACGTAATAATACTTGTTGTTGTTGTTAGTACCACGTGATCATACACCTTTAGCTCTAGTATAGACCAATATAAGGGACGTATAACCCGAATAGTCATTAAAGGTACATGCCCACTAAGTATGCACACAATATTCTTTATATGTGAGCCATCGTCGGAGACATTTTCGGGCAAAATAAACATTCATTCACCATTACCCCACGTATTTATTGGCATTATTATACATTTTATATCAATCGTAAATGTCCACACTGATATCAGGGGCGACAACCGTGTTTCCTTAAAATGTTAACGGACATACATAGTTATTCTCTGTATTTATTTTTTGATGTGCAATTGTCACGGTACATAACTCACTATGGGCAGAAGATGTGTATTCGTGCCCTGCTAGCTCAGTCGGTTAGAGCGATGGTACGGTAAACCAGAGGTACCGGGTTCGGGCCCCGGGCCGGAGCACATTTGTCTCGACCTGTGACATTTGGCACCCAACGAGGGACCGTGACTGATAAATACTGCCCAAAATGTACCAAAAATATGGATTTCAGAGACGAATTAAATATAGAATTCGGGGACGAATTCCAATTTAGCGGGGGAGTATGTCACGGTACGTAACTCACTGTGGGGAAGAAGTGTGTATTTGTGCCCGGCTAGCTCAGTCGGCTAGAGCGATGGTACGGTAAACCAGAGGTCCCGGGTTCGAACCCCGAGCTGGAGCACTTTTCTTCTCGCCCTGTGACATTTGGCGCCCAACGAGGGATCGTGACTGATAAATACTGCCCAAAATGTACCAAAAGGAGACGAATTACATATAGAATTCGGGGACGAATTCCAATTTGGCGGTGGAGTATGTCACGGTACGTAGTTCACTGTGAGGAGGAAGTGTGTATTCGTGCCCGGCGAGCTCAGTCAGTTAAAGCGATGGTACGGTAAACCGGAGATCCTGGGTTCGAGCCCCCGGCCGGAGCACATTTTTCTTGCCCTGTGACATAATGATCATACTTTCCAATCTGTTGAAAATATCATTTGTTTCAGGTGACGTATTTAATTAGTATAAATAATTAAAATATATAGTGACACGATTATACACTTAATAGTATTTAATTCTTATAAAGAACATGTTGTGCTTAATGAGTGGGTATGTACCTTTAACCCATACAACACTACTGTTTGTTCCACGTTTTGCTGCCGACAAAATTTAACATGGGGGAAAGGGAGGAGGAGCTGGGGGAGGAGACAAAAAACGAACAAAAAATGGAAATTGACTCCGAAACCTTAGAAATGATGTAACTAAAAAAACAGACGTCATATTTTGAAAATCGGTTCACAAATAAAAAAAAAGATATTGTTAGCCCCAATGTTAAATTCCCATAGGAAAATCGGTTTTTAGCAATAAAATCAATATTTGATGGAATTTCATGAAATGAAACAAATTGGGGAGGGTGACTTTTTTGTTATTTATGAAAAAGTATTTACATTGAAATATTTGTTAGATTTAATGCGTTTAATAGCCAAAAGTTCGTCGGCAGAAAAACGTGGAGCAGACAGTACATAGTGACCTGTATTGTGATGTTTGTAAACAGTGTCGATACAGATGAGCCGGTTCGTAACTAGCCGTCTCATCAGGATCTACATTTTTTGCAAGAAATTTTCATATTCAAGTTTTCTTGCGTCAAATACAACTCTGATATAAATAGACTAATCTGAAAATAAACAGTCCATTCCAGTTAGTTCGTGTTGAAAGGGTTAAATACAGAGTATGCCATGTTTCGGCTTACAGAAGCGGATTATCGAGTTCCACGGCCTCCGGCGTCATGTCTGGGTGTCTGGGGACCGTTTCACTAAACTTAGTACTACGAAAATGTTCGTAAATGCAAACTTATGATTTAACATTAACAATGTTTTCAGCCTATGGTCAATACATATAAATCCATCAATTGAAATTTCCAGACGATCCCAATTTTGAGCTTACGAACATTTTAGTGATACGAAGCTTAGTGAAACGGCCCCCAGGTTTGGAAAGGTTTCACTGTATATCATAAGGGACGTAGAACACGAGTAGTCCTAAATTCAGACATATTTCCACTTACAGAAGCGACTTATCGAGTCCCATGGCCTCCAGTGTGGCTACTGTACCCCGGGGTTTGTCATGTCCGTGTACACCATGCTCCGGAACAACCCGCGGCCCACGAAACTGGAGCTGGAGAAGGCACTCGAAGGTAAGTGTAGACAAAAAAGACAGGTAACCTAGGTAGGCTGTAACAGATAACTAGACAGATAGTATTGTTGATCCGAAGAAAATCTGTTCATTCTGCTCTTAAATGTTAAATTATAGGTGGAACTGTATTAAGGATGGCGGCCATCACGGATTTATTTATTCTACGCCTAAAACTCACCTCGGACAGTTCGGGAGACAGGTATAAGTTAATTAGGAGGTTATAAACAGAGTTAAATTGTTTACTAGTACAACACAGGCACACGTACATTTGCCATTCTAAAATAATTACAAGAGACGGCTCGCTAAAACGTTGAGCAAACAGTAATACATTTCAACAAATGCATGTGCATATACAACATTACATGCACTTGTTGCATAATATGGAGCTGCATGCATATTACACTCCGGACTATAAATGCACATATGCATGTTTATGCATGCAAATGCATATATACTCGACGTGCTTTGTGATAAACGCAGTCATCTCATGATGTCACAAAACTGCTGCGCCCCAATAAAACGGATGCGCCCCATACATGTAGGTTTCATTTTTTCACTAGTTTTGGTCACACAGAGCGCTAGCGTGACTGTAGTAAACGGAAGTTGCATTTTGAGCACTATGGCCGTTTAACCAGTTGAAGTTGTTCATTCACGTAGCATGATTTGTCCCCATGCACAGTGTGTATTCTATTTATTAAATTACATTTTGTTATGCGGCTGTCTGAACATTTATTGTACTTGTTCACGTTCTAATTACGGTGAATATACGAGACAAGCCATATAGTGTACCTAAGAAGACGTGCGATATATACATGTATTTACATTTGATCTGAACATTTCGTCAAATTTCGACTTCATTTACATAAACTATCAGGTACAAAATCACACGGCTTGTTATAATACCACAGTCTAATCTGCCCTACTTTCTAAGCCAATCGCTGACCAGTATAGCGCTCCACTTATTTCACATGTTGCAAAATGTAACCCCAATAAGCTACATATTACTAGATTTAATGATTACCTAGCGGGAGACTGCATTATACAACTGGCTAATTATAAGTATGTTGTTGATCACATATTGGATTTTTAAGGAACTAAATGCTGCGATTGCAAACTCTCCTTTGCATTTAAATCCTTAAACATGCAATATGCGAACAATAACGTAAGCATATACGTGTAGCGGAGGAATGTGACACTATACTGTTTGTGCATTCCAGGGAACTTGTGTAGATGTACCGGCTACAGACCAATCCTGGAGGCATTTTCCTCATTGACAAAGGTTGGATATATTGTTAACTCTTAGACCGCTATCTTATTGTGTTTGTCGTCTGCTGTTTACTTTCTATTTTCCATGTTTATCATCAAAAGCATGCTTGGAGACAATTCTAATGAAATACCAAGATGTGTTTTCATGGAAAATATGAAAACCTTGCTATATTTGTGGTCTGTTTATGGTTTTCCGCAGCATGATATAGGTACCACAACATTTTTATTGCTTTTTGATACTCGCTACTTCCGATTTATATTGGGTTTTTGGCAATTTTAATCGGGTCTTTAAGCAAACACGCCATGTAATTTGTACAGTCTACTGTGGTTGACTTTCGCCAATGCGACAATGCCATAACTCCGAAAATGCGAACAAGTAGGATGCAACTGTGTAACGTTTTCACGGAGATTTTTGGCGCATTTTTTTGCTTGCGTTGTCCTGCCTTCGCTATTTCGCACCGACAACTCGACAAAGCGAAAACGCGACAATGCAAAGCGAAAACTCTGAAGGCCGACTAGAAGAAAACTACCTAAATGCTATACTGATATTAATAAAATTATCTCGACACAGTTGGGGAGTGAGATTCAGCCACTGAAATTTCCAGTCCCGTTTTGTTTTACCAGGAAGGTTGTCCAATGGGTGAAAATTGCTGCCAGAATCAGCCTGAGACAGTCGACAGAGACGGCACCAGAACTCCACTGGATACCACCCACGTACAAGTTCCCATCTTTCCGGCGGAACTACAGTACATATATCCGTCACCTGTTAAATGTGGATGTGACTGGAGACATGGGGTATATGGGTATGTGACCAGTGTAGCTCCTGATATAATAGCACACTCCTGCAGCCCGATTAATACTTCTTGTTAGAATCATGACGGGTCTTTCATTGATCAATGGCGACCAACGCAGATCCTGATCAGACTGTGCGGATGCACAGGTTGATCTGGATCTACAAACCAGTAAGCCTCAGTTCTTCAGTTACAGCCACAAACATGATTCAAAATTACAAAATTATTTTGGAGCAGACCGTGGCCAAGGGGTAACACCACCGGACTGTCACGCTGGCGACCCGGGTTCGATTCAGTGTTTAGTTCCAGAGCGTCAGTATTTCTGAGATACTTTGTATTTCCTGCTCTACTAGTCCTTTCGAATCGGGACTTTAAAAGGAGGTTCCGTGTACCAGATTTGAACGAGCGTCTGTGCACGTTAAGCAACCAGAGGGGACTATTCTAATAAGAGCTAGGCCCCCTGGGCGGGTTTCCTTTGTATCCACCTCCTTCATTTCTCCCCTTCTTGGGAGACGACATTCAAGTTCATTGAGCCAGTGCCGTAGTTAAATGAACGCATTTACACAATAGTTGGCACATTTTGCACTGTTGGTTTATTAGTTTTTTTCCTTGAGTATCAATGGTAGTCGTGCTGTTGTGAATTTACTGTCAGTGCATCAGCTGGAAAGTAGTAGAACCCGTTAACAGCGTAACTCAACGATTGTATTAGCGTGCCATGCTTTCAATAACATAACATATCGCAACTATGATCATAAGCATTGAGCCATTGCTCAGTGTTACGCAGTAACTCTGTTTTTAATTAGATATTTACGAAACATGAATCATATTCTCACAATACATAGTACACAGTACAATGCTGTGCAATGCAATCAGTACTTGTAGTACTGTGTATATTTGTATTTAGCATATACGAGGGATGATCAATAAAGTCACTGTCAGAAATAGAACAACCTATATTAATAGCATGTTTCATACGTGTATGTTGAAAAATAAAATAAATATGGCACTATTCTCGGAATGTATTGATCAGCCATCGTAAGATGACGTGCTATAGTGGAACCTATCTAAACCGGAAAGTATGTGTGCCCATGCGTGGGTTAAGTATTTATTGCCGATATCACCCTTCGCTCCTGATCGCATAGCACTGAAACATGCCATGGAGCGGCGATATGCCTGGTTTACAGTACAACCTCTCAACATTGGACACATTGGGACTGAGTTAGAGAAATTGCACTGTACAAGTTGATCCTGTTACTGGGCCTCCTTCTTGCAGTTACACGCGGACAAGTACAGCAGCAAGTCGGTCCAGTTCCGAGGCCGACAGTGGAGATGGGTCAGACCCACAAACGTTGCCGAGCTTCTCGTCCTCAAGAACAACCATCCACAGGCTCCTGTCATTATGGGCAACACGACTGCCAGTACACTACCTACCGCCTGCGATAATCTTGTCAATATTTGCAAACTTCTTTCTTTCTAAATACTTGAATATTGTGCAGGAAATCAGGTAGCTTAATTGAGTGAGCCTAAGCTGTGCTACAGCTCATGCTCAGCCAATCAAGCGTCCGCATTGCGAGTTGAGAACTCCAATAGAGGTTGAGAGCCGTTGGCATTTGGGCATGATTAACACAGGCTGTTGTGTGTGTACATAATTGTCATATTATGTTTCGCTTCATATAATTAATTGTTAGTAGATATATTTCTAGAGCACTGATTCAATTAGTTGCGAACAGTAACTATTTCAATCTACTCCCATACCGTCCTACGGGACTAGATTGTAAGAGTTACTGTTCGCAACTCATTCGGTTCACATACATTGCCATATTTTTTCAGTCACAACCACATGTACGTCATGTACGTGTGATGTGTACATGCCCACTCAGTAGTCACAAAATGTTATTTATAGGAATTAAATAAGTATAATTGTGTCACTATTCCACCAGTTCTAAACATTATGAGGGCCCGCTATACATATATAATCATTTAGTAACATGTATTTTACTGATAGTGACGCGCGGTGGTATCAGGTCATTTACATATGCAAATATGGCATACTATAGTTTAATTATTTATACTAATTAAATGCGTCACCCAGAAAAATATTTTCGACATATTATAAAGTATGATCATTGCACATCAAAAATAAATAAAGATAATAAATAGTAATGTCCGTTAACATTGTAAGGAAACACGGTTATCGCCCCTGATATCAGAGTGGACATTTACGTCTGATATAAAATGTATAATAATGCCAATTAATACGTGGGGTAATGGTGAATGAATGTTTGTTTTGCCAGAAACTGTGTCAGATGATGTCTCTGATATAAAGAACATGTTGTGCCTTACTTAGCGTGCATGTACCTTTAACACATTCATATAAATGTGCTAGTCCATGTGTATAATTCCAAATCAACTGTGTGTAAATTTGTGGGTGTGATTGGAGAACTAGGACTTATGGGATTTGTGACCAGTGTAGCTCCTTATCAAATTGCACACTCCTATAGCGTGATAACGATCTATATTGCTTGATAGAAGCATGACGGGAATTCATTGTTGAAACTTGGAACAGTGCGGATGCACAGGCTGATCTAGATATACACTGATCGCCAAACCCATAAGCCCCAGTTCTCCAGTCACATCCACATTTCAGTACTTCAAATGAGGAAGGGAGAGTTTGCTGACACGGACGTGATGATATATGGTGGCGGTATACCCGCTCTGAAGGCGGTGACTGTGACGGAGGACGGAATCGTGTTTGGTGCCGCCATTACTATCAACGAGCTCGCGCTTCATACAAACATCCTCACAGAGCAAATCGCAGGTATGGTGCTTTGTTAAACCTGGAATTGTTCATGTAATAATCACAAGTTGGAATTTAGGGATACATATTATTTTCGTCCATTCTCTGGATATGGCATTTTGTGGGCAAAATAAACATTAATTTACCATTAACGGACGTGTTAACTGTCATTATCATACTTGTTGTTTATAACAAATGTGAATTAGCCTTCTCAGTCAGTGGCGATAACCGTATTTCCTTCAAAGGATAATGGAGACATCTATGTATTCGCTCTATTCATTTTTTGACGGGCCATGATCATATTATAGAATCTGTCGATACAAATATTTATTTAGGACACTCATCTAATTGACATAAATAATAAAGCAATACCCTGCTTCATTTGCATCTCGTTTACCTGGGATATTCGATCATTGTGTATACGGTTATTTTTGCGAGGTTGTCGTGGTAATATGACAATTTATAAGTGTAAATATGATTATGGAGAATGAAGTAATTCAGATAAAAACAATACTATGTATATGTATAATGAAATGTCAAAAATAGTTACAACGAACGCGACATATTTCGGAGAGATTATATATTGATTACTAGTACACAAATCATATTAACAACAGCATCTATCCATGTCATCATGTCACACTCTACTCAAGGTATGATGTCTTCATCATATTCAGTTGTCCACTGGACAAGGTATGATGTCTTAAATATATTGAGTTGTCCACTTGACAAGGTATGATGTCTTCTACATATTGAGTTGTCCACTTGACAAGGTATGATGTCTTCTACATATTGAGTTGTCCACTGACAAGGTATGATGTCTTCTACATATTGAGTTGTCCACTGGACAAGGTATGATGTCTTCTACATATTGAGCTGTCCACTGGACAAGGTATGATGTCTTCTACATATTGAGTTGTCCACTGGACAAGGTATGATATATTTCCTACATATTGAGTTGTCCACTGACAAGTGTATGATGTCTTCTACTATTGATGAGCTGTCCACTGACAAGGTATGATGTCTTCTACATATTGAGTTGTCCACTGGACAAGGTATGATGTCTTCTACATATCGAGCTGTCCACTGGACAAGGTATGATGTCTTCTACACATTGAGTTGTCCACTTGACAAGGTATGATGTCTTCTACATATTGAATTGTCCACTTGACAAGGTACTCCATGGTCTTCTACCATATTACGTGTACACTGGACGGACAGTTGACAAGTATCATGTCTACTATTGATCTGTCACTGAGTATGGTATGATGCTTCAAATATTATGAGGTGTCCACATGATTCCTGACGGATGCTTTTATATTGTCGATCCACTGGTCAAGGTAGATGTCTTCTACATATTGAGTTGTCCACCCACTGGACAAGGTATGATGTATTCTAAATATTGAGCTGTCCAGTGGACAAGGTACGATGTCTTCTACATATTGAGTTGTCCACTGGACAAGGTATGATGTCTTCTAAATATTGCGTTGTCCACTGGACAAGGTATGATGTCTTCATCATATTGAGTTGTCCACTGGACAAGGTATGATGTCTTAAATATATTGAGTTGTCCACTGGGCAAGGTATGATGTCTTCAATATATTGAGTTGTCCACTGGACAAGGTATGATGTCTTCTACATATTGAGTTGTCCACCGGACAAGGTATGATGTCTTCTAAATATTGAGTTGTCCACTGGACAAGGTATGATGTCTTCTACATATTGAGTTGTCCACTGGACAAGGTATGATGTCTTCTACATATTGAGTTGTCCACTGGACAAGGTATGATGTCTTCTACATATTGAGTTGTCTACTGGACAAGGTATGATGTCTTCTACATATTGAGTTGTCCACTTGACAAGGTATGATGTCTTCTACTTATTGATCTGTCCACTTGACAAGGTATGATATCTTCAATATATTGAGTTGTCCACTGGACAAGGTATGCTGTCTTCTACAAATTGAGTTGTCCACCGGACAAGGTATGATGTCTGCTACATATTAGTTGTCCACTGGACAAGGTATGATATCTTCTACATATTGAGCTGTCCACTGGACAAGGTATGATGTCTTCTACATATTGAGCTGTCCACTGGACAAGGTATGATGTCTTCTACATATTGAGTTGTCCACTGGACAAGGTATGATGTCTTCTTAATATTGAGCTGTCCTCTGGACAAGGTATGATATCTTCTACATATTGAGTTGTCCACTGGACAAGGTATGATGTCTTCAAAATTTTCAGTTGTCCACTGGACAAGGTATGATGTCTTCTACATATTGAGTTGTCCACTGGACAAGGTATGATGTGTTCTACATATTGAGTTGTCCATTGGACAAGGTATGATGTATTATACATATTGAATTGTCCACTAGACAAGGTATGATATCTTCAATATGTTGAGCTGTCCACTGGACAAGGTATGATGTCTACTACATATTGAGTTGTCCACCGGACAAGGTATGATGTCTTCTACATATTGAGTTTTCCACTGGACAAGGTATGATGTCTTCTACATATTGAGTTGTCCACTGGACAAGGTATGATTTCTTCTACATATTGAGTTGACCACTGGACAAGGTATGATGTATTCTACATATTGAGTTGTCCACTGGACAAGGTATGATGTCTTCTACATATTGAGTTGTCCACTGGACAAGGTATTATGTCTTCTACTTATTGATTTGTCCACTTGCCAAGGTATGATGTCTTCAATATATTGAGTTGTCCACTGGCCAAGGTATGATGTCTTCTACAAATTGAGTTGTCCACTGGACAAGGTTTGATATCTTCTACATATTGAGCTGTCCACTGGACAAGGTATAATGTCTTCTACATATTGAGCTGTCCACTGGACGAGGTATGATGTCTTCTACATATTGAGTTCTCCACTGGACAAGGTATGATGTCTTCTAAATATTGAGCTGTCCACTGGAAAAGGTATGATGTCTTCTACATATTGAGTTGTCCACTGGACAAGTTATGATGTCTTAAATATATTGAGTTGTCCACTGGACAAGGTATGATATGATGTCTTCTACTTATCGAGTTGTCAATTGGACAAGGTATGATGTCTTCTACAAATTGAGTTGTCCACTGGACAAGGTATGATGTGTTCTACATATTGAGTTGTCCATTGGACAAGGTATGATGTCTTATACATATTGAGTTGTCCACGGTACAAGGTATGATGTCTTCTACATATTGAGTTGTCCACCGGACAAGGTATGATGTCTTCTACATATTGAGTTGTCCACTGGACAACTCAATATGTAGAAGACATCATACCAGTGATGATACAATGCAATATTAAACAGGGTTATTGATCTCAGAAGACCTACATAATGGTCGTTTTCTTCTATTGATACAGAAGACAATCGGAGGCAGTTTCAATCTATCCTGCTAATGATAAACACGTTTGGTGTCGACCAAGTCAGAAATGTGGCCGTAAGTATTTTGTATTATTATTCCATGAATACTTACTTCCGTTTCCCATTGTAACACAATGCAACGCAATAGCAATAGCAATATGCATAAAGAATTAATATTTAAAAGAGTATACACTAAAAGGGACATACTATTTATGCTAACGTACACGTTGTTTGGTCACACATGCCAGCTTCATAGTTACGTATAGCCGTGCCCATATGTGTAAGTAATATGAAACAGCCGCGCCGAATCTGAACGTGTGTATATATTAATTTTGCCATTTGTGTCAAGGTTTGCACATCTTGGTGCCGACGTGATTCACTCACTATAAGTTAGTAAACCATTTTATCTTCAGACTATCGGTGGCAGTTTATTGTGTGCCCGATCAAATTCCGACATCATTACACTCTTCGCCGCTTTAGGAGGCGTAGCGAACATTCAGTCAGGTAAGTAACCACTTCGTAACCCTTCTACTTGGTGACATAATAACAACATGCGACAGTGCCATGCAGTCATACAACGAGTGCAAGTCATAGTTCTAATTTATTACTTCCTTATTCCATGTGCATATGTACAAACACATCGACACACATTTCACCTTTTCAATTATGTGAGAGCAAAAACAATCGATTAAATTGACGTTCGATTAAATCGACGTCCTGCAACGTATACAGTATATGTCGAAAGCATAAATGCACTACCCTGATAAAATACGTGTGAGCTAAACCATGCAACTGTAGATGCAATATCGATTCACCATGAATGCGTTTTGAGTGATCTTTGTTAGTGGATAACAATTTCGTAATTCGCGTATTTTGCAGTTAATGCTATCACGAAAGAAAATATAAGCGATGTCAAGCTGAATGGATCAGACGTGGTCGTCTCCGTTATGATACCATTTACACACAAGGTAGGTAGATGACTTGTTAAATCTTTCATAAGTAAACATGCTGTTATTGCAATTGCTATGTATTGGACAATACAATCAACGTGACACTGAGTCATTTGGTAATTTGTTTCGCATCTTCCCCCTTGATGTGTTTATATTTGTCTTTACTTGGACGTCGGTCACATTCAATGCTAAGTTCTTATTAGAGTCATGCATGCTGGTAACGCCCAATGTTTGTCTATGCCTTCTGCTGTATACCGTTCCCCATACTGCTGCATAAGGTGCCCTGCTACATATCCAGTTGGTATTTTCCAATCGCTCATGTATTGTATTTGGTTCATAGAACAATTCAATGCGGACTCTTGCTATCATGATGTCAGATGATGTACTTCGTGTGTTTGTTATTTGTATGTATTGCAGACGGACCACTACAACTTCTACAAGCACGGCGACAGACGCACCTTCTCGTTTGCCCTCGTCAACAGCGGCATGCACGTCCGCCTCAGCCCCAGTAAAATTATAGAGCGACTGCGTCTGTGTATTGGCGGCATTTTCCCAAAGTTGTTTGTTGCAGACCGCTCTGCAGCTATATCTGTGGGAAAGTAAGTACAATTCGTTAATGACTTTCAGTGGATTGGCGGCATTTTTCCGAACTTAACCGGAATTATAAATACATGTATATCATTTACGTGTTGGAACAGTGAACAATACGATTTGTCATTTTTCACGAGTCGGAGAAAATCGTTATATATCCTGGACTGCCCATAATTCGAGATATTAACGATCTTAAACAACGTGCGTATTAAATAATGGGAGTTGAAACATAGAAAACCTATTTACCTGCAAATAAAAACCAACGTTCTGTTTGAATATCACGTTCACTGGCTTCAAAAGCATGGAAAAACGCCAATGTTTACATGTAAACACGCGTGTCTGCAAATGGCTGCCATCACTAACAGCCGACAAAGGTCGAGACCTCTGACACTGTGACGTCACAAGCACTTCCGGTGCAGGTGCTCGGTTGGAAAACACCACAAATTGTGTCTGCATTATGTACCATTGCTTTCCGGGGTCACGATACATATTGTTTCCAACTTAAATAATTAGACAAATGATTGCCAACTGGGAAAATATAAGTTGCTAGATTAAACAAATTAAACAATATGAAGCTTAAACTTGTTGGTTTTAATACTTTTTTAAGGTGGTAATGTCTATTTTTGGAGCAAGACATTTCAATACCTCCTGCATGTGGTACTCGTCCACAATGGGAATAAAAAAAAAAAGATTGCATATATATGCTGATAAATGGAGGCATTGGACTGATGTGGATGAAATTAAAAGTGACAATTTAAAAACAAATAGGATAAGGTCACCGTGGTGACTGAATGAAAATCCATATTCCTACATTAGTATTGCCTTTCTACATACAAATATTACGTGACCTCCATTGATAAACATGTAAACAACATACGGGTTGAAGCGAACTCATTTATTTGTAAGTTTTCCTATCGAAATCCGGATTTTAATGGAGGGTGTCAATGGGATTAGTGGAAAACACAAAATGTAGGTGTGTTGTGTTGTTTGGTAATGTATTAGTACTGTTTAACTCACATTTTTCTAACTTGGCAGTTGTGACCTTTCATCTGGCTTCGGTTGAACGCACAAGTGTAAAGGAAGTGACATAACCCGTAAATCTCGTAAATAAAAAATGGCCGCGAATCTGTGCGGCTATCGAAGTTAGAGGATTGTATGATATAATCATTACATGCAAATCAATAATGACTCATGCGTTTTGTTCAGTGTACGGTCGATTTAGTTTTAATCTCTGAGTTGGTACCAAGTGGACATATTTAAGTAAATATGAGTTTGCATTCAATAATGTCACTCATTATGTATATGCCATTTGACTGATTATCATGATTTATGTTCAGGCCATGGAATGAAGTCACCATGAACGAACTGATCCATTCACTGACAAAGGAGATAACAAACAACGGCCATGGCACCCCCGACCAATACAAGTTGGACGTGGTCAGGGGATTCATCATGAAATTCTTCGCCGTAGTATCCGCGGGAACAACAGGACAAGTATATAATAATAATAATAATATGGAAGGGCTGGTGAACTAAAGGAGAGAAATAGTACATAAGACAAAACATGCTTACTAGTTATAGTTAATGTCGCATTGTCCGACACACTGTGGTGTTCGACGTTTGATAACGGAATATGGCATATGAAGTTGTGCACCCTTAATACATATATGAGACACGCCATGCGATTCTGTACCGTCGGACATCTGCGTAATTTCATGCGTACATGCGGAACGTTTGACTATATTTATGAAAAGTATTGTAAGTGTTGTAAACGTATTTAATTAAATTACTCAGATGTCCGAAGGCACACAATCGCATGGCGTGTCTCATATGAAAGAAAGCCATGTGAGTGTATCTAATTAGATGTGCGAATTGTCATGACGTTTATTTACACAATCGTCGAATGTTTACGCAATATGTATAGCCAATGCGCCATCATTCGACTTCATATACGGAAACTATCACACATTCGGTTAATATGTTTCCCGAGATATCGCCCATCTCATTGTTTACAAAATCGCATCGCGTGTGTCGGACATTATATATGGGATATCGGACTCACGGATTCGGCATGCCGACCATGACACGCACGCGAAACTATTAACCCTTATACCGCTACTCACAACAATTGTCGTCTGCTATTGCTTTTATATATTACCTTAATTCTCAATAAAAACATGGTTTGACAGCACTTCAGAATCATTTCCAATTACATTGGCAGGTAGTACATCGGAGTCTACCACTAGACAGCCATTACCGCTACTCACAACAATTGTCGTCTGCTGTTGCTTTTATATATTGCCTTATTTCTCAATAAACACATGGTTTGACAGCACTTCAGAATCATTTACAATGGAAATGATTCTGAAATGCTGTCAAAGCGTGTTGTAAATTATTATAAAGTGCTGTCAAAGCATGTTCTTGCTTATACATACAATACGTGAGTTTTCCGAGTAGACCCAGATCAGACAGCTCATCTGATCTGAGACTACATTGATTGCAATACCATTTGATAAGTGTGAACATATGAATCTGGCAAATAATGTAGTGCCAGATCAGATTGCGCCGATATGTTGGATGATCTGGATCAACACTAGTCGAAATCACTACATTGGCTCCTTTTCACAACAAATCTTGCGAAATTCGCCCTTTTACGAGCACTAAGGCCCTAAAATATACAATTTGGACCAGATTTCTATAAATAAATTAAAAGGGAGATAACTAGCTACGATCGTCCATTGCCATTTCAGAGTGACAGTCTGCTCGCCCCAATGCCATCTCCCGCCAGCAGCGGGACACAACTGTACGACCCGTGTACAGACGAGGACCAGAGTGAGGATGACGCTCTCGGACGGCCAGTACCCAACGTGTCTTCCGAGGCCATCGTGTCCGGGGAGGCCGTCTTCTTGGACGATATTCCACAATTCGATGGTATGTACATAGATGATCTGACATGAATGATGATTTTATATGATATTAAAGTAATTTACTGATTTCATAAGGAACGAGGCTATGCCGAATTTCTTATGAGATCAGTCAACGAATAAATATCATATTAAATCAATACAAATGTTAGATTATATGTATTGCATAAGCACACCATCATAATTTGAAGCTGCATCGGTACCTAACATGCTTTATGTAACTGGCTCATCTGCACATTTATTTCACTAGTGTATTGTGTCATTAAACTATAATTCCAGCACAAAAAATATTTACACTATTCCCTAACATTTGGCAGAGGTCTCTGTCCAAAATTTATATCCCAGTAATCTCCCACGCCGAACTACTTTCCGTAACCGTGAGGCGCAGTTCAAATAATTCTTAAGAAAATGGAAAATAAAAAAATTTCCTTGATGAATTTATTTCAAATGCTGGAATTATAAGGAATGAAGGGCCTTTTTGTTGAATTTATCGGGGATATAAACTTGGAAAAGTCGCGGGAATACTGGACGAGGCCTTCCGGCCTTCGTCCAGTATTCCCGCGACTTTTTCAAGTTTATACCCCGATACATTCCACAAAATGCCATTCATTCCTATACTGAAAGCCCATTTTATGCAATAAATTTACATATCATTCCACTTGCCAACATTGTGAGAGTCGACGCAACAACAGCCCTGTCGATGCAGGGTGTTCATGAGAGAAGATTTTGTTCCAGGCGAGTTGTTCCTGTCTCTGGTCCTGAGTCGGCGGCCGCACGCCAACATTGTGAGAGTCGACCCCACAGCCGCCCTGGCTATGGAAGGTGTGCACAGTTACATCGACCACACAGACGTCATGGGAGACAACCATTACGGATCTGGCCAGCATGGGGACGAAGTATTCGCTTCCAAAAAGGTAAATATTCAAGGGAAATGTGTGTCTTCGATGATACATCCTTGCTGCACGTGCGGTGATCAGCATACTCGGGAAAATATGCTTTTCCCCAATGAAAGTTAAACCATGTCGTGACGTTCATCAAATTTTAATGATTTACACTAAGGTTTACGATTGTTCTCTCGTTAATTTGTTATGGTCATATCGTCATACAAGTTTACACTAGCCTGTTGATTTATATGTGTATCAATTCCAGTTTGCCGGCGTACTATTACGGAGCCCCGCAGTGGACGTATAATTATGTTTGTATTAATTCGTTCCCACTAAATAACAATTCGTTCCCTCAATTTAAAAATTCGTTCCCACGAATTAACAATTTTTTCCCACGAAATAACAATTGCTTCCCTCAATTTAACAATTAATTCCCACGGGAACGAGTTGTTATTTCGTGGGAACGAATTGTTAATTCGAGGGAACGAATTTTCAAATTGAGGGAACGAATTGTTATTTAGTGGGAATGAATTGTTAAATTGAGGGAACGAACTGTTATATCGTGGGAACGAATTATTAATTCGAGGGAACGAATCGTCAAATTGAGGGAACGAATTGTCATTTCGTGGGAATGAATTGTTAAATTGAGGGAACGAACTGTTATTTCGTGGGAACGAATTGTTAAATTGAGGGATCAAACTGTCATTTCGTTGGATCGAATTAATAAAATTAATCCATTTTCTCTGCGGGGCTCCGTATAGAATATATATGTCCTCGTCCAATAAACAAGTGGGTCCTCGGAAAGTTGCTACATTAGTATGTTGACCAATTCTGCAAAACCCAGGAACCCACTCTTCATACAAGAGTGGGTTCCTGGTTTTTGCAGAATTTTTGGAAGAGTGGGTTCCTGGTTTTTACAGAATTGTAAGAGTGGGTTCCTGGTTTTTGCAGAATTGATCAACATAACGTTTTATTGCAGACAGCTTACATTCTTATGGACACGAAAATGCACTTTGTTAGCTCTTATGAATATTAATTTCTTCTGATGTAGGTGATGTTTGTCGGTCAGCCGATAGGGGCGATCCTGGCGGAAAGCCGAGATGTGGCCAGGAAGGCGACCTACCTAGTGCACGTGGAATACGAGGATCTGCCGAGTATACTCTCCATAGAGGTAATATAATATGAGACGACCCCTGTGATTGTGTAATTGTTTTCCGTGAGATATCGCACATATTCGGATGTACAGAATCACATGGCTTGTCTCAAATGTATGGAACGCCAAATCTACATAAACTACACTAATTAATGCTAGCTCCGAATAGAGCTACGTAACGCACCGTCTTCATGGATGTCTAAAACCAGAGACATTTCTTCAATTTAAGAATTATTTATAATTGCATTACTAAGCGTAATGGTGTCACGTAACTATACCGTACCTTAGTTTAAACATGTATGTTGTTGTTTTTGTCTGACTGTATTCGTGTCCACCTCGAATACCCTATGGAATGGAATTTCTTGAAACTTCAAACATGGGTTGATATCGACCCAATGGTGGTTCATGCACTTATCTGTTTTTATACATATCAGTTGTGGTCCCCTTTTCCTTATCTCTTAATCTTCACCTGCATATATAACAAAACATGTTTGTCAGATGTAATAGTTTGGGTTCTATAGATATCACACATGATTCTTACGTTTAATTTTTTGTTTTGTATTACATCCAAATTGTGGAAGATAGAGTAGAATAGTAATGTCGATAGGACAGATAAGAGGTATAATATGTACAAAAGACTAGGAAATATAGATTAATTTAGTAACCAGTAACTCCATTTTACAATAAGTGTCTATCATTATTTGCCACATATCAACACTACACTTATCAATTACATTGTTTAATAACAACACTTCAACATTTATTCACCGACTCACTGATACTAAAAAAGAATGATAGTGTCTCTTATAATTATTCCAACATATAAATCACTGTTTTATAGTCTTTACTCGTCTCTATTACGGCAATCATATGTTCTTCTACTAGGTATACCTTCCTATATAACGCTTTACAGTTTGTTATATATACTAACTAAATACTATAACCACTACACGCCAATAGTTTGTTTATAACCCAATTAACGAAAGGATAGATTTAGTCCAACAGTAATACACCAGTCGATCCTGATTCTGCATCTCTCTGTATCACCCTATTACTGATAAACACAGATCAAGCAGGACTGGATTGGCTGCCCCATATTGGAAATCATCAGTCACTCCACATTGCGAAGGGTGGGTCCATATCAGCTGCCCGATTTGCAATTACATACCCATTTACCCCTTTACGCCCATGTATATTACTTGATCCTCACTCCTATTTCTGTAAAATTCCACACAATTCACAAAGTAATCCCTGCAGTTACAGTACACTTACCTCTCCACTGCCAAATATTCTCTGCTATCCATATACTGGTGGTAACCACGACATCCGTCTGAATACATGTCTATATCCACTCTATGTCACCATGTACATCGTATCATCTCCTCACCACATTGTCAATTTTATAATAAATTCACTTTTCTTCAGACCCAGAACTTGGTCATCCCTATCAGTGCTTTCACATAAGCTATGTCCAAACTGACCAAATTACCTGTAGCTCACTCAGTCAATCAACTACGAATCCGCTCACCCAATATGCCAACATATACTCACCTTTTCTGGCATGCATACCTGCCTGGGGTGTACCCCCAGGCAGGTATGCATGACAGAAAAGGTTAACCTGATTAACTGAAAGGAATAGTCCAGCCTGTTATATCAATTTGTGACACTGTTGACTTTGTCATAAAACTGAATACATGGGTGCATACAGTAGCCTATTTAACCAACATTGCAAAGTATACTTATCTAGGTCTCACGGGACAGTGGGCAGCTAGCTTTAAAAAGGGGGTGGACGATTTTCTATATACTTCACTACCGACCCTGTAAGTTACACCAGTGTGTCTAGAAAAATAGGTTTATGAATATTTCTTGACTTTGGGAGGCTTGACTAGGTGTATTTTTTGGAGTATTTCATAATTCTACGAAACTGAATGTTAGCTCCAGTTGATTTTGACATCTTGGAAAATGCCGCCTGCTATGCTGTCTCACCGGTACGGTTTCGCGTCAGAATTTAAGGTATTTTTCGGGCATTTGTAGCGAAAATTTGAGCTGGTTATGACCCCGCTTTGAAATCATTTTCAGAAAATGGTGTGGTGTTACAATTGATAGAACAAGACATAACAAAGTATCTGTGCCTCATATTTTCATGAAAACAATTCCAATAAATTCAGTCGTGTTGAAACTTTTGGCCAAAAATAGGTGGGTGGGGTAACTTTGCAAAAAATTAATTGAACACATCTGATGCGGTTACTGAATTTGTATTGTGGCGCGCGATTTGTACTTCATTTGCGAGTATTTTTCAAATCTTGTCGCAAGAGCCTCCTTAACTGATTGTGAGAGGCGGTGATTTTTATAAGTCACCCGCCGCCCTCAGAAAAGCAAACAATTTTGGCTATTTTCAACCGTCCCGTGATGCCTTAAGGGAAAAGTCTGAAATTTCAAGGTGTCATATTTCACCTCTAACCAGTATTTTTTGACAGAAGAACATGTCCCAAGATAACATCCAGCAGTTTTATTTTACTGCACTTAAATATGCAGGGTTCAGCAGGGCTGGAGGTAAGCATGGTATTTTGCTGTCGATACACCGAAATGAAACTTCGCGTTTCGCCATTTTGGGGGTGGGCGATATCCACGCCCCATTTCGACATCAGCTTTCATTTTGTACATTTTTCTTTGTTTGTGTTTTACGTAAAATTGATGAAATTAGCAATATAGAGCGAGACGAGCCGTTTCAGGGAAAAAATATTTCCCCTTAAGGTCTCACGGGACAGTGGGCAGCTAGCTTTAAAAAGGGGGTGGACGATTTTCTATATACTTCACTACCGACCCTGTAAGTTACACCAGTGTGTCTAGAAAAATAGGTTTATGAATATTTCTTGACTTTGGGAGGCTTGACTAGGTGTATTTTTTGGAGTATTTCATAATTCTACGAAACTGAATGTTAGCTCCAGTTGATTTTGACATCTTGGAAAATGCCGCCTGCTATGCTGTCTCACCGGTACGGTTTCGCGTCAGAATTTAAGGTATTTTTCGGGCATTTGTAGCGAAAAATTTGAGCTGGTTATGACCCCGCTTTGAAATCATTTTCAGAAAATGGTGTGGTGTTACAATTGATAGAACAAGACATAACAAAGTATCTGTGCCTCATATTTTCATGAAAACAATTCCGATAAATTCAGCCGTGTTGAAACTTTTGGCCAAAAATAGGTGGGTGGGGTAACTTTGTAAAAAATTAATTGAACACATCTGATGCGGTTACTGAATTTGTATTGTGGCGCGCGATTTGTACTTCATTTGCGAGTATTTTTCAAATCTTGTCGCAAGAGCCTCCTTAACTGATTGTGAGAGGCGGTGATTTTTATAAGTCACCCGCCGCCCTCAGAAAAGCAGTCAATTTTGGCTATTTTCAACCGTTCCGTGATGCCCTAGCAAAGTATACTTTGAGGGAAAATTTTTCAATTTAATGATAAATTTATTAATTTGTATTGTACTGAATTTATTACATTATCACAGCCATTTTGGCTGTGATAATGTAATACATTCGGTATAATAATTCTGCATACTTTTAGTCATCAAATATATGCAGTCGTTAGTTCTACATTAAATAATGCATTTTGGGAAAAATAAATGATTACTCCCTCAACGTATACTTTGCTAGATAAGTATACTTTGCAATTTTGATGAAATCAGCTACAAATACCGTATAATACGGTACTTTGCTGAACCTCTCTGATGGCTATATTTAGGATGCTATAGAACAGAACTCCTTCCTTTCTGATGCGATCCGTTACCAAACGGGAGATGTTGACGCCGCCTTGTCCGAGTCCGATCACGTGATCGAAGGAGAATACACTACCGGGTACCAGGAACATTTCTATATGGAACCATTCGCCGCCCTCGCCATACCGCGGAAGGAAAACAATGAAATTGACGTCTACGTCACTTCGCAGTCCCTTCATTTCCAACAGGTGTGTCTATATACTGTTTTGGTAGTCATTTTCAGAAAAAGTTATGAATCGCAGGTCTGTGGCTGATGCTAGCGGATGTTTATATTATATAATGCTATAATTGCGGCACAGTGCAATGTACGTAACACAAATGATGAAAATGCAATCAAATCCTATTTGCGCAATGTATATGTTTAATGTTTTATCAAGCATGTGCGTACCACCGCACTTGTGATCGTACCAATAATCGTGGTCGGCGATTGTCAAGGATAGCATGCATTTGACGTGTCCTGTACATGTTGCATCAAGGTGCATGATCACGTTGTTACCACAGTGTCTGAACGTGTTGAAAGAGCGCCCACTCCGAAGTAAATATATTCGATAGTTCCTTTAATATGCAACATATTTTTATGAAATATGGCGCAGCAAACGCGTCTTCATGACCTGCATTTGGTGGTCTCGGGATTTCGGTACATACTTTTGTCGTTTTTGCAGGAAATCGATTCTTCGCAAAAACGACAGAAGTTTGGGCCAATGTACCGGAAATCACACCGTATGCTGTAGATAGAACATTACAATCACAATTTGGTGTTTCACATGTACAATTTGGCTTCTACACACCTGTGTATGGACATCAATATACATGTCGTACTTCAACATTGGTATGTTATTTGCTTTTTACAGGTGTGTGTGTGTGTGTGTGTGCATTTTTATTGGTAGGCGTATCTGCAGAAAGACTTACAGATCACATTCGTGTGGATTATATATGTAAGTTGCTATTGATTTATTACAGGTTTTTGTATTAGATTTCCATATACTTTACATGGGGTCACAATAAGGGTACATTTACTTTAAATGCATATTATACTTTGACAGGAAAATCTCGGCACAATCACGGGTATTCCACATCACAGGCTGCACTGCAAGGTTAGACGTATAGGTAAGTTGTGTGATTATGTACATCATGACTCGTGACAGAAGTCTTAAATGAGACAATAATACAAAATTACGAACAAATGCATACATATGTTCAGGGGCCCGTTTTGCTAAACTTCGTACGACCAAAATGTTCAAATTTAGGATCGTCTAGAAATTTCAATTAATGGATTTACATTGATTGAACATAGGCTGCATATGCAGCCTATGCTCAATAAATGTAAATCCAATAATTGTTTACAAAAAAACATTGTTAATGTGAAATCATAATTATTTTGCACTTACGAATATTTTAGTTTTATGAAGTTTAGTGAAGCGGCCCCCAGGTTTCCATTTGAGAGACGCCATGTGAGTTTGTACCTAAGAACATGTGGTTTTTTTCATGATTTATATTTTTACAGAAACTGTGATATATTATGTCAATGACGTCGAAAGATGACGACATTCTTACAGCAAATGCGCTTTGAAAATTTCGTCAACTTTAGACATCATTTACGGAAACCACCGTATATTTTGTAAATATTTTTTCATGAAATATGGCACATGTTCTTAGGTACAGAATCACATGGAGTGTCTCTTTTCATCTGAGTGACATTCTGCTTTCCACCGTAGTGTGTTTTTTTTATTTTAACGGTACGTCAATGGTTTTAAACGTCATAACATTATATAGCTGCGAACTGTTACTCTTGCAATCTACTCCCGTACCGCCCGATAGTGGATTACAAGAGTTACTGTTCGCAACTAAACATTATACACGTGCTTATTGGTGCAGAGTTCTGAATCATTTTAATCACTTTGAACGTATATTGAATTGGATTTATAAGAAATAAGCCACGTGTTTGGATAAATTATTTTATTACACGTTTTATTACTTCCGGCCGTCAACCAGAATTGTTGGAATTTTAAATGTGTGTACCCTAATGCATTCTCTAAACACGCCGCGTTTTCCTGTAATGAACGACACGCTCTACGAATTACATGTATAACTCCAGTAATCATTAGTTCTTATGGATGCCCTTCTGTCAGTATGTCGTACATGGTAATGATCGGTCGAATAACTTGACGGTAAACCATGTAGCATACAGTGGAACCTCTCTAAACCGGACACCAAGGAAACAATTGCGATCTCATTGTTTATGGTTTCGTTGTCATATCTCCGGTGAAATGCCTGTTCATGATCACATAGCACACAACTATGGCTCAGAATGATCAAATACCTGATTTGCAGCGAAACATCTCTAAACCGGACACCATGGGGACCTCACAGGGTGTCCGTTTTAGAGTGGTGTCACTGTATAGCCGATCACCAATTATCTATTCACGATCATGACAGCCAGTATTGTTCTTATTTACGGCAAATATATACAGCCATGCTATGCTTCAGAAAATGTAAACACGTTCACAAACTGCTGACCTACATGTAGATACGCTATATGTTGTACACTTTAAACAAGTACAGTGGAACCTCTCTTAACAGAACACTTTCCCAGGGTGTCCGGTTTAGAGAGGTTCCACTGTAATCAAGCACACAATGGCCGTTTTTGTCATTTTCTGTTATGAACGGATAGGACAATGACATAAATTACATTGAAACCCATCTAAATTAGACACAATGGGGTCCCATGGTGTTCGGTTTACAGGGTTTCTACTGTATATATACTGAAAAGGCGGTCGCTCTTTCTGGTTGCACTAATTAATATTTTTAAATGGAAGGTGGGGGATTTGGCGGAAAGGCTACTCGGCCTCTGATGGTATGTGGACCCGCGACGGTGGCTGCTCACAAGTACGTTACACTTCCTGTGACCCCTACCCGGTAGCCCCAACACCTCCCAACGCCTCCAAACTAACCTTATAGCTCGCCCTACTTTCTAAGCCAATGGGTCGAGAGTATTGTGCTCCATGTATTTCACATATTGCAATTTGTAGCCTCAAATAAGTTGTATCTTACCATGATTCATTGTTCGACAGGAAATAGAAAATAAATAGTCGGACGGGACTTTGCATTAAACACTTGGCTGAACTATGAGTAGTTTATTGTTCATATTGGATTAGTCAGGTGTGGATGCGGTCGCTGGCGCTCCTTCGCATTGAATTCCTTAAACATCCGCTATGTGAGCAATAACTTATACATCTAAACGTCGGCACATTTCTTCATCATAGTTCACATGTAATACACATTACGCAAACACGTCTTATTTGGAAATAATAAATCACCGAACTACATTCGGCAAGGGAGATAATCAATATACACCAGTATGGGAACTATTTTCATACGAGCCAAGCGGATTGTTCTGCTTATTAGTTCATATAGTTTTAATTTATCTCCTGTGATATATAATGATACATTACTTTGTTATGTTATGTGTACTAATACATGTTGTTTCAATAGCGTATCGATGCAACTGTATCGTGGTAGACGGCGTTGCAACTAATTTAATAATTATTACGTTCAAATGTTTGCGTAATACTAATAGTACTTCTGTTCAAATGTAGTCAGTTTCTCCAGCACTATGTGTTAAGGCTGTATGATTTGCCTCAATATAAGCTGTATTAATTAATACTTATATTCATGCGCTTCAACACATTTAAAATATACAAATATTACTTAAAAGAGTACCGATATGATACATTTTAATAATACAAATATTGAAAATACACACTACAATCGCTTACAACATAATTTATTGATCGAAAATAGTCACTGCACCGTGGCCTATTTGACCGCATTACCTATTGCGCGGGCATCCCACTAGACACCCTTTTTACGTAGGTAACTGGGGGTGTAGTGTGGTGCGCTCGCTAATACAATGTTTGCGTAAGGCATGCATGTGTTTCATTGCAAATAATGTGTACCGGTGTAATTGGTCATATGTGACTGTGACTGAAGAAATGGGGCTTATGGGTTTTGCGACCAGTGTAGATCCAGATCAGCTGCTGCACAGTCTGATCAGGATCTGCACTGTTCGCCATTACATCAATGAAAAACCCATCATGCTTCTAACAAGCTATACATATTGCTATCAGACTACATCACTGTACTATTTGATCAGGAGCTACACTGATCACAAAACCCATAAGCCTCATTTCTCCAGTCACAGCAACATATACATTTGGAGCGTTATTATTGAATTATAAATAGTATCGCCAGGTCATTACATGGCAAATACATGCATATTACACACATTAATATCTACTATATTTGTGCCGTATATTACACGCGTCAGTATCTACTATATGTGTGCCGTATATTACACACGTCAGTATCTACTATATGTGTGCCGTATATTACACACGTCAGTATCTACTATATTTGTGCCGTATATTACACACGTCAGTATCTACTATATGTGTGCCGTATATTACACACGTCAGTATCTACTATATGTGTGCCGTATATTACACACGTCAGTATATAATATATTTGTGCCGTATATTACACACGTCAGTATCTACTATATGTGTGCCGTATATTACACACATACATTAGTGTCCACTGTACATGTATTTGTGCCGTATATTGCACACGTCAGTATCTACTATATTTGTGCCGTATATTACACACGTCGGTATCTACTATATTTGTGCCTTATATTACACACATTAGAATCTACTATATATGTGCCGTATATTACACACATTAGTATCTACTATATGTATGCCGTATATTACACACATTAGTATCTACTACATGTATATGTGTGCCGTATATTACACACGTCAGTATCTACTATATGTGTGCCGTATTACAAACATTAGTATCTACTATAGTTGTGCCGTATATTACACACATTAGTATCTACTATATTTGGGCCGTATATTACAAACATTAGTATCTACTATATGTGTGCCGTATATTACACAAATTAGTATCTACTATATTTGTTCCGTGTATTACACACATTAGTATCTACTATATGTGTGCCGTATATTACACAAATTAGTATCTACTATATTTGTTCCGTATATTACACACATTAGTATCTACTATATGTGTGCCGTATATTACAAACATTAGTATCTACTATATGTGTGCCGTATATTACAAACATTAGTATCTATTATAGTTGTGCCGTATATTACACACATTAGTATCTACTATATATGTGCCGTATATTACACACATTAGTATCTACTATATGTGTGCCGTATATTACAAACATTATTATCTACTATATGTGTGCCGTATATTACAAACATTAGTATCTACTATAGTTGTGCCGTATATTACACACATTAGTTTCTACTATATTTGGGCCGTATATTACACACGTGACGTCTTCGTATCTACATGTATTGTGCTGTAGTGTCGCACCGTTTGCATCTGAAGACCCACACCATCCAGGCTGCCCAGGGATACTCTTGTGTTTTATGATGATTCATAGCCAGTTATAAGAGTGTAACGCGACTACAATCAATACACCTTTGTATAAACATAGTTTAATGTTGTGAGAACTTGTAACCCAAGCCATTTGTACTTATATACAATAAACTATGTTTAAACTGAACATAGTCTTGTATATAACTATGTTTAAACTGAACATAGTCTAAGTTTATATTTTAATTATAATTAACATCAACTGTTGGTACAACGTATACATGCAGTGTAAGAGGATTGGAACGAAAAGTAGTATACACAATGAGGTTTCTGGCACAGTTCATCCCCTAGGGCCCTAGGGGGTGAACTGTTCCAGAAACCCCATTGTGTATATTACTCGAAGGATTGCTAGCTTGTATTGTTCCTCTCCGTGAACAAGGTTCTTCTGGTCTCAGGCTGACATAACAAATCTTAAAGGCAACACAATGGTGTCACATGTCAACATGGGGCCCCTTGTAATCAATGTAATTTGAGAATGTTAATCATCATATACAGTGGGGTCATCGTGTAAGTGCACACACGAACGAACACGACAGGTTGGTTCCAACCTGTCGTGTTCGATCGTGTGTGCACTTACACGCTGACCCCACTGTAATGTATAACCATATTCACGTATGTGTAGCAATTTATTATTTGCAACAGATTTAAGCGAGTAGTGAGATGCGTACTACCACGTGACATTGACATGCATGTTACTGGCGGACGGCATCCATACCTGGCTAAATACAAGGTAATATAGGTCGGATATTTAAACATCTGTTTGCTTCAATTCACTTTCTAAGAGCCAGTGAAATAGTAAAGTGTATTACCCTTCGACCGCTACTCACAACAATTGTCGTTTGTTGTTGCTTTTATATATTGCCTTATTTCTGAATAAAAACATGGTTTGACAGCACTTCAGGATCATTTCCAATGGAAATTATACAGAAGTGCTGTCAAAGCATGATGTAAATTATTCTAAAGTGCTGTCAAAGATGATATCAATGGAAAATAGAAAATAAACAGCGGACGAAAAAAACAATAATGGTTAAAAAATATGCTATTCTAGATTAAGTGCAATAAAGAACCGACTAATACAAACGTGATTGGTAATCGAAACTTTTCCCATGCATAATGTGCGTATGTAATACATATAACATAATATCTCTGTTCAGTTAAATAGTATAGGACTGATATGACCTTGTTTCTTATTAAATTATTAAATAATTAAACTCGTTTAATAAATATAACATTAAATCACAGATTGAATCGCAGTTTGCAATGATAATACTGTAATCGTTCGACGACTGTGATATTTATATGTGGCCATAGTAATTCACATATAGCGTGATTTGAATACATTGTTATGCGATATATTTTGCCGTGACAGGAGAAATGGGGCTTATGGAATTTTTTACCAGGGTAGCTCCAAATCAAATAGCACACTCATGTCGGCTGATATTAATTTATATTCTTTGTTAGAAGTATGGCGGGTGTTTCGTTGATGGAATTGCAAATAGTACAGATCCTGATCAGACTGTGCGGACGCACAGGCTAATCTGGATCGACACTGGTAGCAAAACACATAACCACCCTTTCTTCAGTCACAGCCACATGTATGTTCTACATTGTGTACATACTTGTACTGCACTATGTTTGCCAACAGGTTGGGTTCAGCCATGAAGGCCACCTGAACGCTCTGGATGTCAAATTTTACTCCAATGGTGGCTGCAGTCTGGACATGACATCATCGGTATTTGAAACGTTTTGTTGTTGAATAACTGCATTCGTATGTAGCTGGTGAATGATTAGGTCTTCGTTCATAACCCGCTTACTGTCTGTTTCACGAAATCTGCCCAAATTTTACGGCTATATAAACAATGCAAAAACAGTATTTTTTTCGATAATATTGTATTGAAGCAACATTTAAGAATGAGCCTTCTTTTTATTTCAGGAAATTTGGTCAAATATTGATTGAAAAACTGATTTTTCTATGGGAATTTGACATGGGGGAAAAGGAGGTGGAAGAGCTGTGGGAGGAGTCAGAAAATGATTTTTTGGGGAAATTGGCTCCGAAACCTCGCTAGATAGCCTGGAAATGATTTAATTAAGAAAACAAAAGTTAAATTTTGAAAAACGGTCCAGTATTTCTGAAACTCTAAAGATGTACTCATGTTAAATCCCCATATACATCTTCACTCTATGGGGATTTAACATGGGAAAAAAAAATTTTCGCAATAAAATCAATATTTGACCAAATTTCACGACATAAAAAGAAGGCTCATTCTTAAATTTTCCATTAATTTAATATTATCGAAACAACTATTTTTTTTTAATTGTTTATATAGCCTTAAAATTTGGGCAGCTTTCTTGAAACAGACAGTATGTGCACTTCGTACAGTGCAACCTCTCTACAACAGCCACCCACGGGAAGAAGCAAAACTGGCTGTTGTAGAGAGGTGGCTGTTGTAAGGAGGTTAATACTGAATTAAATGTTGTCGTTTGTTGTTTATTTATTTTCGTTGATAATTCTCATCAAATACATGCTTTGACAGCATTTTAGAATCATTTTCAAAACATCTTTTTTTTAGAAAGAATGCAAAAGGAACATCAGACGACAATGTTCGTGCTCAGCAGTCTAAGGGTTAGACATAGAGGAAATCAACCATTTGGGATATAAAATAGCGGCTGTTACAGGGAGGATGTTGTTGTAGAGTGGTAGTCCTTAGGACAAAATGAAAAAAGGCCCTAATTAAGGTTTTCGTTGCACCTCCCCTCTGCCCTTAATTTGTTTGCACCAAATTAAAGGTTAGCATCTCCTAAACAATATCTTACTTGTTGCCATCTCCAAAAAGTGTCCCAAAGGCTATTTTCCGGACTATTTTTAGACATACCCATTTTTGAATAATTTTATTTTTATTTGCCTTCACAGATAACGTATTATACATTTTGTTGTTTCTAAGTCATATATATGGTGATACAACATGTTTATTGGTAAACAGTAGTACATGTCAATATGCAGTTTTCTTCGATTTGTATCAATATCCGTGTATATTAGTGTATCTTTTTAATTTAAAAGCATTTCTCATAAGTTATATTAACATTATTTTATGTTACTAGATATGTATAAACAATAGTACAATACTAAATGTTACCCATGGTCATTTCATATCCAATATGGCCGCCAAGTTTGATATCTACACTGGCAGCTATGCTAAACCTATATTTGTTTTGATTATAACTATGATCCCTACTTTCTAATATAAACACTATGTTGCTTGTCTTTATTTATGTAATTGAATGTTATTGTATGACGGTGTATAGTTTGAGCATATATTGAGCTCCCAGTGGTAGTATTATATCCAAAATGGCTGCCAAATCTAATCACATTTTCTTTCAAAAATAACTATATTGCTATGAATGTCCGTCATCTACATGTATGAGGCAGAATGTCGGAATGAATGTTCGTATACAATGAGACGAATACAGTGGATTTTATATGTATATTCGCACATATAGCATTAGCGTATTTATTTCATAAATATGCAAGTTATATGCAAACAATACATCAGACATGTAAGGTCATGTTTTAAATCTGGCAAGTGCATGTGCTGGATCATGCTTGGGACTCTCTACACAATGTATTTAAAGTAGAGTCAGTGAATAAATGTTCGTTCTAATAGAAATAGTGTCTGCAGTAGCAACTGAGGAGCCCATAAGGTTAACATATGGTTATCAGAGCCGAAAGAAACATGAGAAAAAAGAAATATCTGATAAATTATGCATATTTCACAAAGTTTTGTAGAAGTGATCCGATATGGTCAGCTATGTTTAATCCGGCTTACAATACATTATTTCATATGACTTAATTTAATGGAATCATGATGAAGTACACTGCTTTGCTGGGTGGACACCATTCAGTGCAAACTGAGGAAGGGTATGGTTTCACGCCTTAGTAATGTAGAGTATTACCAAGTGATTGCTGCAAGTCCTACTGATCTTGCGACTGTATATACTGTTGTAAAAAAGCTAGATCTGACAGATGTCGTTACTGTATTTGTCAGACAATCTATGCAAAAGCGTTTGGTATCGACATGTATGGAATAATCTCTTTAATTTGACATCGTCGTACGGCGGTTTTCACAATGCTGTCTAATTGGCAAGATATTTGGAGATGTTTCCTTATAATATGTACTCATCAAGTTGTTGGGACCGGGTCAATTTCTGGTGTTCTTGATGGCCTACATTATAACACGGCATTATGTGTGCACAATATTGTGTTGGAGGCACATGTGTGCGGCCAAACAAATGGAATCATATGACAGACTTGCAGACAATTCCAGTAGACCAGCATACAGTTATTTCTGCAGTCCAGAAGGTAAGAGAAGCATGCTCAGCTGAAATGTTTGAGAGTCTTACCCGATATTGCCAACTTGGTTGACTCGTATACTGACTAACGGTATTTACATACTGTTAATATGAACGACCCAATTGCCACGTTCTGGATTCATACATTGATATGGACTTGCAGATGCGAAGGAGATTGGAACGTGAACCTGTCCACACTTGGTTCTTTGCTTACAATCGAACTAACTATGCTTGATATACTCCTGTGTACCTGTCATGCTATTGCACACCAGGAGGCCCATCAAGACCTGTTAAATGGCAAGTTCGCTGTGCAGCGCAGTATGTACAATAACTTCGGACAAGCGGCAATCGATTAGACTATAGAGCGGATGTTGAACTGACACATCAATGCCAAAGGTGGAATAATCAGATTGAGTTTTAAGAAAATGGGTAATACAGCGATGGGTAACGGATGCCCATACAGGAGCAGCTTTTAGTCACATATTGCATCATAGTAAAACTGAAAGATGAAGTACACAAAGAGGTGTCACAGCAGTGGATTGATCAGGATGAAGCAGATATTTAGCGTGTGCTATCAGTTTTCAACAATTATAAACATTTATGTGAACAATCCACTGAGTTGCACATTGCTGCATTTGGTGTCATTTTGCATCTGAAAACTTGCGTGATGATCCCATAGACGCATATGCAAAGGGTAACCATCAAATGAATACAGTTGTAGCTGAATGCATTCAAACCAAAACTTGAGTTCCGTGCTCCTCTCACTCATTTGAAGCTGAAAACATTCAATAGTGAGGCACATTCAACTATTGTTAAGCTACCTGGCCGGGTAAATCAGCTGACAGCAGACTAGAATGAGTTTACTTGACTTCTAGTAACTGCACAGACTTGCTGTTTGGATCTTTGGACAGCAGTGGAATATGAATTAGGACCATAGCATCGGTCAATTGTCACTACTGATGGTTTATTGGCCAACACAATGATGGACTTGCTGGAGAAACACTGAACTGATTGAAAATGTGGCAGCAAATACAGCTAGAATAATTGATGAAATGGTACTTTGCAAGCACTTTCAATTATTCCCGTTTTGTTTTCTGAATTGGCAACTGTAGTGTTATGCCGCATCACTAATGGAATAACGACACCAAACAGTCAAGTGGGCATTGTAATAGATGACTTTTCAGCAATCTCTATTAAGAATATCGAAAGGTTGGAACGTTCGAAAGGAGGTATCTTGCAGTTTAGAATTTCAAATGGTTGACAGAGGTCCCATGCAATGGAATAATTTTCTGTGTGATGGCGAAAATAAGACGGCACTTGTTGAATGCTTATTAGGAGAATGGTAAGATCCCCGGTTTGCTGACACATTGAAAACCGTTAAAATTTATGTTGCACATGGATATCTTTGTCACAGCCACAATCACAGTACTGTGGAGGAATATGCACACACTCATGACATTACCAATGATTGCCAACGATGTAAGAAGCGGACACGGACATCTTTCTGCACGAATATGCTGCAGAGCATGGATATGGCTGTATTGTAATAAGGACAGTTAACATTGGTGCTGAATTATTGGCATGCCATCTACAGAAACACATTCAAGTACACCTGTTCGTCCACACGGGGACAATGAATTGCACATGATATGCCAATATCAATGAAGTAACAGAAAACTTAGTGAATACGTGTACCATGCATTGCCAGGTCTTCATGCATTTACTGGTTGCGATTCAACTAGCTCATTCACAGGCCGAGGCAAAAAGGGTCATTTGCATTGTTTTGTGGAAATAAAACCAAATGCGATAGAATGCAAGAGCTTGGTAGTTCTTTCAACGAGAGCGACAAGCTTGTGAAATATATATTGATTTTTGTTTATACAATATATGGAAGCATTTTAAAACTGACGTTAATGATATCCGGCACTCATTACTGTGTCAGAAGAATATTGAAATGCATAGGATTCCACCAAATGCAGATGCTCTTGGGACTCATGAAGCGAGAAAAATGATCAAGCAACAAGTCAGAGCTGATCTTTTGGACCAAAATATAATGCTATGTACTAACACTTGTAATTGTGGCAACAATGTTGCCAAAATAAAGCTGACATTGTTACAAATTCCAGTAATGACTCCACTGAAGACTATGACTAGAACATGAACAGTACAGCTTTTTCACACAAGTATACTCCTGCAACTAGCTATTGTGGTGGCAGTATCAGGTCCTCAGCTTGTTGAACCATCATTCTGTCCATTTATCACAAACTTAACGTATTCTGGAATAGTATTGACATTGCACATATTCATAAATTTACTGATTCTCCATAGGTGTTCACCTATTCGGTGTTATGGCCATGTAAATGGTATCTTGTTAAGCATCGCTTACTGACAAATATATTAATAAATCCACCTTCAAAGTACATACTGAATACAAAATCGGTATCCATCGAACATATATATATAATTCCATTCAACTGTAGCTACGTGTATATATGTTCAATACATTGCATAAAATATATCGTTTGAACTATTTTGGCTTGTTTGGGCCAGTGACGCATTGGGCAATAGGATATGATTCTGACTTGTCACTAATTATTTATGTAATCAAATAGTTTACCTATTACAACATGTGCGAAATATTGTGCTTTGCAATTTTGGATAGTTTGTGATTCAACATTGATAGACGGAGCATATTGAGGTTTAGGTGAATGTATCTCATACTTATTTGGCTAGTTAAAGATTTGTAGTTGCAAAGGCATACCGGTATACTGGTCAAAAAGCAACGAACCATTTTCTCATCAGGCACCAAACATTATGAACACCATTTGAAACAATAACCATGAATACATGTGTATTATATTGAAAACACTTATTGTAATCAGGTGATTTTCTTGCTTTTTGAGGAGCGTAAAACCACATGACAATAACTATACAGCTAATATGCCATGTTAACAATATATATATTGGCGTGGACTAGTAGATAAAGCGTGCACCTCACAACTGGTTGGTCAATATAGCTATTTTGATGAGCCTCCAGCCTACCCGCCTGATACCTTGCATATAGGATATGAATTGGGAAATACTGCTGTTCAGAGATTGCAGTGTCTCATATGCAGTGACACTATAATAAACAAAACCGAATTATCAATATGTTGTAATATTAATTCATGATAATTGAATTGCAACTAACAAACATCTATTGGGACATCCAGCTATAGCATAAATAACTAATTGATGAGCTACATGCATGTACTGATCGTGTCTAGTGACCATTTACACAACAAGTTTAAACGATTCTCAGTATTTATGTTCGGTGTATAATCTATACTATTTAGATAACAGTGTGTATATTGAGTTTGAAATTGATATATCCCGGTATCATGTCTTACAGCACATACAGTATTCAATGTTGCATTCCGGAACCATAGTTGATGCATCAAACAAAAACATTTGATCCGTATCTGGCTGTAAAAATGTGCTACCTAAGTAGTAACTACATATACACTGGTCAAAGTCTCAATAAACCCACTTTTCTCGTGACATGCCATATAATGATGCTGATGTTTCTACTTTGGATCCATATTTACACGGTGTTTTCCAGTATTGCAATGTGAGACACTGGTAATTTTGAAATTAAAAATGACAGATTTTTAATAGAAATACTAGGCAAATATATTATGAGTGGCAGCCATTATGCACCAACTTATATTATTCTTGCCGTTACCATCTGATTGTCAGAAATGATGATAGTGATTTCCACGAAAATCATTTGAATAACTGGCTTTGTTAATAAGATATTGCAATAAATATCTCCAGATTGGCGGCCATTTTGTATTTGAAAATGGCAGGAAATTTTCCCACAATTGGGTAGGGCGATCAATGTTCAAGATCCAGCATCTGTTAATAATGTTTTACATCAACATGTGTGTTACTCTTATTACAAACATAACTTTACTGAACACTACGTATATGTATGCATAATTCGTAATAGCAGTCACATGATTTTCATAAAAATATGTACTAGTTATCTCCCCTTGATTTCATCTCTTTGGTACACTTTTTGAGACTGACAACAGGCAGATTCTAATAAGAGACATATTTTTCTTGAAGTTGGCGAAAATAAATTAAGGGCAGAGAGGGGTTCAACGGAATCGAAAAATTATGGGTTTGTGCCACGGACTATTGTGGCCCCCGAGGGCCATAGTAGGTTGGAAAATTCTTAGGTTTGGGCCGTCGTAGCCCATCGTAGACCAGCGTAGTACCATGATAGCGTATCGACTACTGTCTGTTCCACATTTTTTCTGCAGACGAAATTTTGTCTATTTAACGCATTACATGATATAAAAAAACAGTTTAATTTAAGTACTTTTTCATCAATAACAAAAGTCACCTCCCTAATTTGTTTATTTGATGAAATTCCATGAAATATTGCTTTAATGTGAAAAAAATCGGTTGACAAAATGTGGAACAATCAGTAACTGTAGTTCATGTTATATAGCGGAGGCTCTAGATAATGTCTAAACACTACAATGATTGTGTTTCTCTCTGCTTCAAACTATTTCATTGTGTATCCCTTGTCCGCCATCTTTGTGAGCAAAACTAAAAATAACAAATAGGGGAAATAATGATATTGAATAGACCAAGGGACATGATCACGTGGTTACAACAACAACAACAATGTCGCCCACTCAAAAGTAAGTATTATTTGATATTTTTCTTAATATGCAACAGATTTTGATGAAATATGGAACAGCAAACGCGTCTTCATGAGCTGCATGTGGTGGTCTATGGTGTTTGGCACAGACCTATGTCGTTTTTGCGAAGAATCCGACATGGAAATCGATTATTTGATTCTTCGCAAAACCGACAGAAGTTTGGGCGAAAATACAGAGACCAACAAATGTAGCTTAACAAGACGCGTTTGGTGTGCCATATTTCATCAAAATCAGTTACGTAATAAGGACACTATGCGTTGAATCGGTACTTATAGTTGTTGTTAGTACCACGTGATCATACACCTTGTAGACATATAACACATTATTTCAAACAGGTCATATGTAAAGACAACTGGGTTGTTTTTTGATGTGCAAAATTCATTAATAATTATTCCAATAATGGGATTATTTCCAATATTTGTCTATATTGCCTAATGGAATCTCCCCCCCCCCCACCACCCCTAAAATAAAAATAATATGCCCGACAGTGTTTACCTCCTATATCCAGCAAAGGGAAGTAACTTGCCTTGTACCTTCTCCTCTACGCAGGTAATGACGAAGACGGCGTGGAGTTTCCCGAATTGTTACCGCGTTGACAACATCAGGTTTGCGGGTCATTGCTGCAAAACGAACATCCCGTCAAACACGGCATTTCGCGGGTTCGGCACTCCCCAAGGTGTAATCGTCATGGAGGACGTGATATTCAATGTGGCGTGTGCGTTGCAGAAAACGCCTGAACAGGTATGTCATGTGATATATGCCGCAAACTGGCATATGCATACTGATTTCCAGATTAACCCTTTGAACCCGAACGCCCGCTATAACGGTTTATGCAAACTGTGCAGATCCAGATGAGCCGACTCGTTCGAGCCGTCTCATCAGTACTGCACTTTTTGAAAGAAATTTTAATATTTTCTTAAGAACAAAAACACCCCCTTTTCGTAAATGAACTAGTCTGAAAACTATTTTGTGACGGTTCGCTTTATTAACATATCAAAATCCATTTCAGTTACTTAGGGGTGAATGGGTTAATCCCCAACGATATATATTTATGGTGGCACTATTGACCGCCAAGTTGTGGGCATCACGGACACCCAGGCGGACGTGAATGGCGTGTTCCATTACACATCCCGTTTTCTCGACGATATTCTCAAATTTGTGTAAAGTTCATAATGTCCATACTTCGGACTTTGAGGCTGCATTTCTCGATCTTCAGTCAGTGCCATGTCCCTCTCTAAGCCGAACAACCTTGTGACATCGATGTGTTAAATTATGATCGATTTAACTGTCAAATATCGCTGATGTTGATCAGTGTTCATGATTGCAATGCACACGGGTATGTGACACAGCACTCTTACATCGGAATTACAGTGAAACCTCTCTAAACCGAACACCCTGGGGACCCAGGGTGTCCGGTTTAGAGAGGTTCCACTGTATATAATTCGTTAATATATGCACTAATACGACAATATGGGAATTCGGTATATCCGAGGTGGTATATTGACTTTTATCCCGCCAACACAGTGCGTATGTGCCGTGAAACACGGTGCCGTGAAACATTTTTGATATCCTGTCAATACGATTTGAAGATGCGGCTGGGGTTATTTTTTTGCATTTTAAAGCTATTTGTAATGTTGACGGGATAAACAGAATAGTAGGTTAGTGCCGTGAATGGGAAAAATAGCTGGCCCGGCACGGAAACGGGATGTGCTCGGCAGAGCCTCGCCCATCTCGTTCCCTGAGCCTTGCCAGATATTTTTTCCCATTCACGGCACTAACCTACTATTCTCTATCCATTCTCCATGTAACCGCAGATCGGGGAGGCCAACTTCTACATGGAGGGGGAAGCCCTTTTACATGGAAGATTTTACGACTTCAAAATTCCAGAAATGTGGGCACAGAGCCAAGAGCAGTGTGGTTACACGGAGCGAAAGACAGCCGTTCATGCATTTAATAGGTAAATGAAGACATAATTGTTAGCGCCTTAATCAAATATAGTCGGGTGTCATACATAACTTTATTTAGACGAGATTTAGCGAAGCGCAATAACGTTAAAATTAGGAAATCGTGTATATTTGATATTTTACATTTGATATTTTTACACATGTATATGTACAGTCGAACATCTCTAAACCGGAAGCCAAGAAAATACATGTGATCTTATTTTTGATGAGTTTCTTGGTCATTTATCTAAGGTGATAATGTATGTTCGTGATCGCATAACACACAATCAAAGGACTGAAAGTCCTGAAATCCTTCGCAGTACGTGCTCAACCATTTTAATATTTCACACAAAAAATCATATATACTCAATATATTCGTCGAATCAGTATACATTAGCAATGTTTATCTTGTCAAACTTGATTGTTCAAAGTAATTTCACATTGACCTTGGACATGAAGGTCACATGGGTGTTGTACATGTATGGAATGAAAACATGGATGATGATAAGGAAGTATATGTAGATTGAAGTCAATCTGACTTACGGTTGCAGAAAACTTTAAGGCACATCGTACGGATGCAAATGTCTAAGTAATTTGACATTGACCTTGGAAATGAAGGCCGCATGAGTGTGGTACGGAATGAAAATATGGTTGATGATAAGGAAGTATATGAAGTTTGAGGTCCATCCGACTTTCCGTCACAGAGATAATGGGTACCCAAACTCTTTAACGTGGACGGACGGAATTACGAAAACTATATACCCCTCGACATACTTTGTATGCCGGGGGGGGGGTGCCGGGGGGGGGGGGTATATCTATAGTTTTGTATACACAGTTTAAACTTTATATATTTTACAACAATTACAAACAAGAGCGAGCAGTCATGCATGGAACCCGACAGGTGACATATGTCATCTGTCCCTTTTTTCCTGTCACAGTCACAGCTCAGGAACTAGACTGGTGACATATGTCATCAGTCCATTTTCTCCTGACAGTCTCCTAAATTTATTCATGTCATTTTCCAATTCAAATAGGAATCCTCAGCGATTTGTAACCCGGAGGATATAACAAAAACGTTCTACTTTCACTTTCATTTCAGCTACACATTCAATTTTAATTTATTGAGTAAGTGATGCCGAAATATTTATTTAAATTAATATCTAATTATTTAAATATACTTTCTTTAATTCAAAATACAAATAATATAGAGATAATTATTATCCTTATTCAAACTCAAGACAACGTTTCCTTTGTGAAGTGTATCGTACTGTATATGCTGTGTAACGTCAAGTCGCAATACTGTCGGCAGCGTATGCGCTAACACACACGACGTGTAATTATCAACACATTGCTAGCACCTCTTTGGAAAGTTTGGATTTCCGCGCGAACTGTTTTACTAAATTCATTATAGATTAGTTGATTTTTAAGTAAAATGAACACTGATTAATAATATCGATGGCTCAAGAGGATTAAAACAGTATGTAGCTGTCAGTCAACAATGTTTCTGCTTTAAATCATCATCTTAATAGTTTATAAAGTATAAAAAAACTTTTGCAATAACACACATATAGCACAAAAAAACATGTATTACGATGAAACGGTAAGATAGCTCGCTGTTTTACTGTTGTTGAACTACTTTTTTATGGCGTAGTACCGCGTGTTTTTCTCAAGTTAAACCCGCAAACAGTGACACTGCGACCGCCACTTATCTCATTAGCATATCTGCAATGACTGAGAATTTTCATAAAGTTACTAAATCCGAGCTAATAGCTCGGATAACTATGGCTCAGAATGATTAACTGCCTGATATACAGTGAAACCTCTCTAAGACGGACACCCTGAGGACCTCCCAGGGTGTCCGGTTTAGAGAGGTTTCGCTGTAGTTAATTCGTTAAATAGCATATATTGCTTTTAACGAGCTAGGAGCGATAGATTTGCCTTTATGTTATATGTTCACAGCTGACACCTAAACGTGACGCCTGATTGGTCAGCATCAAATAGAAATAGCTAGCGAAGTTCAAATCAAAATCACCATGTCCTTAAAGGTATTTTTTTATTCTAATTTTAATTTCTATTTTTCACACTTCTCAACCATCGTATATGTTGTGACCACTATTTAGACCTTCTCAACGAGAAGGTTCAACTGGTGGTCAGGACATATACTTTTGATGATGTGCCTCTGAATTTATTAAATGGTTTAAAGGTACATGCCCACTCAGTAGGCACAAAATATTACTTATATCAGAGACATCATCTGATACATTTGCTGGCAAAATAAACATTAATTCACCATTACCCCACGTATTGCTTGGCATTCTTATACATTTTATATCAGACGTAAATTTCCACACTGATATCAGGGGCGATGAGCGTGTTTTCTTAAAATGTTAACGAACATTAATATTTATTATCTGTATTTATTTTTTCGATGTGCAATGATCATACTTTATAATTTGTCGAAAATATTTGTTTCTGGTGATGCATTTAATTAGTAGAAATAATTAAAAAATAGTGTGCCTCATTTGCATATGAAAATAGCCTGATACCACACTCGTAATGTTTAGAACTGGTGGAATAGTGACACAATTATACACTTATTTAATTCCTGTAAAGAACATATTATGTCTACCAAGTGGGCATGTACCTGTAACGGAATTGTTTCATAATTTACAATAACGCGATAAAAACATGTAAATTTACTTTTGTATTATCCAGGTATGAAAGGTTCTTTGAGCCAATTCCCACCCTTAAATATAAGATAACTAACGAACTAACTTCTATATTGCTTATTCGCACACACATGTGACTGTGACTGGAGAAATGGGGCTTATGGGTTTTGCGATCAGTGTAGATCCAGATCAGCCTATGTATCCGCACAGTCTGTCAGGATCTGCACTGTTCGCCATTCCATCAATGCAACATAGTTTGGCGGAGTTACTGCCAACCACTCATTGACGTACCAGTGTATGTCCGATTGCGCTGATTTCTGTCACATGCATTCACGGATACAGATGCATGTATGTTTTGGATTTCGCGTGTGTAGATACAGTGGGGTCAACGTGTAAGTGCACACACGAACGAACACGACAGGTTAGAACCAACTTGTCGTGTTCGTTCGTGTGTGCACTTACACGCTGACCCCACTGTACATACTAGTCGGGTATATCTATATAGTAATATATTTCCCGGTGTCAACTAGACATACTGTTTGTATATTACCGCAACAGGGAAATGTGAAAACAGATTAAATATAATGGAACCTCTCTAAACCGGTCACTCTGGGAGGTCATTATTATTTATTATCTGTATAATAAGGTCCCCAGGGTGTCCGGTTTAGTGATGCCCCGCTGCAACTAAGGTATATGAGCACCTTCAAACAGGTATGTATGGTTTGCAATCAAGAACAGGCATTATCGACGGAGATGGCAATATACATACAGTGGAACCTATCCAAACCGGACACCCTGGGATGTCCCCATGGTGTCCGATTTAGAGATGTTCCACTGTAAATCAGACATGATCACTTCATGACACATTCCAGTGTTTTGCAATGAAAAAGTCATTGTATTCAGAGATGCATAACAGCGAAACACATCTGAGGTAAGGTTCTACTGTCCATGATTTTCTGTATGCAGGGCCAGTCGATGGAAGAAGCGGGGTATCGCGCTGCTGGCCTGCCAGTACGGCCCGGGCTTTAGCAGTGAAACTGGCTCCTGGTTGATGCAGGTTAGCCTCACTGTATTTATCCACACCGCCCACACCGCCCACACCGCCCATACCACCCCACCGTCCCCACACTGCTGTATCCATAATACGTATAGTTGCGAACAGTAACGCTTGCAATATAATCCCGTACCGTCCGTAGCCATGGGAATAGATTGTAAGAGTTACCATTCGCAACTATAATACTTAGCTCGTAGTTTATAGTAAGGATACGTGTTGTATGCACCGGATGGTAGGGGTGGGGGATATAATGTTACCGTACGCCACGTCCCGAATGTACGTCCGTCACAAGCATAACGCTGGGGAACATTTCTCATATTTTCGCTTTCCTTTCACGTATCTGGGGGCCGTTTCACTAAACTGCTTACGATTAAAATGTTTGTAAGTGCAAAATTAGGATCGTCTGGAAATGTCAATTAATGGGTTTACATGTATTGAACATATGCAGCCTATGCTCAATAAATGTAAATCCAACAATTGTTTACACGAAAACATTGTTAATGTGAAATTTACAGACTATCATAAGTTTGCACTTACGAACATTTTAGTTGTAGGAAGTTTGGTGAAACGGGCCCCAGCTTCGTAATTCACACATGTATGCCACCGATGATCTTCGATCATGCAGTCCTTAGCGAATCTACGATCCTCCGGACTGTTGTGATTGCAAGTGTTTCCTCGTTTTCTTTGGCGACCAGCGATTGGGTCGTATGCCGATAGGCCACGTTTCTTGTTATTCTGGTATCACCCCCATTGAATGGGCCAGGTAGTTGTGAGACGTTAGGCCATGCAAATAAGTACTTTGATTCTTAGACACGGGGTTTGCGGAATGTGAAATGGGAGGGCGGATTTTTTTTGTATATTTTATTTTGTTTTGTTTGAGATGTTCGTCTCTGTTTTTTTTCAGCATGCATCTGCCAACTTGAAAAAATCTAAGACGAACATCTCAAATAAAGTAAAATGTTCTATAAAGTTAATATAACCACTTTAGACGTAAACAATCACAAGACGTTCGTCAGACACATGATTGGATTTATAGTACATTTTTATTTCTCCATGGCGATAAAATGCTCGACGTGGATTATCCAGACGAGGCGATATCTGAGAACCAAAGTACTTTTGTATGGCCTTATTGTGAGACACACATGTGAAGTAACATACCAAGGCCTATAAATACATTAAACATACCTAAAAGTATAAATAAGTTAAAAACAAGTAAGTTAAACTTTTTTGTTTACTCCCTGTTATAACACATTACTGTGTTTTAACAGGGAGTAAGCTTTTTTTCAACTGATTTTTTACCACTTATTGATACTTTTATGTATATTTAATGTATTTATAGACCTTGGTCCGTTACTTCAACCTGTGGTGAGACACTCTACACAGCAGAATGTGCCACATATGCAATTCATATGAAAAAAATTCATATGATGTTCATATGTAAAACATATGAAAAACATATGCATTGTATATGAAATTCATATGAAAAGAACCGATATGATTTGCATATGAAATGCATATGAAGATTTTGCATGTGGCTCACTTTATTTCATTTGCACATGCAATTTTCATATGAAATTCATACGAAAAACATATGAAATTCATATGTCACACATTTTATAGTGTAATTCTTGAACAAATCTTCAGCTCAACTACTGTACTTATGGTAATGAACCGGACAGGCAGACGCATACGGAGCCTCGCTGGGGACGTATAATTATTAGTTTATTAATTCGTTCCCACGAAATAACAATTCGTTTCCACGAATTAACAATAATTTCCCTCAATTTAACAATTAGTTCCCACGAAATAACAATTCGTTCCCACGAATTAACAATAATTTCCCTCAATTTAACAATTAATTCCCACGAAATAACAATTCGTTTCCACGAATTAACAATAATTTCCCTCAATTTAACAATTAATTCCCACGAAATAACAATTCGTTCCCACGGGAACGAATTGTTAATTCGTGGGAACGAATTGTTAATTCGTGGAAACGAATTGTTATTTCGTGGTAAAGAATTAATTATTTCATAGAACGAATTGTTATTTCGTGGAAACGAATTAATAAAAAACAGAATTCCATGTCCCCTGCGGGGCTCCGTAGGCACCTGACAAAAGTATGTAACGAAATTCTGGCGCACGAACGGGCCATGCTAGCCTGAGCGAGCGCCCGAACATTTGACATCCAAGGTGGGCGATTTATCTACTAGCCAACACCGACAATGTGCACTTGACGTGGAAGTATGTCTTCGTCTCGGTGACGCAGTTAGTTATCTTATATATCAGGGTGGGAGTTGGTTAAAAAAACATTCCATACCTGGGTATATGAGCCCAGAGCATTTGTCAAGCCAATGGCCGTTGGCCCGTTTTCCTTTCCTAAATTATTTTTAGTTGCAATGCAGTCGGAATGTGTGCTTTAAATTAAGGCGGTTATGAGACGGCGAATTTAACCTAGCCAGTTCATTCTCCTACCGCAGTGTGCCAGCATTCCAGACCGGCACAGTGCCACATGACACACTGCAGTGAAGCATTCGGCCCATCGCCTATTTAGTGTCTGTTCCACGTTTTTCTGCCGGCGAACCTTTGGCTATTAACACATTAAATATAAAAAACACTTACATTTAAGTAATTTGTCATCAACAACAAAAAAGTCACCCTCCCCAATTATTTTTATTTGATAAAATTCAATCAAATATCGATTTTATTGTGAACAAAATGGGAATTGAACATGCGGGAAAGGAGGAGAGGCTGGGGAAGAGTAAACAAAACACGAAGAAAACATTTGATTTTGAAAATCGGTCCACAAATTTTGTCCGCTATAAAATCAATATAGCTCAGGTTACATGTAGAACCTACATAATAAATAAATTATAGACTTGAGCAAAGCTCCGTAAGCCTCTATATATCCAGTCACAGTCACACGTGTCATCATACCCGACGGACCATTGTCACTAAACTAAATATGTAGTTTTGACTAGAGAAATGTGGCTTAGGAGTTTTGCGACCAGTGTAGATCCAGATCAGCCTGTGCATCCGCACATGCTGATCAGGATATACACTGTTCGCCATGCCACGAGTGAAACACCCGCCATGCTCCTAACATGTACTATAGATCGTTATCAGTCTACAGGAGTGTTCACAGAAGAAACACTGGTCACACATCCCATAAACCCCATTTCTCCAGTCACAGCCACATATCACCCCGAGGAGACAGGTTTATAAGTACATGTATATACAATGTACTCTGATAGTTGCGAACTGTAACTCTTGCAACTTATTCCCGTACCGTCCGCTACAGACGGTACGGGAGTAGATTGCAATAGTTACTGTTCGCAACTACTGCTTTGGCTGTGGCTTTCCAATGTAGTCCGTATGCCGTATATTACAGGGCACGGCCGTGGTGAACATCTACGTTGACGGCAGTGTCCTGGTAACTCACGGCGGGGTGGAGGTGGGACAAGGCATAAACTCCAAGATGATACAGGTAATTCGTCACATGACTGTATGATTACTGACGTCATTAACGTCACAAAGAACACTGGACATGTACAGTGGAACCTCTCTGAACCGGACACCCTGGGAGGTCCCCAGGGTGTCCGGTTTAGAAATGTTCCACTGTAGATCAGACATATGACTATGCCAAGGTATGCGGATGCGCTTTGCGAATTTGAACACTGTCAGGCATTATCATCATACATACTAGTATACACCAAATACACCCATAGTATTAAGGATACACAAACTGCTTACGTGTCCGGTTCAGAGAGGTTCTACTGTAGGACAAGCCACGTGAACACTACTGTCTGCTTCACGAAACGTGCCCAAATTGTACTGCCATATAAATAATGCAAAACCTGTATTCTTTTCGATAATATTAAATTTTATCAACATTTAAAAATGAGCCTTCTTTTCATTTCGTGAAATTTGGTCAAATATTGATTTTATTACGAAAAAGTAATTTCTCTATGGTAATTTAACATGAGGGAAAGGTGGAGTAGCTGAGGGAGCAGTAAAAAAAACAACATTTTGGAAATTGACTCCGAAACCTGGCTATGTAGCTTGTAAAGTATTTAACTAAGAAAACAAAAGTTAAATTTTGAAAATCGGTCCACCATTTCTGAAATTAGAAATATTTCCCATGTTAAATCCCCATAGACATCTTCACACTGTATTGTATTTTCGTAATAAACTCAATATTGGACCAAATTTCGCGAAATAAAAAGAATGCTCATTCTTAAATTTTCCTTTAATCTAATATTATAAAAAAAAATGTTTTTGCATTTTTATATAGCCGTAGCATTCGGGCAGCTTTCGTGAAACAGACAGTATATATATTTATCAGGTACATGTAACGAATTTGTGTATTGGCCGAATACATACTGACTTATAATATAATGCTGTATCAGCCATTGACGTGATACGAACATCCGGGTTACAACGAACCAAAAACTGACGTTCCGCTGGTCGAACTGTGTCATTTGACTTGACAGAACTACACGAGTGTAATGATGCAACGTAAACAAGTCACGTTCTTTTAAACGGAAACTATTTTATATTTGAGCATCGGCTAACACAAAACGTTACCTGATAAATAGAATAGCAGGTTAGTGTCTGTTCACATCAAGGTTATCAAAAATGATGAGCCTCGGAATTCCTGCGCGTGTCCTAGCCTTGCCTCATTAACATATCAAAGACACTAGCCGGGTATTATTTATGTAATACAAAGACGAACGAGTTTAATGATTTCATAAGAAACGAGGTATGCCGAATTAAATAAATGTATAAGTGTGTCACTATTCCACCAGATCTAAAAAATACGAGAGCACGATTTACGTATATAATCATTTAGTAATACATATTTATTTTGCTGATAGTGACGCTTGGAGGCATCAGCCTTTTTTTATATGCAAATGAGGCATGACATTTTTCAGTAAATTATTTATACTAATTAAATGCGTCACCTGTCAGTGAACAAAATAATATTTTCGGCAGATTATGAAGTATGATCATTGCACATAAAAAATAAATGCAGATAATAAATAGTAATGTCCGTTAACATTTCAAGGAAACACAATTATCGCCCCTGATATCAGTGTGGAGATTTACGTCTAATATAAAATGTATAATCAATCAATACGTGGGTAACGGTGAGTGAATATTAATCTTCCCAAATAAATGTCATATCTACAGAAGATACAAAACTATCTGTCTCCCTACATGTATATTATAATCCTACTGAGTGGCCATGTACATGTATGTACCTTTAATACATTATCAAATTAAATCAACACAATTGTTTTTTTTTTGTTTAGATTATATTTATTGCATAAGCACTACATAGTACATGTACACTGAAACTGTAATTGCCACCTATATGCAGCGTGTTTTCTGTATCGCATATGTATTACACTTGTGTATTGTGATTTGTTTAACCGTGTTACACTACATGTATGAATGTTTATTTTATGCAATAAATAGAGAATAGTAGGTTAGTGCCGTGCATGGGAAAAAATATCCGACAAGGCTCAAGAATTTCTTTATTTCTCATTAGAAGTATATGTTGTGACCACTCATTTGAACCGTCTCGCCGAGACGGTTCAAATGGGTGGGCACAACATATACTTTGGTTCAGAAATAAGGAAAATAGATAGAGAATAGTAGGTTAGTGCCGTGAATGGGAAAAAATATCTGGCAAGGCTCAGGAAACGGGATGGGCGAGGCTTTGCCGAGCACATCCCGTTTCCGTGCCGCGCCAGATATTTTTTCCCATTCACTGCACTAACCTACTATTCTATTTATCTCGTCAACACCTACAAATGGCTGTAAAATGCAAAAATAGTATTGACTGGATATCAAAGATGTCTCACGGCACCGTGTTTCACGGCACATACGCACTGTGTTGACGGGATAAATAACATTTAAGCAATGTAGAGATGCAGGCGTAGTACAAGGAACATCACAATCCTAATGTAAATAGTTGACAATGTCGAGGGAACATTTCCAATTGCTATATTAATGTTTATGTAGTTGTAAGGCGATGATTTAGTAAAACGTATTTGTAATATGTGTGCCTGTGACTGGACAAATCGGTGTTTGCGACCAGTGTAAATCCAGATCAGCCTGTGCATGTTCACAGTCTGATCAGTATTTACACTGTTCGCCATTACACCAATGAAATATCCGTGGTGCAATATAGATCGCTATAATATTACGGGAGTGTGTTATTTGATCAGACTCTACACTGGTCGCAAATCCCATAAACCCCATTTCTCCGATATGTATGAGTGTGTTTCGTGTCCTCCCTAATGACTACAGATCGCGTCTCGGGCGCTCGGTATTCCGATGAGCAGGATCTACACGAGCGAGACTGGCACCGACACGATCGCTAACCCAACACTGACGGCGGCCAGTGTGGGAACGGACATCTACGGCCCTGCAGTACTCGTGAGTTATGTGTTTTTATCGATGAAAATAAACAATTTCCGGTCAGATATCAGTACTTCCTGTGTCTATATTCATATGCGCACCTGCCGTAACTAACGTACATGTAGGCAATACACACGTCTAAGGATTTAATAGTCTGTTAAACTAACAGAAGCTTTGAGCAACCAGGCCCTGACAAACTGATTAATTCGCTTGGTGGGGTATACAATATAACGGTACTGTGAAATATGCACATTATGTCATATCCGTTTCAAAATTATCAAAATATCCTCTTTACATTTTCTTCTATAATGCATAATTACATAGTATGCAATATGAACTCGCAAGCAAGCAGTTTGATTTGCTGAGCTGTAGCACAGCTCAGGCTCAGCAAATTAAACTGCTTGATTTCAAACACAATAATCAAACATAATACTCTCAAGTATTTTAAAATAAAGCTTGCAATTCAGACGACACAACTGGAATTGGTCTTTGCCTCACAGACAGTTGTTCTATAGAAAATCACTCGATTTCTCGGCTTGTAGGCAACTTATTTTGATGTAATGAAACGCACTGTACCCACTAATGCCTGTAGTTTTACCGGTTGTAACCGGCGATTAGCTAAACATTCCGGTTTCCCCAAACATTCGGGAACATTGTTTCCCCAAGTGTGAAAAGCGTGGATAAGGTTCACACAAATAAAGTTCCAGAATGTTTGAAACAAAAATGTTTATCATAATGCGGTATACATCCATGAAACATACTCGTACGGTATTCGTACTCGTATTGGCGGGTACGGTGCGCTTTATTTCATCAAAATCGGTTGAGTATAAGCTAAGAAATTGACCCTTTCTTTCCTAGAATCGTGCGTTTTTCTATCAAATTTGGCGTGTACCGTATTCAAAAAGTCACATTGGATGAGCACTTGCCTCGAATTAATGGGAACGAATTATTGAATTGAGGGAACGAATTGTTCATTCGAGAGAATAAATTGTTAAATTGAGGGAACGAATTGTTATTTCGTGGGAACGAATTGTTAAATTGATGGAACGAATTGTTATTTCGTGGGAACTAAATGTTAAATTGAGAGAACGAATTGTTATTTCATGGGAATGAATTGTTAAATTGAGGGAACGAATTGTTATTTCGTGGGAATGAATTGTTAAATTTAGAGAACGAATGGTTATTTCATGGGAACGAATTGTTAAATTGAGGGAACGAATTGTTATTTTGTGGGAATTAATTGTTAAATTGAGGGAACGAATTGTTATTTCGTGGGAACGAATTGTTAAATTGAGGGAACGAATTGTTATTTCGTGGGAACGAATTGTGAAATTGAGGGAACGAATTGTTATTTCGTGGGAACTAAATGTTAAATTGAGAGAAAGAATTGTTATTTCATGGGAACGAATTGTTAAATTGAGGGAACAAATTGTTATTTCATGGGAATGAATTGTTAAATTGAGGGCGAATTGTTATTTCATTGGAATGAATTGTTAAATTGAGGGAACGATTTGTTATTTCATGGGAACGAATTGTTAAATTGATGGAACGAATTGTTATTTCGTGGGAACTAAATGTTAAATTGAGGGAACGAATTGTTATTTCATGGGAACGAATTGTTAAATTGAGAGAACGAATTGTTATTTCATGGGAATGAATTGTTAAATTGAGGGAACGAATTGTTATTTCGTGGGAATGAATTGTTAAATTAAGAGAACGAATTGTTATTTCATGGGAATGAATTGTTAAATTGAGGGAACGAATTGTTATTTCGTGGGAACGAATTGTTAAATTGATGGAACGAATTGTTATTTCGTGGGAACTAAATGTTAAATTGAGAGAACGAATTGTTATTTCATGGGAACGAATTGTTAAATTGAGGGAATGAATTGTTATTTCGTGGGAACGAATTGTTAAATTGAGGGAACGAATTGTTATTTCATGGGAACAAATTGTTAAATTGAGGGAACGAATTGTTATTTCATGGGAACGAATTGTTAAATTGAGGGAACGAATTGTTATTTCGTGGGAACGAACTGTATAATAAGCCCTAATGCTATACAGTACTCTCAGCGCGTGGAACATACTAAATTCGCAATACGTATATGTTCTAAGAATTATTTTTGCTCCATATAGGCACGATGGTATAATTCCAGCACAAAAATATTTACACAATTCCCTAACATTTGATTGGCCCGTAGCAAGTCTCTGTCCAAAATTTATATCCCAGTAAACTCCCACGCCGAACTACTTTCCGTAACCGTGAGGCGCAGTTAAAATAATTCTTAAGAAAACGGAAAATAAACACATTTTCTTGATGGATTGATTTCAAATGCTGGAATTATAAGGAATGCATGGCCTTTTTGTTGAATTTATCGGGGATATAAACTTGGAAAAGTCGCGGGAATACTGGACGAGGCCTTCCGGTCTTCGTCCAGTATTCCCGCGACTTTTCCAAGTTTATACCCCGATAAATTCCACAAAAAAGCCATTCATTCCTACAGTATTTTCGTGAATTGCAGGACGCGTGTAACATCCTCTATGAACGACTGGTGCCAGTCCGTGAAGAACACCCTGGGGCCACTTGGGAAACTCTGGTATGTCTGTAGACGTAAATTATTCCTCATGCTATAGTTTCAGTTATATACTACTGTCTGTTCCACGTTTTGCTGCCGACGAACTTTTGGCTATTAAATATATTACATCTAATAAATATTTAAATGTAAGTACTTTTTCATCAATAACAAAAAATTCATCCTCCCCAAAAAATATTATTTGACTAAATTCCATCAAATATCGATGTTATTGCGAAAAAAACCGAAACATGTATAGATAGCTTGGAAATGATGTAAATAAGAAAAAAAAAAGATTTTGAAAATCGGTCCACAGATAAAAATACATTTAAAAAAAATCTATTTTTAGCCCCATGTTAAATTCCCATAGGAAAATCATTTATTCGCGATAAAATCAGTAAACAAAATTGGGGGATGGTGACATTTTTGTTATTTATGAAAAATGTACTTACAATTAAATAGTTTTTAGATTTAATGTGTTTAACAGCATGACGTGGAACAGACAGTAGTTAATATGTCTCTGTATCTATAGTAACAAATTAGCGACAATGTCATATAAGCTCAAACGTATTTTCGATTCGATTCGGCTCATATTTAAGGGTGGGAATTGGCTCGAACACCTTTCATACCCGGTCAAACGTATTATATCTGTACATGCAAGCATATACTATTTAGTATGTGTCTGTAACAGAGCTCAAGATAATGTGCGTATTGGGAGTATTTTGCGCACTTATTGTAGCTTAATACGCATTTATTATCAACAGTGTGAGTACAAAATACTCACAGCAATTTGAAAATACGCAGTGTTTTTCAAATTTAGTAGTGAAAATACTGTAATAAAGTTGAAATTTACTTAGTAAGTACCAAGTAAATAAGTAATAATACACTCAAATACGTGAATGTTTATATTTGTTTTGATAATATATTCAAACAGGCTCCAGTTTTGTTTCAGCAAATCCAGTTGCTCAAAATAGCGACCCCATATGCATAAGGAGGGCTATGCAAAATTCAGACTGCACTTAACTATGAAAGATATCATTTCATAAACCGTACTACATGCATCCGTCTCGCTATGAAAATTTTCATAAAGCGTAATATCGCTCTCACTATGAAAATTTTCATAAAATGTAATATATCTCTCACTATGAAAATTTTCATAAAACCGTTCTATCACATATTGAAGTCGCTATGAAAATTACTGTTTTCAGACAAATATTAGTCGCTATGAAAAATTTCATAAAATGTACCATCGCTCCGACATATTGTAGCTGCTATGAAAATTTTCCTAACATTCCCGTTATCAGACAAACATTAGTCGCTATGAAAATGTTCATAAAAGTCACTATGAAAGCATAAAGCGCACTTATGAAACTTGCCAATTATATACTCGTTGTTCAGCACATACATGTAATGAGGTCAATATGAAAAGGTTCATAATATTATCGTTCTGAAACAAGCATTTGTCACTATGAACTTGGTCATACAATGCAGTTATGTTAAAACTTTACTAATTGTTCCTATTGAAGGTTAATTGTCAAAATGTTAATGTTCCAAAAATATGTCAAGTAAACGGACTCTCTGAATTACACCATAACTGCGGTACGTGTAATAAACAGGAACTGACATGACTCTTACACCAAGGAATCATGTTTAGACACACATTCTTGTTAAATATTAGTTAGTTGGTTAGTGATTGAAACAGCTATTGCAAGCAGAAATAGGAACATAAATGTGACTGTGACTGGCAACATTGGGTTTATGCGATTTATGTGTAGTTCCTGATCAAATATGACACCTATTTTTGGCTAATAACGATATACAATGTATGTTCCTTTAGAAACATGATGGGCGTTTAATTCATGGAATAGCGTTCGATGTAGACCCTGATCAGACTACACGGATGTGCATACTGCGCTGGTGGCATACCCTATACGCCCCGTTATTCCAGTCTCATCCACAAATACAGTTGTTATACGCAAACAATGAATACGTACTAAACCTTGGATTTTCATGTGGGGCATGCACAATAAAGCAGACTGTCTAGACATACATGCAAGTATTGGCAAGTAATAAAACAGTTCAGTCGGACATGGTGTTCTAATTCACATGTATACACACGTGTCGTTACCAACTATCATTTGTCTTCCTTACGCACCAGGAATAAAAAAAAAAAGGTCGTTCCATCAAATAGATTAACGTATTCTTGTAGTGGCATATCCTCTGAAAATATAAACAAACGAGCTAAAAGGTCACCATGCTATATACATGTGTGACTAACATTACGTCACAAGTCATGATCGTAAACAGTGAAAACTAGAAAGAAAGTCCCAAATAACAAAGGAATTGCCCCTTAAATATAGAACCCATATGGAATTCATCACGCGCAAATGACGCCCACCTTACAGTATGTATACATGTAGCTACGATTATCATAATACTTGTATGTAGGGTTGGCCCTAAGCAAAAATAAATAACGTATACATATGCCTGAGTAAAATCCAGTGTTCCGCAGTCAAAACGGAAAGCGAGACATACCGCCGAAATTATAAGCATGGTCAGTCCTGTCTGAACCAAGTGCCAGTCAGGGTCGGTTATCTAATTAATGGGTTCATACGTTCAGTCAGCCAATCCGATGTTCCATAATATTCGCGGTAAAAACGATGGGGGGGGGGGAATTAAATGCTGCGCCAGTATTCATGTCTGGATGCATGACTAACCCTTACAATGCTGAATTCCACTTTGTCGTCTGCCTTTTAATTTTAGTTTTGTTTTCTGTCAAATACGTGTTTCGCGCCTCGAGCAGTAATTTCTCGTTACCCATTTGTCCATCTGAAATTTGATTGCGTTTGCATTTGCCATTGTATGTGGCTGACTGAGTATATGCTCTGTTTGGCCACCATACATTGACTGTGCTTGTTTATGAACCGTAAGTACGTGCTTGTAACTAATTTCGTCTTGTCTTGGTAATGCAATAGCTTCGCTATCTACTTGCATAGTTTGTCCACCATACATGTGTTGTGTTTGTTTTTCGACCGGAAGTGTCTGTTTGTGAGAATTTTCGGCGAATATATTGACTGTCTGAGTATTGAATCTCATTTGCCACCATACGCTGACTGTATTTGATGCGAAACCGGAAGTGCCTGTTCAACGGAACCATGAATAAAATCAGTCGTGGAACTGTTAGTATTCGATCTCATTGTTTCACGGCACATATAGTGTCTATACGAAAATCCGTATGTGAGAACCTATACGAGTCAATACACGTATCCGTATTGCCAGAACATATACGACATCAATCCGGATATGCCGTATTGTTAGGGAATCCGATGCTGCGTATCGTTTGACAATAGTGCTTACAATCCGATGTTGCTTGTTGTTGCAAAATACGAAAACAATACGATAGTGTGTATTTTTCACTAATACTCATTTGATACAATGAGGCGGACCCAGGAAGAAAACGCTTCCAATCCGATTCTGTGTAAATATCTCCCGATATAATGTGGGTTGTTTTCTGCAATGGTTATTAGCAATACAATGTATATTAATCTGTCATCGAATACCTATAACGTTAATGTCTCTTGGGAGTTCGGTATGTTATTTCCCCAAACATATATAAGGACTTAAACATTGTTTTTGCCGAGCTCTATACTTTATCTGCGTTCTGTCAAAGCCGCGCGTATTTCATTCATGACCAGTGCAGATTCTGATTAGCAAATGTACTGTTGCAGCTTGATAGTAAAATAATTGTTCGTTGGATTAATAAGCATTGTTCTTTGATGGAATGGCGAACAGTTGAGACCCAGATTAGACGGCATGGATGCGTGGTTTCAAAACCGCATAAAATAAAACAAAACAGTAAACTGAAAACCTAAGAAACTCAGCATGACTCTATAATATAATACATCCCCGTCAACGTGACGTGGTCAGATGTAATGTATCCACATAGGGGTAATAACACTCATTACTGAAGACCATTAAGAGATTGGGCGATTTCTTTAATTGCATGTTGTTTGATAATATTGAAAAACAAACTCGTCTAATTTTAAGAACAATGTTGCTCAAACACATTTATCAATATTTGAGATGGACACATTGTTTTTCTCGGGTAAAAATCGTTGCACATAACAGAGTTGATATTATAAACTGTTAGACAATAGGGAAATGGCAAGGTACAGCAACAACACTAACAAAATAGGAAACAATTGATGTTGTCTGCAATATTTTCTAAATGTTATCTTATTTCTGTCCATAAACATGTTTTGGCAGTACATTGGACTATTCTCCAAAGGAGATGGTTCTTGTGTGTTGTTAAACATGTTTAAACACTTGAACAATTATATACATGTATGTTTTACCATAAGGATTAACTATTTCAACACTACATACAAATGTACCTCTATAATGAGAGTTTGTACCTTCGGACATTTGCGTAATTTCATTAAATACGTTTACTAACTTTACAATATGTTTCAGCAATAAAGTCAAAAGTTGACAAAGTATACATGCGGAAATATATTCCGCTTGTACCCTGGAAATGTTGTCAACTTTTGACGCCATTTGCGGAAAATATCGTAACTTTTGTAAACGTATTTCATGAAATTACGCAGGTGTCCGAAGGGGCAAAATTGCATGGCGCGTCTCATATACATGTATGTGCACTCAGGTCACATGACATGACAAAATGAGGTATACAATATAATAGTAGGATGACAGAATGGCGATACATTATCTACCTTACACGTACATGTACAATTTCTTAATTTACTTATAGATTATTTTTGACAAGATCATGCATTACAATTGTTTATTAACCCTTACACTGCTGAATACAAAATTGACGTCTGCTGTTTATTTTTTATTTACATTTTTCTCATCAAAAACATCGTTTGACAGCACTTTAGTAGCATACGGAAATGATTCTAAAATGCTGTCAAACCATGTTTTTACTGAGAAAAGAGATCAAATATGACACAGCAGCAGATGACTATTTTCGGTTCCCGCATTCTAAGGGTTAATGAGTACTGGCAGAGAATCAGAGCGCTTAGTATAGGGAGGGCACTGTTCATTCTTACATTTCAAGAGTAATTATGGCAAAAAAAAGAGAATGGAAGTGTAATAAGAAAGAAATGTGTTAAAGAGACATTCTTATATGGCTTAGTCCCAGATCGGTATGCGCATCACGCGTTCCAGTCGTGTGTAATCGGTGTTTGCAACTGGGAATTCATATGTTGCGTAATTTACTGTAAATTAATTAGCAACACCATGACAATTCCGCCTCCGAGTGTCACCGGAGACGGGACTACGGTGTTGCATGTCTGTTTCACCTTAGCCTAAGAGTCACACCGTTGGCCTCATAATGCGAAATCGAAAGTTGAGAGCAACGGCTTAACATACAGAGTACATTTAAATGACATTTGTTATACGGAATTTCTTTCACAGAGTAAAAAACATGGTGTATTACAAATAATAATACACTCGTGTAATAAATACACATGCTTCACAAGTTATTTTACGCGTACAAGTTCAATATATGATGTTGTGTTTTTAAATACAAAATAATACATGCATGTGCTGACTCAATACGACGTCCACCAGACCGGTCGACCGATTTCACTAGAAAATGTAAACAGTGTGGATGCAGTGAGTCGGCTCAGAACGAGCATGTACCTTTAAAATAAAGAACAGTTGTCGTAATACCCAATATACTCGGCTGACGCAATAATAAATCTGCCTGTCAACGTGATTTGGTCAGATTTAATGTTGTTGTCCTCATGGGGGTAATAAAACCAATTACTGAAGATGATTAGGACGATTCTTGAAATGCATGTTGATTTGTGAATATTGCAGAAAAATCGTCTCATTCTCACAATGGTGTGCAACAAATTTATCAATATTATACCATATACAGAAAACCTCTCCCAAAGGAGGTAGAAAGACAACTCGGAACAGGAAAGACAACTCGGTACAAAACAAGAAAGACAACTCGGAAATACAACTCGAAAAGACAATTCGAAAAAGACAAAGAACTTTTTTTCCAAAAACTGCTACTCTATGTAGAACGGGTCGCTACTACCAGAGTGCTGGTGTACGGAGTCGCTAGTTTCGTTTTTTTCCTTCGGCGTACCGGACTTTTTTTGCGGAGTGCACGAACTGGGCGTCGGAGTCTGTTTTGCTCTTCCGGAGTCTACGGACCTCTAGAGCCACGAATGGGAACAGTGGTCTGCATACCGCGTACGCGGCCACAGAGACCCCCAGCCACCATTTCGCACTCTCTACGGTTCTCCAGATGTCGTGCACCTCCCACCCGGATTCCGTCTGGCACTCTTCTTCCTCCGGGCACTCTTCTTCCTCCGGGCACTCGTCTTCCTCCTGGCACTCGGACTCGGCATTGCCGGAAATCGTGTCCAACAGCCTGCGTTCCAGCGCGTCCAACCGGTTCTCCAAACGTCTCTCCATGTCGGACAGGTGCGTAAATTTTTCGAACGAGCTGGCGTTTCGTGCATCTTCTAGTAGATCCTTGCGGAACTCGATGGGGCCCGCAAAATCAGGTGCGGTCACCCTGTGTTCTACGGGGGTAGGGGTTTCTTGTTCTTCGGAGGTTTCTTGTTCTTCGGGTTTTGTACTACGTTCCGCATCGACATCATCCCACAACTTTCGAAGTCCGGCACTGCCGATCCCGTACTTCTTTTTTGTTTCGTCGGCCGTCGACTTTCCATGGGCTGAAATAATTTCTCGAATATTTTCCGGAGACAAATATGTTTTTGGCATGTTTGCAAAAATACCTTTTCTATCTAGAGAGGGGGACATTTGTCCAACAGGGAATTCCCAAATCGTTCGAAATGTGCAAAATACTTGTTCGCGGTGCTCGGATTGCTCGGATTGACAACGGACGGACGTACGAACGGAATTTAAAGAGAAAATAAACATATCACATTGAAATGAAAATAAAATATGTAGCTTTATAGTGTAGACCAGAATGTAAATTTCGTGTCAATTGTTTGTTAAAAGCACACTTTCACTTGTGTTGGCTCGTTTATGTTAAAAAAAGTAGGTTGAATTTTTTTCCAAATTCAATGTGGCCGCTAAATCTAAGATGGCGGCTGATACAATAGATATGCAACATGCTGCAATTTGACTTCTAATGTTATGTATTACAATTGTATAATGACACATCCTTAGAACGGCAATACTATGTGTACAATACATATAATTACACCAAATTCCATTTCAAAATGGCCGCTCAGAAACAAACGATATTACCGTGTTTATACAAAATTGAAATTGTTTAACTATCAACATTCTATGGTATCTTTCCCACGCTGTATCGTTGTTGCTCTATATGTATAGTGTATTGGATGATCCATCAGAAAACATGCATACTTGTACATGTATTTGCAGTATGTGATTAAAAAATCTGGAAATTCTTTCGCACATGATGTTGTTTTTATTACTGAAATATCAAAGTAAATGTGATTAATTTCCACAGTTATCTTGATGGTTTTTATAACTTTCTACACCATTCTACATAATTTCTATATCAGTTTAGCCATATTTGAAAAATAAAGTTACTATTGTAGTGATGAATATCTCGTAGATATAATTATGCCAAGATGTATACAAACACACTAGAAAGGCATGTATATATATCCTACTGAAGGAAGCTCAGTAGCACGCTGGCACCGACATGATTTTCATGTGTCATCATATTACTAGTGTATAGCCTTATTAATTTGCATAATAAAGAAAACGTCATACAACACGATAAACCAATTGATAATTATCAAAATTATAGAGTCTTTTGTTTTCAGGTTTCTGTAGTAAGTGTGCATTCCGTATTCGGATCTAGCAGGTTTGGCATGTACATATCCAGATAAATTGAATTTGCTATTGATGAAAGAGTATAGAAAATTATCGATGTCTATCCATATCTAATTCTCAGAGTCAAGTAGATGGAGTCGGTCTCGACCAAACAAGCTGTATAATTGCGAACATACATTTTGGTGTATCTGGTCAGAACGTTCTATATTAACGTACATTGGCCGAGGTTAGCCGATCTCGTATTGCATACATTTTACACGTGCATCCAATATGATAGTTTCATACTGCAGCCAATGCCTATTAGGATGAACGATAGTTATTATTTTATAATTCCTCGTTTGATTTAGTATGTACAGTGTAGTCATATTGTCCAAATTTGCCAGAGGAATATGTGTTAGGGTAGATGTCCCTTCCGGCGAGCGTGTGTAAAGTCTTCAATTACTAAACAAGTTATATATGATACGAACCTTTGTACGCAGATAATCCTATCAATGGAAATACACATGCTATTGCAATATGCACATAATGCACATGTGCTTATTTGGTAAATGTATATGTTCGTCTCTACACACATTGGAAGGCATAGTCCATGCAATAAGATACCTGCTAATTCACTCGTATAAAAACACACATATACTCATTCCCTGTGATGGAAACTCATTACAATATTAAGGATTCGCTAAGAGAGGATTATGGAGCTAAGACTGCTGTATGATTTGTACTAATTAAAGTGTGCAGAACATGGACTGAATCCTGCATCATTTCATGGCTGAACATGTATATTTTTTGTAAATATCCAGTTCTGATTTTGGGATCCCCAACCCATCACAGCAGATGAAATATGGATGCTACCCCGTTAACCCGGCACTGAAATGACCTGTTAACAGTCAGTTAAATAAATAAAACAATGGTCCGGTGAAATCCCCAGTGTTCCATGTGTCATAGTCCATTGGAAATGATTATAAAGTGCTGTCAAACCATGTTTTTATTGAGAAAGAAGGCGAAATATAAAGCTACAGCAGACGACAATTGTTCGCGCTCAGCAGTCTAAGGGCTAAACACACTCGCAAAGTGTTCGATGTGTCGGCCCAGAACATAGCACGCGTATAGTTGTTAGTTTTTTTGTTTGTTTTTGTTAACTTATATTTAAGGTTTGGAATTGGCTCGAAGACCTTCCATACCCGAACATATAAGTACAAAATGGCCGAATTTTGAAGTGTTATATGTCATATATGTTGGTGCAAGGCGGACAGATGTGTATATAATTGTCTGCCGAAATGGGAGACTGCTTATGTCCAATACGGTACAATTCCCACGCGGTGTCCCGGTGCACGGGAGGTGGGAATGAAAGAGGGGGTAACTGGATAGAACCTGGCACCAGTGATGCAGCGCAAAACGGGTCCCATGTAGAACCAATCCACACCTGGCGGCACTCGACACGCAAGTTGGTGCCATATAGTCGGTAAACACACGTGCTATTTTCGTTCACATAGTTGTGCCACTTCCAGACAGCTCCAAGGCAGGCCGGGGCCAGAAGCCGGCAAGGGTAGGCAGAAAATTCGGCTGAGCTTGAGCTAACTTGCTGATTTGGTTAGACTTGTTATATATAGCTTACTTGCATAAGAAAGTGTTGTAACTAAGTTGCCTGGACACCCTGGCCTAACGTGGCAGGGACATGAACACCTCGGCTCCCAGTGGTGTCCACGTACCCCCATGTGTTAACACGTCGCCTGTCCCACTGGTGCGAATTGGTCGCAGTACGACTACACACCAGATAATAATAATAATAATAATAATAATATTAATAATAATAATATGTAGATGGTATATATATCTCACACATGCGCATATTCAATCCAGAACCCGGTAATGGCCGCGGAATATACCCAGATAGGTCAATCCGCCCGGCTTATCCGCTATATCGGCAGCCAGGCAGAGCCACACGGGTGTAACCACAAACCAGTCAGAGTCCGAGAAGGACTACACGCATGGGTTGTATTCTACAAGTGGCAGTCGGATGCACCAAGTAGTCAACTTCCCTACCGTGAGGCCAGGCAGATCCACAAGGTGCCACAATCAACCACCTATAACACGGAGATATGAATAATAAGAACAAAAAATGACCTAGCAACTTGTATAAATTAACTCAATTCCAGCCGAAAATTCGCCCATCACAAACACACCCCAGCCCCAACCTAACTTTTCGCAAATCCAGAAGTAACAATCCAGTGAATAAGAATAAACGCAATGGAAATATAAGTTAATTTCCAGCAGTTAAAATGACCGCCGCCGGTAACCTTTAGATAATTGCCGGCCGGTAAAAACAAACGACCTGCTCAGTCCAAGGTCGCCGTTCAAGTGATGAAGTAGTTGTTAGTTGATCAGGTGCCGATACATACTCCGGAGTTACCCTTACACTTCTGCCAAGGGACAGACACCATGTGGACATTTTCGCTGCCACAATGCAGAACAGGGGGCCGATTAACTAAACTTCGTACGACTAAATTGCAGAACAGGGGGCCGTTTAACTAAACTTCGTACGACTAAATGTTCGTAAGTGCAACATTACGATAGTCTGTAAATTTAACATTAACATTATTTTTTTTGTAAACAATTATTGGATTTACATGTATTGAGCATAGACTGCATATGCAGCCTATTTTCAATAAATGTAAATCCATCAATTTAGATTTCCAGACGATCCTAGATTTGCACTGACGAACAGTTTAGTCGTACGATGTTTAGTGAAACGGGCACCTGTAGGGGGATACCCTAAACTGTAGGGGACTACCCCCAACATGGCTATCTGAATCACTGACGTACCAACGAGACGAACACGATGTCGGTGTGTGTCCGTGAGTGGATATAGTATGCCATATCAGACATAATATTTACTTAAACGAACTTGAACGGGGTCGTCAGATAAGAGCCGTATATGTATATGTTTTATCGTAAGTCCATTTATTACCAACGCCAATATGCTCATCATAACGTCGACTGGTTGGGTATACACATTCAGTCTGGTCCGCGGGGGGCCAGCATGGACTCCTCATTGGTGTACGGTGTTGGACATGGAGGTAAATCAGAAATCCGAAAGTAGGCTTGGCTTATCTGGACTCGTACTTACCAATATGTCAAGGACAGGCGTAATGTGAGTTAGTGCACTAAGTCATAACAAACTTGACCCACTGAGACAGCACTGTATGACACGTTCTGTAATCAGAAACGGGGGATATCCAGACTTGTTTGGTAGCAACGTAGATTTCCCGAGTACAGGTCACACTGAAGGGTTGTGATGGAGGCATTTGGGGTTAATGGGGCCATTATCGCATTTCTCTCTGTGTTTTGGCAGGTTTTACTGGGTCACGTACTCACAGGAAATACTTTAGCGTTACTTAGAACAAAGTTCGTCCGTCGTACGAGGAGATAATCCGAATCCGAAGCTGCAGCGAATCGATTATCAAACGTATAAACAGGGGGCAACCGTGACCTTAACCCTCCCAGCACTACATACCCGTATAGTGGTATTGACAAACAGTGTAGATCCAGATGAGCCGGCTCATGACGAGCCATCTCATCAGGATATGCACTCTTTGCACGTAATTTTCACATTTTGGAGAACAAAAACACCAAACAAGCCTGACAATCCCTTTGTAACGATTTGATTGGTTGCACAATTTGCATATCAACATCCAGTCAAGTTACTTAGGGGTGAAATGATTATGTTATTTATTCCAGCATATAATATGGCTGACATCACTGGATCAAAACACAGGGGTGCATTCGTTGCACGTAATCAGCTTTATAGATAATGGGTTGCTCTACCGATAGCCTGCAGCTATCGGTATAGATTTGCGGAATAGGTTTCACTTTCGCGCACTGAAAATATTCTATAGTCCGCTGGACATTCATTCATGCCTCGCTATTCTTATTGACAGAAAAGGCAACACTATGATACAAACATATTATCACAAACTCACCTAATACAACATGTATTAGCAAATTTCCGCGAACACTTTCGATGAAGGAGAAAGTAAACAACCGTATTAAGCAGGGCCCTTTGCATTCAGACATCCATTTATCGGAAACATATACAGCCGGGTCCCATTCAACCTGGGCCTAGGCTGTCTGTGCTCTATTCAGCTAGACTCTACGCGACAGGGCCCTGTTTAGCCGGACCATATACACCCGCCCTCTGTTTAACCCGGCACTATTGAGTCGTGGTCTATCCAGCCGGGCCCAATGCGGCCAGTGCCTATACATGTACAACTGGGCCCTATGTCGGGTCATATTTAGCCGGAGCTACACATTCTATTCCCTACATCTTAGTGACCCACAAGTTCCAGGAGTGGCTCATATCAGACGCGCCATTGGATGTTGTACCTTCGGACTTCTGCGTAATTTCATGAAATACGTTTACAAAAATTACAATATTTTCCTTAAATGGCATTAAAAGTTGACAAACTTTTGCGAGTACATGCGGAATTATATTCCGCATGTACTCTGAACATTTTGTTAACAATTGACTTAATTTATGAAAAATATTGTAAATTTTGTAAACGTATTTAATGAAATTACACAGATGTCCGAAGGTACAAAATCAAATGTCTCATATATAGACCACTTACAGATAATGGACGCTTCCTGTCAGCTGACAAACCGGGACTTGTTACCAATCTGAATCATCTCCGCATACATGCTCATTGTTTCAATAGGCATGTATTTGTTGTTTGATGCATGGCGGTCCGTAAATTCTCATCGAATGGCGAACAACGTGAACCCAGTCATGTCTGCAGTCTGGCCTGGGTCTACACTCCGAGTGAAGCAGGATACCGCCCATTGAGGGCTTGCGTAGATATAAAGTGATCCAATATATGTGGTTCTGACCGGGTCTGCTGGGATTTGTGACCAGTGCAGCTCCTGATCAAATCGCGAGCTCGTGTATCTGATAGCCATCTACGTAGCTTGTTAGAATCATGACCGGTGTTTCATTGAGGGAATGGCGTGTAGATCCTGATACACTGAACAGGCGGACGCACAGGCTGATCTGAATATGCACTGGTCGTAAAACTGATAAGCCATATTTCTCCAGTAGCAGCCACATATAGTTAACCATATATCTGACAGTGTACCTTGTACATTGGATGGTGATGGTGACATATTTGCATGTACTTTCTCTGTCACGAACATATTCCAGTATTATTATATACGTACTTTTGTTTCACATTGAAACACAATGGAACGCAAGCCGTCAATATATTTCCATATTGACGTCTCCTGAGAGTTCATATTGGTCAGTTCCAGGAACCTCGTAAAATAGTTCCTTCTAAACCACCACTAATGTGTTTATTTTATTTCTATTTTGTATACTTTGTGAGGAGCATATACATTGTGAGTGATAATAGTAATAACAAGGTTATTTGATTCGTATGTGGATTTATGCCACTCGTTCCGCAGCGCAACGATATTGTCATAAAGCCACGCAATATCGCACACTGCGGAACTCGTGCATATATCCACATACACATCATATAACCTATACATATAGCATTGATATAGTTGTCAGAAAGAACAACAGATGGAAAATGGGGGACCGGTTGATAGTCATACTACTTGTATAGTGCGTTTTAATGGAAGTATATATACTATGGAAAGAATCTCCCGATCTAAACTATATACAAAATAGTGATAATTACGGAGCCCCGCAGGGGACGTATAATTCATTTTGTTATTAATTCGTCCCCACAAAATAACAATTCGTTCCAACGAAATAACAATTGTTAATTCGAGGGATCGAATTGTTAAATTGACGGAACGAATTGTTATTTCGTGGGAACGAATTAATAAAAAGAAATCCATGTCCCCTGCGAGGCGCCGTAGATAATCGCCCCAACCTAAATCTCACTGGGCTGCGACTGTTTGCGACAAATTGCGAACGGCATTCGCGAGGGAGTTTCCAAAATGTCTCGAAACGTTCGCAGGGGTTCTCAATTTTCTCGCGTGAGACGCAGGGCATCGTTCTCGTGTCGCTGGAAATTTGAACATGTTTAAAAAATTCGCGCGACAAATTTTATCTCAAAATAGTCACAGAGTCCCGAACCCTTCTCAATTTAGTTTCCGTGAGTCAGAAATGTGAGACAACTTTGTGAGGGGTTGGTCACCTATGAAACTAAATTGTGATTGATTGGAGATAAAAATGAGAATCTGACATTCCGGGCGCGAGACAGGCGAGAACTGCCTATTTCCCAGTTGTCACGCATTATTGTCGCGCGACTGCCGCACGACATTCGAGTGAGTGACACTCTCGCGACAGTCGCAAGTGCAAACAAAGCGCGTCATTCGCGCGACATATATGCGAACTCCCAAATTCCACTGGGAGTTCGTGCGACCTTAGTGCTACATTCGTGCAACATACGTGAACGTGTCGTAAGTACCAATTCAGTGTGATTCCAAGTGAAAATTGTCGCTAATTCGCGTATTTTCTCGCAATGTTTTGTTTCCAACTAGTCGTGAGCTGTCGTAGCCCAGTGAGATACTACCTTTACTTTTTTGATCCATATAAACGGGCAATCATATAGCGATAGCATAGTCATCAATGAATTCCAAGAGAGCTCAGACTTTATTTGAGATATTCAAACTGGCCATTATGCAATTACGTGTTTATTTTAATTGTTGCTTTTGGTATGTTTGGTGGACATGCAAATATTAGCAATATGAGATTCGTTCATGTTGATACAAGAAAACATTTATATAACGTAATTGAGATATTATATAAGTATAAATAATGGTATATACAGTGGAACCTCTCTAAACCGGACACCCTGGGAGGTCCCCAGGGTGTCCGGTTTAGAGATATTCCGCTGTAAATCCGACATATGACTATGCCAATGCATGGCGAACTTGAACAGGCAGTATCATAAGAGTTATATGACACTGTCACACATACAAGTATACAAAGACTGCGTGCGTATCCGGTTTAGAGAGGTTCTTCTGAACTATTTGATTCCTATATGGCCACGTGAATATTAGACAAACGGGTACATGCACATACAAATGATATCATCAACCGGCTGCTCGATCGGTATCGTTAGAGACGGTGCCGGTGTTGTTCGATTCCCCGCACTCGCCGGCGCTGTTGATGTTCGATGTACTTTTGCATAATCTGGCCTTCGATGGTATCTTAAACTGATCAATCTGTTTCCTGTCGTAAACTTTACTTAGCTGTGACACCACGTAACTCGGGCTGCACTGCCAGCCTAGCCAGATACCAGCTCATCCCTTTAGTCTGGGCAGTGTCTCCGCTGTGTGACGAAACCACAGTTTACACTGCAAACACATTCAAAAAGATACAGACAGCATTCCGGCCGGATAAATGACATTTAGAGCTACACCCGTGTATATCACATGTGCCATGGTGTACATATGGCCGTGTGATTGGTCAATGGTACATCCTTGATTGTGATTGCTGGAGTGGTGTTGTCATTGTTTGAGTTTCCGATTAGAGCGTCTGTGCTGATGAGATATCACCATTGTTGACTGTCAAGTGTTTCACATTTTCTTCAAGAAACCAGTGTTACATGTACCATAAATGATGGAATGGCGAACAGTGCAGATCCTGATCAGACTGCGGATGTACAGGCTGAACTGGATCTACACTGGTCGCAAAACCTATAAGCCCCAACTAAAAACAACAAAAAACACCAGTTGTGGCAGTGACTGGGAGAATGGGACTAATGGGCTGTGTGACCAGTGTAGCTTCTGATTAAATAGCAGACTCATGTAACCGGAAATACTCGTGCTATTGCAATATGCACATAATGCACATGTGCTTATTTGGTAAATGTATATTTTCGTCTCTACACATATATTTGTAGAAGCACATGACTCATTCACAGGAACATATATGCTGGAAGGCATATTCCATGCAATAAGACACCTGCTAATGTATTCACTCATATAAAAGCACACATAGACTCATTCCCTGTGATGGAAACTCATTACAATATTAAGGATTCGCTAAGAGAGGATTATGGAGCTAAGACTGAATCCTGCATCATTAATTACATATTTAACATTTAACATGAGTACAACTATTCTTTTCACAAACCTAAAGACTGTTGTTGTGAGACGTGCATTGTCTATAATGAAAAGGAAAATGCAAATATGTTGATCCCTGCTGATACAAAAATACAACAAAGTCATTTACAATCGAAGGAAAGGACATGCAAAGAAAATGAACATTACAGACAGATAAACATGACTGACCATATGTAGCTATATATAATGGCACATGTTACATTTGGGATCAAACCAGGAAAATGGATCTTGTCTGATTGCGCATTTTAAATGTTTGGAACCAGCCATCAAACCTGTTGCTATGTAGTCTGATTCTGCACAGAACAACACAGGAATCATATGTCGCGGACATGCATTAGCAGTGAAGACACATCCTAATACATTAGAACAAACGTTCTTCGAGTCTAGCCACACACATGTGGAGTGTGATTCAATGCATGCTGCAATAGAACAGTCACTAGGATACTGTCGTATGTGGCAAGACAGGAAAAGCATAGACATCATAGTTATTCCAATGTGCTTCAGCAGTTTATGACCTTCAGCAAGTTGCCAATGAAGTTTCTGGTGATTTTAAGGTAGACATACATGGCAATAAGGTGAACTTAAGTGAAGTTAAAAGACTACTGAGAATCAAATTAATTTCAAATATAACTATGATGATGGCTTTACATCAATAGATGTATCAGAAATGTTAAAAGGGAAAACTGGTACTACCAATTTAGCTTACAAATACAATTCCAAATGTTTGGTTTCAAATGAGAAAATGACATACATACTGTCATTATCCCACTATATGGTAATTCCATTAATGTATCACCCATTTTATGACAACAAGTAGGACTGTTAATAATTACCGGTCCCATATCTGCTGGAGGAGGATATGTACTCACAGTAATAGTCTATGTAGACCAGTGGCTGTAATGTCCAAGAAAATGATTGTGTTTGACCCTGCAGTCATACAATGTAATTGAGTCTTGATACATTTCAAACTTAAAGCATTGTATCGAGTAATCAATGTACTGACTATGGACAGGGTAAACTGTACTCAGTTTTCACAAACACTCATCCTGGTCAGCAACTCAGTACCTCTCCATCTTAGTCAATAAATGAACTGCAATGATGTGTAGAACTGATTAACATAAGGGTAATGAAGTCATATACATGATTTTGATAATTGTTCTGCATAATAAACACCCAAGAAGACACGTTACTATCATATAAGTATGAATACATATCGCATAAAAGTGTTGTTGCTATTGAGTATAAGTACATGTACATCCATGTACTGTAATAAATACACGACTTGTAATAGCCATGTATTGTTATTTGAAAGTAGATGGTAATGTTGCTATCATGCGCGTTTTCAAACAAATTCCATGTATGGTTTTAACGTCATAATATTCTTTGGTATGGTACATAACACCAAGGCAACATTTAAAGAAGATTACAAACGTATTATTTGTTCACTAGTGCACTTCTGGCATAATGTAAATTAAAGATTGATCAGATTATAATTTAATTCCAAAATATGCATTACATGAACTGTATAGTATACATATAAACAAATGACAGTTAGTATGTGTCACAACGTGACAGTGACTGCAAAGCACATGCTTACTGTACATAAACGACTTGCTTTATGATGCACGCTGAAAACCTTAAAATGCGATTTTCTCCAAACAGTGAAACCTGCAAGTGAGCCTATATGATTGTTGGGGCGGCCAAACTATATCTTGAGTGGCTATATTTCCACAACATGTACGTCGTGCGATCTTATGCCATGACAGTAAATTTAAGCCAACACAATATCGTTGGACACACAACTTCATGAATGTCGAACAGTCGAACCTGTGCTAAAGACCACCTCCGAATAGCAATCACCTGGCTGTAAAGGTCGCAATTGTGTTGTCCCAATGGCACAATTACTATATAAATGACCCTGCGAATAAAGACCACCTGTGAACAAAGGCCAGATTTTTCACTTCCCATGGCTGGTCTTTATTGACAGGTTTGACTGTATATACAAATAGGTCAATTTCATACTGGTGAATATGTAATACGCCCCATATTGTCAAAATATGACTCTTGTATTAATACAAATGGCTATCATGAATGCTAAATGCATACACTATCATACAGTATTAAACAGGTTCGAAATGAATATTAGTTGTTGACATTTTTACATTTTACTATTATTATGGCGGCAATTTTGAATTTGGCGGCCATTTTGTGCTTGAAAAAAATTCCACCGAAATGTGTTTAATGCTTAGAAAATCTAAAAACAAAATCAAGAATTAATTTGCTTTTAACAAACAAATGACACAGGATTATGTTTAAGGACAATCTAGCGTCCACTGTTACTGCACCTTTCAATGTCTTTAGAATGTATGAACTCACCAAGATGTTGCACGCCACCCTCCGCTGCCACCTACTTCTTTCGAGTGATATGCAATTGTAATGATACAATAAAGAGGAAGCCCCTAAAACTCTGATAACTCCAAGTCAAATTGTTGGTCCCAAGTACATGTTTTCCTAATATAATAACTCTCGTTAACTCATACATTTGTATTTGTGTTAACTCAAACTACTTTCCTCAGTCCCCCCTGTATAATAATTATGTAGATCTATAACAATTATTCATAAAATCACCAACGCCATTTTCCGATGCCCAAACTACCCCACCATTACTACATTCGTACCCCTATTCATGTACATAGTTTCGAGTTCTTCCAAACAGTCAGTAAATGTTGCACTAGTATGGCTTTTGCACGGCATGTATACCTGAAAAATATACATGTTGCAGCCGGGACTTGTCAAAAGCTCAATTCCTAGTATATATTTTGAGTTAACTACCATAGGGTGAACATGATCATTCCACCGTGTGTGCCAACATATACACAATCCGCCCTTGCCAACACGTCTCTGGCTCGGCCGAATTAGGTCTGGGTCCGCAATTGAATGAGTCATGTACTGATTGTCAATGCAGTTTAAAACTGTAAATCATGTTCATACAGCCAATGCTCTGACACACAACATATGTCTATATTGTGGTCAATCAGAAAGTCGCTTAAGTAGCTTGTACTGGACATAATCCCGGTTGCGTTACATGTTTAAACTGCGAGTAGGTTGTACTGCCCTGATTCGGTTTAAGGGGCGTCAACGTCTGCGCCGAGCGCTGTGTACGGGTTACCGTCATAATAGCCATTATAACACCAGTCTTCGGCGCGGAACCGGGGTGCCCGTGGTTCAGTCGCCGCGTATTGGCCACTTTCTATGCTATTACCATCTCGTGTCTCATTACGTGGGCGGTAAGTACCGTACGGAACCCATGGGCAACATATGACCCCGTTTGGCAAAAAGAAAGGATCATCCGTCATTGATTTGGCGTTTTCGTCATCTTCGACATTTACCTGGATGACTACGGTACCATATCTCGGTTTTCTAGAGATTGATACTTTTGTCACGTTCGGCCCGCGCCTATTTATATAGTTCGCGAGTTTAGTTTCGGTAATTGTAGGACAGAAGCCGCCAACGTAAAAACGTCGAGGACGTCGTCGGACGTACTGATCGAAATTATAATCATCATTGTCATCACCATCAGTACAATGCATGTAGTTTATGGTATCCGCCGCGTCCACGTTGTAAGAGCTCTGGTTTTTGCTCTGTTCTATAAAATATTGTAGCCGCCTTTCTCTTGAGGCTGTCATTTCGCGGTTTATAACGCCGAAATTAATTCTCCGTCGTTGCTGCGATTTCTTTATTCCGTTTCTCATTACTATTCGCGGTTGTGTTTTTCGCGTTTTGATTATTCGCGTTTTGACCGCCACGGGATGTAACTAGTATGGGTATCGCTGTGTTACCGAATGAGGCGTTGCCCTCCCCTTCAATGTTGCTAACCAGAATTGCGGAATATGAATGCGCGTCTATACGTTCACCGTCGCGGGTTCTGCTATCACGTGTAGTAGTTGAAGGGCTGGCAACATCCGGCACTACTGTTACATCCGCTAGATTTTGAGCACGTTCGCGTGTGTCGTAATCATATTGTGCATTTAATGAGGTCACGTGATTTGCGTCAGGTGGCACCGACACCTCGGGGGATTCTGGACAGGATTGGAAATTGTGTACAGATATATCGTTTTGGTCATACCCTCCCGACCCAATATCATGTGACGCTATGCCGCAACTGTCCTTCATGACAGAAGCTTGCAATCTCATATGTGACCCTTGTAACGATAATACAATTTGTTTGATTTGGTCCATGCCAGTATTCAATGATGTTAGACTATTTTGAATAAGAGAGAGCTCTGATGTACATGTTTGCTTGTCCATGCTTGTAGATTGCTCTAACTTTTACATATTTAGACTCACGGTGTTTGTTTTATCGGATATTTGTTTATCGATATTGGAAAGTGTTTTTGTCACTTTGTCCACATAATTATTCAGTTCTCTGGCAATTCCCCCGGGAACAACCTTATGCAAACACAACAATCACTTATTTAGCATTTAATGAAGCACAATACATCATTGTATAGTATTTTAGACAAGCAGGTGACGCGACATTTGAATCTAAAGAACGGGAAAAAGTTGATATTCTCAGTAAAGAAATAATGTATAGACCCAAGCTTTATGACACATTAATCTTAGTCCATGAATCACATGTATGAACTTACGCGAAAGTCGATGTCAGTTCGCTTGAATGCCGGACATCATTAGTTTAAATGCATATTGTTCTGTAGAACAGAACACCATGTAATACGTGATAGTATCAGACTTAAAACAGTATTGCTAAATAATAATAATAAAACAATCCATTTTTAATAAATATACCATTTGGATAACATACCTTGCAAATTCATTACACATGTATCTATGTCTAGAATATACATATGCACAAATATAAGTATATACACACTTACATGTACATACCGATACACATATACATATGTACAAACGAAATCATATAAAACAAAATAACGACTTGTCATGGCGACACCGTCAGACAAACATCTGACTTTGATACCAAGTAATTGTCAAAACCATCTTAACGGACATAAAACTATCAAACTTCGCAAAAACCACACCAAGCACATGTGCATATCAGTTTTGCTTTCGCAGTAAACATTGGCATATAACATTGATCACATATAACAACTATTAATCTTTTTTTCTGAGAAACCATGAATACTGTAACCAAAAAAACACATACTAATACATGTACATACACACAGTCTTCTTTGTAAAATCATTATAGAAATGGACATAAACATGTATACTTTCTGAATAATTCCCACTGTTTTATTCTTAACTTTAGGTACATGTCTATATCAGGCTTTTTCAATGTTTTTAATCAAATTCGCATTGTAGTGGAACATAATCTTCCCAAGTGCCATGTTTGTGTAAGTGACAATTTAGTATTAGCCATCTGAATAATAGACGCAATGTAACATACCACATGCAATGTTTTCGCGAACAAAATCACACCACCTCCCAAACTACATGTACTAACTCACTCATTCATCCAATAAAGGTATGTTCTGTTCATTGCATTTTCTGAATTCTCGGAAATATATTATACTTGTATAATTTGCTCGGCTCTGCAGTAGTAGTTCTGGAAGCAGACGGACATTGCCCACGATCACATCCGGTAATTGCTCAATGTCTCCCCATATATTTGGAATATATAATTGAACTATCCAAACAATACGTATGGGTGAAAGCATATATATAACATAATGAATATACATGTACGAAAAAACACCGTCACAATGACACAATGCTAGCATTAAAGCTGACATCAAGCCACATTGAATAGTATTGAATAGTATTAAAGAAAATTAATTTAAATAGCACTAAACTGATAAAACATAACTACATGAAATACTTTTGTCTCTGAACAATACATACATAGACCCACATATTAGGCATTTGCTGAAGCCGTTATAGATATACATTGTTCTCATTCGATGTCATAAAATATTAAATTATTATTATATTGCATTATTCGGTATTACATGAATATCGAATGTATAAAACTACAGTGTCCTCCTTTAATTAGGTATCATAATACATTTTGTTAATGAATTATTTGCCCACATCAGATTCATGTCTGAATCGTTTGCATAAGCAATCACGTCAATATATGTATAGCACGGATGTCAATATTCAAACATATAAAGTGTACCCCACGCTTATCAGTGTACGCCTGGCTCCGCCAGGCAACCCACAAGTGGGTATGTATTCTGAGGAACTTAAATCACGTCCTGCCTCCTCATACCATTCAACAAATCTTCAGTATATCTTATCCGTATTATCATGGCTCCGCCAGCCCACCAAACGTGCGTAAATATACTGAAGAACTTAATCATGTCCTGCCGCCTCAGGTCCAATCATCAAATCTTCAGTATATATTATGCGTATTATCATGGCTCCGCCAGCCCGCCCAAACGTGGGTAAGTACATTGAATAACTTAAATCATGTCCAAACATAGACCAATCATATAATTCTCAATATACTCAATACTAAAGGACTCCACCAGCCCACCCAAAACATGGGTGGCTATACTCAAGAACAACAATCATGGCCAGCAAAATCCAATCATCAATTATTCAGTGAATTGAGTAGTACACAATATGAAGACACCATGAGCTGCCCACCCAAAACGTCGGTAGGGATACTCAATAATATATATCGTGTCCACCACGTACCAATCATCAATAATTCAATATACTCAGTACATAATATGCCGACTCACACAGCCCATCCAAAACGTGGGTGGGTATACAAAATAACAAAAAACATGGCCATTAAAGACCAATCATCAATTGTTCAGTAAATCGAGTACGCAATATAAGGACTCCGCCAGTCCACCCAAAACGTGGGTGGCTATACTCTAATATATAAATCATATCCATCATAGAACATTCATCAATTCTTCCGTACCGTATACTTAGTATGTAATATGACGATTCCGCCAACCCACCCAAGACATGGGTGGATATACTCTAGAACCTAACGCACGACCACCAAAGACCAATCTTCAATCTTCAGTATACTCAGTATTGTAATATATGACGACTCACACCCAGTAACACGTGGGTGGGTATGCTCAAAAGCATAAAACATTGTCACCGAATATCAATAATACATATTCAGTATGTCCAGTACGTAATGTGATGACTCCGTCAGCCAATACACAACATAGATGAATATGTTGAAGAACGCAAATGTCAGTATGATGCCAGATCCGCCTGCTCATACGCGCAGTCTGATCAGGGCATGTACTATTCAGCAATACATCAGTGAAATACATCAAATGTGTTCCTAACGATAATAATACTTCTTCTCAGACTGTCAAACATTAGTAGCAGATTATAAGCCGAACCAGCCACAAATGCCATAATCCTCCTTACTCCAGATATAGTCAAATGACCACTGAATGCCATTCATAAAATACTTATTATACAAAGTGCATACAACAACTTTGCAATCCGGCACAGGAAATTCCAAATTCCTGTACAAATCATGAGTCAAGCAATACTCATATTTTAAATTGTCTACCTTCATTTTGTTACACGCCTCAGTCAACTCCATTCTGCACCAATGGCTGGACGACCCACAGGCGAAACAGCTCCGGGTCCCGCCGTATGCACAGCCCTGAATTGGGCTGTCCCCACCGGCCCTGTACGTGGCAACTTACCCCCAAACATGGACTGCACTGGGCCCCACTGCGACATACTGGCATATTTCCCTATCCTGAAACAGTATGGGCACAAAAAGCAGCAACAGAATGACAGAAGGGCCATATCAAATTTTGCTGATACGCATTAGCAAATTTGCAAATTAGTAGAGTGCAAAACATCAACTTCCTGATTCGCTCCCGCTCAATGTCGCCCTTCATGCCCGACAACTGCACCACAATCTGCAGTCCGACTTGCTGTTTAATTGCCTGCCGAATGCCCTCCTTTGTTTAGCTAGCTGTCCAATAATATCGACCAAATTGTACTCGAATCCGCCATACCACGACGCAAACCAGCAGCAAACAAAATACGTGTCGCTCTAGTGTCGGTCAACACTTGAATGACAATATTCCGCCTGTGGTCCGTGTTTCTCGAATTGACCGCAGCAGCTTGTCTCTGTTTCATAATGAGCATATCTGCCTGAACTCCGGTGATATAGTATTTCATCTGCTTCAACTCGGATTGACAGCAGCATTTATCTAGCGCCTGTATATTCTGGTGTCCCACAAGGTTCTATCCTCGGACCATTGTTATTTCTCCTATACATAAATTATATTGTTATGCACATAAACTCCAATATACGCCTCTTCGCTGATGACACAAGCCTACACCTTATTGTAGCCACTCCCGAAACTGCTACTAGGACCATTAATTCCGATCTTAAAACTATTACCAATTGGTCTAATAAATGGCTTGTAACATTTAACCCTAAGAAGACAGAATCACTACTTATATCACGGAAACGTAACAGACCAGCACACTCCCCAATATTGATGAATAATGTTAATGTTTCAGAAGTTGAGAGCCACAAACACCTAGGTATATACTTTAACAATGAAGGAACATGGCATCAACATATAGAATATATAACAGGGAAAGCATGGCGTAGAATATACATTATGAGAAAACTAAAATACATACTAGATATAAAAAATGTCTCGAAATAATTTATCTTTCCTTTATTAGACCTCTGTTAGAATATGCTGATATCGTATGGGATAATTGTACTGATTATGAGAAAGATGGATTGGAAAAAATCCAAATTTAAGCTGCCCGTATAGCTACAGGTGCAACTCGACTAATTTCAATCGATTCATTATATGCTGAAATCTGCTGGGAAACATTAAAAAATAGACGACATTCGCATAAACTGTCGCTTTTTTACAAAATGAAAAACGGCATTTCACCTAATTACCTTGTAGATATCCTTCCGCCTCAAACAGACACTACTCGTTACAATTTAAGAAATGCTGACAACCTACAGACCATACGATCCAGAACAACTATTTTATAACTCATTTCTTCCCTCTTCAGTCCGAGACTGGAACTCTATGTCAGAAAACACACGGAATGCTCCTTCACTTAGTTGTTTTAAAACCAAAATTAAAACAATCACAGACAAGGTTCCAAGTTATTATTACAGTGGTCAACGGCATATGCAAGTAATACATACACGACTCCGGAAAAAATGCAGTGCTCTTAACTGTGACCTTCATTGCAAAAATATTGTTGAATCACCAAATTGTATCTGTGGTCAAGTTGAAGATGCCACTCACTACTTTTTCTCCTGTCCAAGATATGCAATACATAGAAACCAACTAATAGATGATATACAAGCTTATTGTCAACCGAATCTCAATACTATACTCTATGGTAATATACAACTAGAATATCCTACTAACGAAACAATATTTACAGCTGTAAGAATGTACATAGAGAATACAAGTCGCTTTTAAATGGTACGGTGGAACCTCTGTAAGCCGGACACCTTGTAAATGACTGTGGTTAATTCTGATGGGTATTATTTTTATTTGTATCTATCTCTGATGGTACAGTCTGTTCGTGATTGCAAGGCATGAAATAGGTGTTGGAGTGATCATATGACTGATTTACAGTGGAACTTCCCTATGCCGGACGCCCTGGTGACATCCCAGGGTGTCCGGTTTGGAGGGGTTCCAATGTGTCTGCTTTTGTATACCATCACGACAACCAAGACTTAATGTGGGCGTAGGTGGCTTGGTGTGCGAACATATTTTGTTTTCTCGAACTGCCGCAGCGGAATTGTTGTTGTTCTCTCTATTTTTGTTTTATAATAACGAACTAAAATAGTTCTCTTTCCTTTTTTTATTAAAATTGTTTAATGCATGTATATTTACATATTGTCATCTATAATACATCTACCGGATATCGCAGGAAGCAGAAACTATGAGCATAAAGCAAGAATAAAATCTCAATTGTATGCTAATGGCAGTACTAATTATGTTTGTTATGTCCTGGTTTTTGCAGCCTGTGATACCAAGTTACATGTCAGGGAGAGGATTTATATAAGCTTGCTTTCAATCCAATCCCATTTGTATAATTCTGTATTTACTATAATTGATGCATTACTTGTAAATAATATACAAATAAAATATGTTTAAACTAACTCGAATTGACAGCAGCATTTATCTAGCGCCTGTATATTCGTACGCCTGCTCGACCTGGAAATCGAGCTGGCTCTGGTCGATCGTTTGGAGTTGCTGATCATTTCCTTCAGACCGGAAGTGTCGGCCCCCTCTATGACAGATAACAAGGTGTGTATGTCCCGCGATAATTGGCAGCCGAGTCGCCTTGGCGGGTATTAACTCGGCGCTTCATACCGCTGTCTACGTCGTATGGAAAGTCGTCGGATTCTCGAACAAGTTCAAATAACATCATGCGAACCCGTTCAAGGTCAGTGTCGGATTGATTATAGTCCGTCAGCAGTCGATCCACAAACATGTCGGTCGGCAATTCCCCGACAAGTTTCAGGAGGCGATGGTATTCCACTAGATCCGCTCAGCATAACTCGGATCGTCAGGTTGATTGTCTGTCTGATTCGGAGTAAACGCCATCGGCGATACACTTAAGCTCTGATTACCGCGTTGTAGTATGTTTGAGGTTACCGGTATGTTCAACTCAGTATTGTCACCAAGTGCCACAGGTTCTAATTCGGTATATTGAGTGGCGTCCATTATCTCGGACTGTGGCCGTCATAGCCCGACACGCAGGTTGTAATGTTCGAATCGCTCATGCGTGACGATGGAGGATAAGGAACTGATGTTCGCCTATAAATACCCCACCAAGTCCGTCAAGCAGTTTTACACGTGCGATATTAATACCAATGATAGTAAAGTCACTTATCTTGTACTATGTAAATAATATTATCCGTGTATGTCAATAATATTCACATAATATCGAATTTTGTAACTCCGAGAAAGAAATGCGTCCATTTTTTCCGCGCATGCGCATGTACATGTACCTTTAATCTTCTGGTAAACATCCTCACTTACATGTATATGAAACTATGATGTATCTATGAGGATTTAAAATGCAGAATTCTTTTTCGTAATACAATTATTATTTTACTGAATTTCGTGAAATAAAAGTAAGTCTCATTCTTACATTTTGCTAAGTAACAAAATAGAGGCCGTTTAAGTTTATTAGCGATGCATAATTCTTTACATGGATCCATATATTAAAGGTACATGCCCACGCAGCAGGTTACACTGTACTACTACTTTTCATTTGCTGTCATGCCTTATATGAGCCATTTGTCTACCCACTAACGAGTTATTTTTAATTACGCGCGTTTTAATTGGTGTTAAATCGCATTTTATATGCCGCGACCAGAAAGGGTATTTTCCGACCTCGGGCTATTTTTACCAACACTCGTCACGTGACACGGTCAATAATATAACATATTTGACATGTGCAGTGAAGTATCGGAAGTTGAGAAGAAAAATCTCTGTTCGAGCCCAAATCTAAATCTCCACGTAACTCTTTCCATTTGGTGATCTGGTCGCCAATATTAACCACTCTCTCTCTGTACTGCCTGTCCCTCAGACATTTCGCCTTTTTTTGGCCGACGCCGTTTCATACAATTTGCGTCCTGGACGTTTCGACATGTTGATATTCTTGTTTACATATTGGGAAGCCTACTGACGCGCGTAGTATACTGCGCATGCGCACCGCAAGCCGTGATGTGAAAGTTGTCGTCCCCGCACATTATCAAAATAGACTGTTACCGCCGCGCGTCGCTAAAAGTAAATTGATAATTAATAAATGATTATATTTGTATAGCGGGCACTCGTAATTTTTAGAACTGGTGGAATAGTGACAGAATTATACACTTCTTTAATTCCTATAAAGAACATTTTGTGCCTACTGCGTGGGCATGTACCTTTAACGGCGATTCTCGGAATTAAGTTGTGTGTGTGCAATTCATGGGAGTGGTAGCAGTAGTGTCTCCATAGATACATTATGTGTCGTTTTACGAACTACTAATATCCCCTCACTTGGATTTATATTGCCGCATCTCGTGACTTTTGCTGTCTATGTCACACACCCATAATTTGATCCATTACAAAAGAGGAAATTATACTAATATTTCTCTTTTTCGGAGGCTGATTTGCATTTTTCAATGCTCTTTTTTATCCATTCCTGGACCCCCAGGGTGGAGATTTCAACCCATATGGAGTGATTTTATCAACACAAAAATGACAGTTTTAGATATAAGGCGGGGGGGGGGGTGTGAATTCCCCCCCCCTCAACCAATCCATCCGCATTCATTCAGGGGAAAAGACTGATAAAATGAAAAATCATTTAATTTAATAAATATATTAATATGGTTCTATATATAACGTAAAAACACGAAATATCAAATGTTCACATAATATACATGCAATCAACAACAAAAAGTAGAAAAACCAACCAGAGAAGGGAGGGGGGGGGGGGAGGGGGGGGGGGCAAATCCCACCCCCCCCCCCCAAACTGAAAGAAACATATCACAATTTTGATGCTTTTCACATAATATTCACATAACATACAATCAATGAGAAACATATCACAATTTTGATGAAATTTTGATGCTTTTCACATAATATTCACATAGTATACAATCAACGACAAAAAGTAGCAGAAACCAACCAGTGGAGGGGGTAAATTCCCCCCCCCCCCTGTTAGAAACATATCACAATTTTAATGCAATTTTGATGCTTTTCGCATACTATTCACATAACATACAATCAACGACAAAACAAAAAGTAGCAGAAACCAACCAGCAGGCGGTGGAGGAGGGGGGGGGGGGGGGGGATTTTCCCCCATGTGAGAAACATATGTGAGAAACATATCACAATTTTGATGCTTTTCACATAATATTCACATAGTATGCAAACAACGACAAAAAGTAGCAGAAACCACAACCAGTGGAGGGGGGAAATTCCCCCCCCCCCCCACCCCCTGTGAGAAACATATCACAATTTTGATGCAATTTTGAGCCTTTTCACATAATATTCACATAACATACAATCAACGACAAAAAATAGCAGAAACAAACCACCAGAGGGGGGAAATTCCCCCTACCCCCCATGTGAGACACATGCTAATTTTGAGAAACAAACCACCAGAGGGTGCTGACAGTTAATGGTTGATGGTTGTTTTAATCCTGCATTATTTAAATCACCAATACATTCGGGAGCATCAATATCCGAGATGTTTCTGACTTCCTTGCTGATTGCTCCAGAATGTATTGATGATTGAAATAATGCAGGATTAAAACAACAATCAACCATTAACTGTCAGCACAAGCATGGAAATTTGTACAGATGAATATATCTCTAATACATTGGCTCAATAATGTATTGATGATTGAAATAATGCAGGATTAAAACAACCATCAACCATTAACTGTCAGCACAAGCATAAACATATGTACAGATGAATAAATCTCTAATACATTGGCTCCAGAATGCATTGATTGAAATAATGCAGGATTAAAACAACCATCAACCATTAACTGTCAGCACAAGCATATAAATATGTACAAAATCGTATGAAATGTCGTACAAACAAACATAACACCGAATGATGAACAGATCAAGGATGAACAGATGAAGTAGATATTATATACGATTTAATACAACCAGTACATTGAGTAAACAAAGTAACTTTTCAAACATAAGAAAGTGTGTACAATCAAACAACAAAATGAACCGTACATACATATATGAACAGTTAATGAAATGTTGACATTCTTATTTCCGATAATGTTTACCCGATTGTACATTTGAAAAGAAACACAGCAGACACTATAGTTTATGTTAAGTGTATACACTTTGATATGTTTCTAAACACATTTGTACTTGAATAAAACATTCAAGTGTATCAGTATATCGGTAACACTAAGTTAATCCCCTGCCTGGTAGCCTTGATAATACCAGATGGCCACGGCCCGCATGTCAAGCCCACAGAGGCATTTGGTCAATGGTGGTTTCAGTGTATTTATTTGAAGTTTGAAGTAAATCTGAGTAAGGGATGTGGAGATATAAAGTACAGTTGAGCACCAGTATCTCGAATATCAGTATCTCGATGATATCCCCTATCTCGATGATTCACTAAAGTCCCGAATTATATCCTTATTTGTTTAATATAAATTACCTCGGCTATCTCGACCATTCCCTATCTCGTATATGTTCTCTATCTCGACTGTTCATTCTCTCCCCTCCACATGAAAATAGTTACTGAAAATCTCTTCGCTATCTCGATCACATATTAAGCACTTGTATAAATCGCCTAGTAGAAGCGCATGGCTGCCAAGACCGATTTGGTTGAAACTAATTTTCAAAACATATCAAACAAAACAAAAGAAATTCACCAACCTCAGGTTGTTTGCTTAATTGGCCCACCTGGATATAGTTGGGTGTTTGCCAATCTATATATCACCTTGTAATGTAATATTGGAGTCTTGGCCATGTTGACTTCCAATGTTGAGTAGCTAACTACCTTTGGTCATTAGTTAATTGGTGATTGTTTACTTATGGTGCAATGGGTACATGTAACATGATTTCATATTTTTCGCGAAAATATTTGACCAAGTCACTTCATCGCTATTTCGAACCATATCCCATCTCGACTATATGGATGATCTCCCTTTGACTTTGAGATACTGGTGCTCGACTGTATGTAAAAACTTTTAACGTGAAGTCATTGGACCTTGACATTGGGCATGTGGGCCGCATGGGTGGGCTATATAATTACAATATGAATGATAATAAAGATGTATTTGAAGTCTGAAGTAACCAGTGTAAGTGTTTCAGTCATTTACCTTGACCTTGGGCATGTGGGCAACATGCGTGGGCTACATAATGAAAATATGGATCCGATAATGATTGTAAATCGGAGTAAGGGTTGTCACTCACATTCCAAAATATGTGTCAGCCATGTCTGGCATTATTAATTTCCTAGATACTTACTTCACTGTCCTAGACATAGCACTAAATGTTAAGTTTATGTTACAGATGGACAGATAGACGGACAGACAGAAACTTAAGTCCAAAACTATATACCCCTCGACATATGTTGTATGCCGGGATATATAAGCAGGCACAAAACTGTCCAGAAAATCCGACATATTTTACTGTTTGGTTTAATATAATTTATAGAAGTGTGTTGTATTCGCTTTTCTATATACTTTGTATGCCGGGGTGGGGGAGGGGGTATTGTCCAGAATTATAGGAGTGTACTGTCCTGGCTTTATATGGTTACATGTAGCTACGTTGTATCGTATGTTCTACTTCACACTTTACATTCTTGGTCAAATGTCACAAGAGGTGAAACAGGCCGATGGCTTGAACACATTAAGATCACTCAATACGCTGTATGTAACAAGGGAATGTTCACATATATCGATACATGTAAATATATATTCAATCACATTTATACTTGTGGCTAGTAGGGCCTGGAGGCTCGTCGGTTTTGTTACAACACGATACAGAACCATCATATGATTTAATGTGAGAAATTCAAGAAGTTCCGTGAATTTGAATTGAAACAAAGTAATAAGAAATTGACCCTAATGCTAAGTGTACTGCTTGCACCAAGTCTGTCACTCTCTAACCTTGACCCGGGGACTGGGAGTTTCATGCAATTGCTATAGTATGTTAGCCAATCTTCAATGGAATGCATGTGTGAAATATCAATAAGTTTTACCCCCGCCCTATGTGAAAGCACCGAGTCTGTGAGCTTGACATTGGGGCTTAGGCCCGGAGGTTCATCAATTTGCTAGCATACAGCATGATAGAAAGCACATACTATAGAAACTGTACTGTATCGGACAGCTAGCTGATCAGTAAATACATAAACAATGTACACTAGAAAAAACTAAATAATCCCATCTTAGCTACTTGAATTCACAGAAATAATACGACATACAACACTGATTGATTGGATATATAAAGTACATCCAACATACTATCATATACATTAGGGAACACTTCTGTATCACGGAAGTACTGTACATACAGCACTAACTTTCAGCACTGTCAGGCATCTTTGGTACACCATACCACTTGGTGTCAGGTGTGAATCCCCGTAAGAAAATGTGGCTACACTGCTGAACGGCTGGCATTCTCAACGCCTCCAGAGGTGCGAGTGGCCAACCCTGAAAATAATTACAAATCACTTGAATTTTGAACAAGAACATTTACAGTCAAAACAAGTGTGAAATAGCCAAGAGACGCATCGAAATGCTGCCTGTACTGGCTAAAATTACAAATTTGGCCCTTTAGGCATGGGTGGGCTATATAATGAAATGAGATGTGCTGAAAAAGCACATGCAGTTCCATGTCAATCAGACTTGTGGTTGCAATGACACCCGAAAAGGTAATAATGCATATTATCTAGGGCCTTGATAAGCAAATATAAAGATGGTAAAACTAACAAATGTTTACCATAGCAACACAAAGTTCGATACAATTGGATCATATGTGTTTTGTTAAAGGCCCTGTGTCTCAGATGTGAATGAAATGTGACCAAAATAGTTGGTGCATGTAACTAGAGCAAGTGAGCAGACAATCACAGATACCCCCGACCTCTGCCTGAACCGACACAAACAATTGTAACGCAAATCTTACGGATGGACGAACAGACAAACGAAATGACGAAATAAATATATACACCTCGACATACTTCTTATCGTTTTCTGAATGTATATGACCCTATGGGTCGGTCACATGACCAAAAGTGTTGAAGGTCACAATATATACGCCCGTTGAGGCATAGCCAGTTAGCAACACATCGTCTCCTCATGGTAATCATGTATGGCAAATCATTTCATCGGTTTTGAAAGTGTATAGCAGAAACAGAAGCACGTGCACATTTTTGACATTTGACCTCTAAGTGTTACCCTGAACTTGGACATAAAGATGTGGGTATTGAAATCGACATCATCTCAAGACAAAACATTTGAAAATCCATTCATCGGTTCAGATTTGTCTCCGAATTTAAAAATTGTGGTGCAAACATAGTTTATGAATCGTTACAGCTGACCAGATACTCATTTGTTACAAGCAATTTCATTTTACAGCCGTTCTCGTTACACTGCATACATGTCCACGCTGACTCTTTAGACACTTCTCGCCAATTATCCTCATACACCTAACACATCTGTAATGTCATTATATAACATAGCAAATGATAAACTGTAGCCTGTGCCTTCCAGACTGAAACTGGAGAAATTTGGATAAGTTATGGCCAGTGTAGCTCCTGCCTATAGCAGGATAATGATATACGATGCTTGTTAGATGCATAACAGCACAGATGTATCATTGATGGGTTGACGAACAGTGCAGACCCTGATCAGGCTGTGCTGATGCACAGGCTGATCTGGATCTACACTGGTTGCAAAACCCATGTACCCATTTCTCCACTCGCAGTCAGGTTGGCGCTAGTAGTAGCAGTAACAAGAGCTGTATGAGAACAGCATAGCTCGACTACGAGGGTTGTCGATATACACATAGCTTGAGAAACAAGGTGGCCGCGGCCCGCATACAAACCTTAACCAAGGTTGACTAAAAACCTTTACCAAGGGAAATTAACTAAGTAATTCAAGGTCAAATGTAGGTCAATGTCAGATATAGGTCAGGGGTTGTTGATGTACATTACTAGGAGATGAAGTTTTCAAAGTATGGTTGCGGTAGGCCCAGGAGTATTCCATATACAAGCTTGACTAAAAACCTTAACCAAGGGGAAATAACTAAGTAATCCAAGGGTAAAAGTCAAATATAGGTCAGGGATTATTGATGTACATCGTCAAACTCACTGAGAAGAGGCTGTTATTGTGACATATCAGCGAGAAGGATACAGAAAATATAAAAGACAGATGAAATAGAAAAATACATCGTCAAGCTGAGATTATCTAAGCTAGTAATTACCAATGTTACAAATACTGATTCTACAAAAAAGTATCATAATGATCGGGTATAGAATACAGAAGTTAGTTCACGAAAATGTGCGCACATATAGCATACTTGAGGTTGAAACATAACACTATAACCTTATTTTACCCCCGGCATACAAACTATAGTTTTCATATTTCCGTTCTTCCATGCTTAAGATTTGTGTTTAAAGTTTTTGGGTACCCAATATCTCTGCAACCGTAAGTTGGATTGACTTGAAACTTTGTGTATTTTTATCTTTACTCATATTTTCATTCAATAAGTAAGGTGGCACTACTGGTAGCCACAATAGCCCTTTGGCTACCAATATTTCTGTAATGGAAATCTTGATTACCGGTACTAAAACATTCAGAAATTATTTGAAAAGGTAATATGTTTTAACAACTACCAAAGTATTGTCTTTTTGTCTCGCCCGCTTGCGGAAAGCACGATATAGTCGGCTTGGTTAAGGTTTTTATTCAAGAGTGTATATGGAATACTTCTGGCCCTACACCCACCATGCTTGGACAACTTCATCTCCTGGTGATGTACATCAACAAACCCTGACATTTTTTTGATCTTGACCTACATTTAACCTTGAATTACTTAGTTAATTGCCCTTGGTTAAGGTTTTTAGACAACATTGGTTAAGGTTTTTAGTCAAGCTTGTAGATGGTATACTATTGTGCATACATACACCATACTTGGACAACAGTTTCTCATAGGGATGTACATCAACAACCCCTAATCTATATTTGACCTTCACCTACATTTCCTCTTGAATTACTTATTTAATTCCCCTTGTTTAAGGTTTTTAGTCAACCTTGGTTACGGTTTTTATTAAAGCTTGTAGATGGAATACTCCTGGCCCTACACCAACCATACTTGGACAACTTCATCTCCTAGTGATGTACATCAACAACCCCTGACCTATATTTGACATTGACCTACATTTAACCTTGAATTACTTAGTTTATTCCCATTGGTTAAGGTTTTTAGTCAACCTTGGTTAAGGTTTTTAGTCAAGTTGTAGATGGAATACTATTGTGCATACAGACACCATACTTGGATAACCTTTTTCATAGGGATGTACATCAATAACCCCTGATCTATATTTGACCTTCACCTACATTTCCTCTTTAATTACTTAGTTAATTCCCCTTGGTTAAGGTTTTTAGTCAACCTTGGTTAAGCTTTTCAGTCAAGCTTGTAGATGGAATACTATTGTGCATACAGACACCATACTTGGATAACTTTTTCTCATAGGGATGTTCATCAATAACCCCTGACCTATATTTTACCTTGACCTACATTTAACCTTAAGTTACTTAGTTGTTTCCCCTTGGTTAAGATGTGTACTCAAACTTGTTTAATCATTACAGAATCAATTTACGAAATATCGGAGATTATGTCAGCATTTTGTAAACAAAATAGAAATATAACATTTAATTTCACATTTGTTATGATTCTGGCTCTGCTGTCTATTTGACCCTGAATTTCAACCGACTTCCGCACAGATAGTCGTCGCCGACGATTGCAACCAACGTATAAACACAGGCCTATTTGTATTATAGGTATTTTGTATACATAATAATAAGTATAACTAGGCGAATGAAACAATAACGATTAACGTATATATTAAACGACGACGACGCCGGGGGTATGCCCTAAGCTCTTCTGCACTTCGTGCAGGCGAGCTAAAAACGAAGAAATTATGCAACAAATACATGATGTCCGTAAATCCAAACTATATTATATAAGAAACCTTCAACCACCAATCAGGTAAGCTGTTCTACTGCTACGTCAAAGCGGTTATTACTGGTTCACGCTATGATGGTGACACTTGGGGCACTTCATGTTGGCGAGGTTACTAACCGTTAAACTATTTGATAATTTTGAGCCATAGTTTTGTGCTATACGATCATGAACAGACAATATTGTAACGTCCCTATGTAGTATCCGTCTTTAGCAATACGGTATAAACCATAATATTTCCTGTTCACGCAGGGGGTTGGTAGCGGGCCCTCGTGAATCGGGGTAGGGAAATTTAACGACTACATCTACTTGGCAATGAAAATACGACAGTGACGAGATTTTAGTAACATCTGATATTTTGATAATAGTTCTAACATGCAGTATTAATCAACGTGTACAATTAAAGAGTGGTGACAAACTCTGATAACAAAGATGAGGGTGATCTGATTATGGACAGATAATGACTAATATGAGATGTACACATGTCAAGATACAAAAGCACAACAGGCGACTGTGGGAGTAAGCAGACTCAATAAAGGATATTAGTGCATGTAAACACGGACTAGATTTATGCTAAGATCTGGCGGAAAATCACACTAACGCAAACCCAAGTCATGGTGGGAAATCACGAAGCTGGGGTGGGAAATAATGCTGGGTGGGGGAGTCACACAGCGGGGATCACGAAGCTGGGGGTGGGAAATAATGATGGGTGGGGAGTCACACAGCGGGAATCACAAAGCTGGGGGTGGGAATAATGCTGGGTGGGGGAGTCACACAGCGGGAATCACGAAGATGGGGTGGGAATAATGCTGGATGGGGAAGTCACACAGCGGGAGTCACACAGCGGGGTCACGAAGCTGGGGGTGTGGGAAATAATGCTGGGTGGGGGAGTCACACAGCGGGAAGCACGAAGCTAGGGTGGGAATAATGCTGGGTGGGGAAGTCACACAGCAGGAGTCACACAGCGGGGATCACAAAGCTGGGGGTGGGAAATAATGCTGGGTGGGGGAGTCACACAGCGGGAATCACGAAGCTGGGGGTGGGAAATAATGCTGGGTGGGGGAGTCACACAGCGGGATCACGAAGCTGGGGTTGGAAATAATGCTGGGTGGGGGAGTCACACAGCTGGGATCACGAAGCTGGGTGGGAATAATGCTGGGTGGGGGAGCCACACAGCGGGGATCACGAAGCTGGGGTGGGAATAATGCTGGGTAGGGGAGTCACACAGCGGGGTTGAAAGGGAGGGGGCACGAAGCTATGGTGGCGAGTCACACATCTGGGGGGTCAGGAAGCTGGGTGGGGACTAATGTTGGGTGGGGAGTCACACAGCTGGGTGGGGAATTACACAGCAGGTGGGCACATAGCAGGGGTGGGGAGTCACACAGCCGGATGTCACGAAGCTGGGGTGGGAATCATGACACATAGCTGAATGGGGGGCACACAACAGCTAGGACGCGTGACAATGGGATGGGGATCACCTAACAGGGGTGGGAGGGGGCACGGAGTTAGTGTGGTGCGTCATACAGCAGTGGGGTCATGAAGCTCAAATTGGGAATCGTATCGCAATGGGGAAAAAGTGGGTGGGGTAATGGGATATTGGCATTATTATGGCTCCAGCCAATATTAATAATCAATAATGCCAGAATGACGTTCAAATCATCACATCTCACGACTAACTAACGGACCATTGGTAACATCGTCGGTGAGTAATGTTTAAGGGGGGGGGGGGTGGGGATATTTGGGCCTTGGGAGATCTGAGACGCGAGTTGCGCTTTCGAGTAGCGTTGCTCGGGTCAAAGTCGACAACTGACATATTTCATTCCTATATATAACCTTCCGTCCGGACACGTTGTCCGCAGATGCAGCCCTTTGATTGGCTCGTAGAGACTCCGAGGACAACATTCGGACAATGAGGACCATATTTGGAATCCGCGGACAACATGTGAAAGTTGTCCCAGATTCCGCACAGTGGATTGGTTGGAATGTGTAATAGGATACCGGGACTTTCCCACTTTGACGAAATGTGAAAGTTGTCCCGCATCGTTGATTGGTCGGAGAGGTTTGGCGGAAATTACCGAGCTTAAACAGGTTTACGCAGTATAAAATGGCGGCCGTGTTCAACACACACAGGAATGTCAACAAACTATTGTGACTTGTAACTAACTAAACAAGTTTCCTGGTGTATGAAGATGCCGATAATAAACGATTGACAATTATTGTGAAAATCCAGGCATGCATCGGAGATCGTGGTAGGTTCTGTGCACAAAATGACAGACATGTTTTGTTGTCCAAAATATGTGATAAGTTCGAAGCGATGAATACGCAATACACATCTGTGTATAGCGATGCTTCGCTGGCTGGGTCGCTTCAATATCACCTGAGATAAATGACCAAGAAACCCAAGAAAATAAGATCACAACTGTTTTTAGGAGTCCGGTATAGAGAGATTCCACTATATAATAATTATACGGTCTACCTATATTCCATAACATTTAGGAAGCAACTATGTGTAAATCATATGCTGATCAGGTATAGATGTAATAATATGGCCTGTTCCTTGAGGGTCCATATCTGTATGACAGACGGGTTTGGTAAATAACACTAGTTTTAGCTGGCTGAAACCAGACAAGCTGGGTAAATGTCATGCAGAGAATATAATATATTTATTTATAAGGCCTCCTGTTGGCCTGACTGGCAGTGGACAGAGCCCGTTTCACTCAACTTCGTACGAATACAATGTTCGTAAGTGCAAACTTATGATAAAGTTCACATTAACAATGTTTTCTTGAACATAATTATTGGATTTACATTCCAGACGAAACATTTTGCACTTACGAACATTTTAGTCGTACGAAGTTTAGTGAAACGGCCCCCTGGTTGCTAGCTAGCAGGATTTTGCCACATGTTGGCCTTGCAGCGTCTTGCCACATGTTGGGATATTTATTATATATGGGCTGGATCCGGGTAAGGAGTGTTTCCGCCGGATACATGTGGCTGTGACTGGAGAAACAGGGTTTATGGCATTTGTTACCAGTGTAGCTCCTGATCAAATAACACACTCCTATGGCGTGATACAATATGCATGTATACTGCTTGTTAGAAATATGGCAAGTGTTTCATTGATGGAATGGCGAATAGTGCGGATGCACAAGATGATCTGGATCTACACTGGTCGCCGCAAAACTCATAAGTACCATTTATTCACTTACAGCCACTTATAACAATTGATCCCGGATACCGTCCCACGTGTTTCGGTACGTGTGTATTGCATACAATGGGAGTTCACATAATACACCAGTGTAATACATATGCAAATGTACGGAGCCCCGCACGGGATGTAGAGTTCTTTTTTATTAATTCGTTCACGCGAAATAACAATTCTTTCTCACGCAATAACAATTCGTTCCCTCAATTTAACAATTAGTTCCCACGAATTAACAATTAGTTCCCACGAAATAACAATTCGTTCCCACGATATAACAATTCGTTCCCGCGATATAACAAGTCGTTCCCACTATATAACAATTCGTTCTCACGATATAACAATTCGTTCCCTCGTTAATTCGCGGGAACGGAGTGCAATTGGATGGAACGAATTGTCAATTGAATGGAACGAATTGTTATTTTGTGGGAACGAATTGTTAATTCGTGAAAACGAATTGTCATTTCGTGGGAACGAATTAATGACAAAAATCAATGTCCCCTGTGGGGCTCCGTGCAAATGAGCCACATACAACATGATAGGTAATCAGTACAGCTCCACAGTATGTTGATGTGCTGTTATAAATAAAATCTAACATTTGTATTGTATTACTACCAAGAACTTCTATATATTTAATAGTTACGGGTAGATTCACAAGCAATTATTTTACTTGATGGCGCAATGAGTAATGTTGACCGAGGTCACGGGTTCGTTTCTGGATCACATGCCACTGTGTCACATAAGGGAGTCTTCTAAAAAGATTATTCTTGAAATAATTAATATTTAGTGTGTGGCACGCGTATCTATGATGTTGATATACTTTCCCAGTCATGACATCCTTCAAGGGAAATAACTGGTGAGACGTTTAAAGGTCACATTACAAACAATCACTTATTTTCTTCAAAATGCTCTAAAAACAACAACAACCATAATGACCGATTTCCGGTTCGTTTGTATGTTTCGTGATATTGAAATTTCTCATGTCCTTATCTGACACATATATGGAGCCATGCAATTAATTGGTCATCGCTTATCTCCCCTGTTACTGCGATCTATGGCGCGAGGTGACACTGTAAAAATAACCGCTTCGACGTAGCAGTAGAACAGATTGGTGGTTTAAGGTTTCTTATGTAATATAGTTTGGATTTAAGGACATCATGTATTTGCATAATTTCTTCGTTTTTAGCTCGCCTGCACGAAGTGCAGAAGAGCTTATGGCATACCCCCGGCGTCGTCGGCGTCGGCGTCGGCGACAGCGTCGGCGTCGTCCACAAACTTAACTTTGGGGTGAATGTCTTATAACTTTCTTGGAACACCTTGTTATTTCATACATGCATTCCTCTGATGACCCTCTATCATGCTGTAGCAAATCGATGACCCACCACCCAACCCTTACCCCAAGGTCAAGGTCACAAACATAGCACATTTATAAACTTAACGTTGGGGTAAATTTCTTATAACATCTGTTTCCTTTCATGGAACGCCTTGATATTTCATACATGCATTCCTCAGATGACCCTCTCTCATGCTGTAGCAAATTCATGACCCACTAACAAACCCTTACCGCTGGGTCAAGGTCACACACTTAGCCCATTCAAAAACTTAACGTTGGTGTAAATGTCTTATAACTTATATTTCATTTCATGCAACACCTTGTTATTTCATACATGCATTCCTCAGATAACCCTCCATCATGCTGTATCAAACCCATGACCCACCAACCAACCCTTACCCCAAAGACAATGTCACAACCTTAGCACATGCATAAACTTAACGTTGGGGTAAATTTCTCATAACATCTGTTTCCTTTCATGGAACGCCTTGACATTTCATACATGCATTCCTCAGATGACCCTCTATCATCTATCCATGACCCACCACCCAACCCTTACCCCATGGTCAAGGTCACAAACTTAGCATGTTCATAAACTTAACGTTGGGGTAAATGTCGTGTAACTTCTGTTTATTTACAGGTAGTGTCTTCATATTGCATACATGCATTCATCTGATGACCCTCTATCATGCTGTAGCAAATCTACGATCCATCACCCAACCCTTACCCCAAGGTCAAGGTCACAAACTTAGCATGTTCATAAACTTAACGCTGTGGCAAATGTTGTGTAACTTTTGTTTATTTACAGAGAACGCCTTCATATTTCATACATGGATTCATCTGTTGATACTCTATCGTGCGATAGCAAATCCATGACCCACCGCCCATCCCTTACTCCACAGTCAAGGTCACAATCTTAGCACATTCATAAACTTAACGTTGGGGTAAATGTCTTATAACATCAGTTTTCTTTCATGGAACGCTTTGATATTGCATGCATGCATTTCTCAGATGACCCTCTATCATGCTGTAGCAAATCCACGACTCACCACCGAACTCTTACCCCAAGGTCAAGGTCACAAACCTAGCACATTCATAAACTTAACGTTGGGGTAAATGTTGTGTAACTTCTGCTTATTTACAGGGAATATTTTCATATTGCATACATAATGATGATCCTCTATCGTACTATAGCAAATACATGACCCACCTCCCACCGCTTTCCCCAAGGTCAATGTCATAAACTTAGCACATTCATAAACTTCACGTTGGGGTAAACATCTGTTTACTTTCATGGAACGCCTTGATATTTTATACATGCATTCTTCTGATGATACTCTATGTTGCTATAGCAAATCCATGACCCACCCCTTACCACAGGGTCAAGGTCACAATCTTAGCACATTCGTAAACTTAACGTTGTGGTAAATATCTTATAACATCTGTTTTCTTTCTTGAAATGCCGTGATATTTCATACATGCATTCCTCAGATAACCCTATAGTGTGTTGCAGCAAATCCACAACCCACCACCCAACCCTTAATACAAGGTCAAGGTCACAAACCTAGCATGTTCATAAATAATAAATAATGTGGTAAATGTTGTGTAACTTCTGTTTATTTACAGGGAACGCTTTGATATTTCATACATGCATTCGTCTGATGATCCTCTAGTGTGCTACAGGAAAGCAATGACCCCCACCCCTTTCCCCAAGATCAACATCATAAACTTACACGTTGGAGTAAATGTCTTTTTATAACTTCTGTTTCTTTACCTGGAACGCCTTGATATTTCATACATGCATTCATCTGGTGATACTCTATCGTGTTATAGCAAATCCTTAACCCACCCGCCACCCCTTTCCCCAAGGTCAAGATCACAAACTTAGCACATTCATAAACTTAACGTTGGGGTAAATGTCTTATAACATATGTTTCCTTTCGTGGAACGCCTTGATATTTCATACATGCATTCATCTGATGATACTCTGTTGTGCTATAGTAAATCCATGACCCATCCCTTACCCCATACATGCATTCTTGAGATGACCCTCTATCCTGCTGTAGCAAATCCACAACCCACCACCCAACCCTTACCCGAAGGTCAATGTCACAAACTTAGCATGTTCATCAACTTAACGTTGGATTAATGTGTGTAACTTCTGTTTCTTTACAGGGAACGCGTTAATATTTCATGGTTTACATGCATTCATCTGATGATCCTCTATTGTGCTACAGCAAACCCTTGACCCACCGACCCTCATCCCTTTTTCCAAGGTCAAGGTCACAAACTTAGCACATTCATAATGCATTCCTTATGTGAATAGCTATCATGCTGTAGAAAATTACCAACTTAGTGCGTTCATAAAGTTAACGTTGGGTTAAATTTTGTTTTACTTCTGTTTTCAGGGAGCGCATTGATATTTTATACATGCATTCATCTTAATATGCTATATTATGCTATAGCAAACCAACGACCCACCTTGCACCACTGACCCCAATGTCAAGGTCCACCGCACGCCCCTTAACCCAATGTCAAGTTATATAATATTCATGCTTTTATGCTACTGTGCCAAGTTTGAGTGAAGGCTGCCAACAGGCGAGCTTCGTTGTCTTCTGACAACTCTTGTTGTCGTTTAATATATACGTTATTGTTTCCTTCGCCTAGTTATACTTGGATTATTTATAGCACAGACCTATAATAAAAATAGGTCTGTGTTTATACGTTGGTTGCAATCGTCGGCGACGACTATCTGTGCGGAAGTCGGTTGTATTTCACGGTCAAACAGACAGCAGAGCCACAATCATAACGAATGTGAAATTAAATGTTATATTTCTATTTTGTTTACAAAATGCTGACATAATCTCCGACATTTCGTAAATTTATTCTGTAATGCTTTGCAGAATGTTACTTTAGCATACTTGCGCTTTGACAATTTCGAGTTGAAAGAATCAGTGACACGCGTGTGTAGCTATGTTCAAACGGATGCCGACGGAGGTCATTAATAGTTCGGCATAGCAAAAAATCCGATGATTTGACCGCATGCAAATAGGGAAGTGGATATTGGGACAGGTGTATTCTGAATTCAATGAAGCCACACCTATTATATGCTGATTGGTTGAATCCATTTTGTTTATCACTCCGAGTCAGTGACAGACGTTAGCCCCGTGCAGGCACCGGGGCGGGATCAACTGATCCTGAGAATAGTGCTGCAGTAGCCATTGCTTGTCGCAAAAGGCGACTAAACTGGCTTAACGATTGGGTTCATACTTTCCGGAACCCACTATACAGGATTTGGCCCTCATGTACATTTTTGGCTTTCTTGTACGTGAGAGTTGAGTCAGGCTATGCCCCATATATAAAAGTAAGATTATCGCTAATCCTATTACTTTTAGGGGATGGGATAAATGATGCTGGTGTGGCGAGGGCCTGGCACCAGATCAGGTTGTTCTAATTTCAGGACTGAATATATATTTTGATTGTAAATATTGAGTTCTGAAGTTGGGATTTACCCCCCTCGGACAGGTGGATACGGGACACGACCCCGTTGACCCGTCTGCGTGTAGACTCCCTGAGGCTTGTACCTCTATGTCAGAAAAGCGGACGTTAAACCCTATTCACTCACACAATGACAGACGTGACAGACGTAACAGACGTGTGAAGTTACGTTCAATCGGATGTCAACAATAATGCGGCAGGTGTATATTGAAACTGCGAGGCCACACCTATGCAAAGCTGATTGGTCGAGTCCAATTTGACAGACATGGTAGAATAGATACATTGTGCATTGTGCAGGGTGCTTTCTACAGTTCCGAAAATGTGTTTGTTTTTACACATTGATGAATGTTATATTGCAGGACTAAAATTGTGTAACTTGAATGTCCACTTGCTTATTTTGCCGTAAATACTGTTTTCGAATACTAAAATATAACTAAATCATAATTATATTTTGCTCCTTGACAGACAAAACGAATTAAAAGTATATATTAAATTTTCACATGTACAGTCAATTATTTACTATTTCTAATCTACTTTTCAACAGATTTGTTTCAAATAAATAGAAAATGATTACGATTTAGATTGCATGTTAGTGTGTTTTATTGAAGGAATACCGAAAAGTGCAGATCTTGTTCAGACTATGCCGATGTACAGGCTGAACTGGATCTACACTGGTCGCAAACGCCATATAAGCCCCGTGTTGTGTCTGGCTTATTGCACCTTCTCAGTCGCAGTGCACTTCGGATGTTGACACAATGTTCAAACAACACCCCACCCACCGTGGCTATTAGAGCAACTCATTTTCCCACTGCTATCACCACGGTCTTTCCTTAATTTACCCCATGTACATCATTGTTTCAGTCTACTCTGTTGCCCGTCTGATTTAGCATTATATATGAGTACTATCGGGGAAAACATATATTGTAACCTGACGATGTAAATATAAATACATGTATATACAGACTGGTATCCTACAGCGGTTGAAAATGGCACAGTATGTCCATTTTGTCACCCACTGTTGCATTTCAGTATTTAGTTTGTAACTAGGCCATTCTTATATTTGTACAGTACAGAGTAGTCCCATATATTTATATCAGCGGTCTAATAAACTGGAGTTCTAATTAGTCTGTTGAACTATTATGTGTGATAGTCGTATTATGCATACATTTCGGAAGAACTACTGATACGTCATATACCCACGTGACCGCAAAGGGAAATAACTGTGGTAAGCAAAATAAGGGGAAGTTAGTAATGCAGTGACGGCTGGAAAAACTGACTGTCCGGAATATGAAATCCGTAAAAGAAAGGCACATACTGGTTGGATTACTGTAAAATTTGTTATATTTGATATATAAATGATGAATACATAAGTGTAACGCAAAAACAAAAGCTTGTTATATCACCTTTAACGAGATGCTTGAACATTCCGCCTGCGTTACCCTTTGAACCCGAAAGCCAGCTATAGCGGTTTATACAAACAGTGCAGATCCTGCACATTTGAAAGCAATTTTCATATTTTTGAGAACGAAAAATACCCCCTTTTCATAAATGGACTAGTCTGAAATAAATGTTGTGATGTGTAACGGGTGTACTTATACTTCCATATTAAACTGGATACATTCCCAATGTGACGTCCCTATCCATATATATAATGTTATATCATTCGATCCATGCCCATCCTACCTTTTCTGTTGGCCTATTTCCATGGCTTGATTATGTGGTTAATCCCAGTATATTCATTCAATATTGAACTTCGTACAGCTCCTAGATTTCAATGTGTGTATTGCATACATTGAGTACCATTTATTCCGTCAACACAGTGCGTATGTGCCGTGAAACACGGTGCCGTGAAACATTCTTGATATCCAGTCAATACTATCTTTGCATTTTACAGCCATTTGTAGGTGTTGACGGGATAAATAGAATAGTAGATTATCGGCAGAGCCTCGCCCATCCGGTTTCCTGAGCCTTGCCAGATATGTTTTCACATTCACGGCACTAACCTACTATTCTCTATATGTCGTTTGTACTGACGGCTGTACGTGCCTATGTTGCACTTGCAGTTACCTTGCCACGCTGTGTAGTGGTAACATCTACCTATGGAATCTGGTGTCACTGTAGTTTGCGACCAGCTTAGATCCTGATCAGTATGTGCTTGTGCATGTGCTGATCTGGATCATAGTTAATTGTGGGGTGTTCAGAATCCGCCATATCTGTCTGTGCACACGCATGGGCGGATTTGGTGGGCGTTGTTCGCAAACAGCTTTAAATACTATTTATCCTTAGGTAACCATATTCTACATATAGCATGCTTTGGGATCCATGTTTTACCAATACCGCTGCTTGTAACTGTGCGACCAGTGCATACCCTGACCGGGATCCCCGGTCTGGGTTTGCTCTGTTCGCCAGTTACTTTCTATAATCTTACAGCCTACAATATGTCCGTCTTACGTAATTATGCTGTGTAGTTTATATCCCAACCAGATTGCGCGATGCGCACTCTGATCGGGTGTATGCTTGCCTCATATGTTTAGGACCGGTTTTGTCATTACATGGACAATATGGGTATATATACCCTGGCCCGATGGCAGTCGAGACCGTGGTTTGATAGCGGATCCCCGCCAGAAACTACTGCCAACTTTACTGTCTTTCACTTCTTCTATCTATCATTCGCACTTCTATATTTACAAGTGTGTAATAACCAGTCTATACTATTATATCTATTGCATTTAAATATATTTGTTCCTTCTTTAGCCCTCCAAATGTAGCAACTTTCCCTCTCTCCCTCGTACTGGCCACTGTATTACAGGGCAATCTGTTCCAAGAACCTGGGTTGCAAGTTGAGAATCCCGGCATAACAGACCCCCATTACATTTTGGTGTCGTGACCAGGATTTTTCATTGTAAAAATACAGTATGGCATCAAACAGCCATGACGAATTTTCGAACCTGATTGAGTTTAGTACACAGCTATCCCCTTCAAACGAGCGTACACTAAGATAAATTATCAGTGAAAGCAGTTACACTTCACTGCCCACACACACAATGCAGGGTTTCGCTACACATGTAATACCTCTTACCATGGTCACTGGCGACATTCTGGACAAAGAAAAGAAATATGTGACATTTTCCGAGCTATGCGTCACAGAAAATACATGTACCAACACATATACGCGACCACAAAGTATCCCAGTCTGTTCTGTACATAACAAATTTTCGATTCCACATGGTCGGATAGATAACGACCTTCACTATCAAGCACACGTGCTTGAAAATCGACCACTTCCACCATGTCCACACACAGCCGAAATAACAAACTATGGTTGTCAAATGGGGCCTTCTTTACGCACACAAACAATGAGATCGAATACCAACAGTTCCACGACTGATTTTATTCACGGTCCCGTTGGACAGGCACTTCCGGTTTCGCATCAAATACAGTCAGCGTATGGTGGCGAATCAGAGCCAATACTCAGACAGTCACCTACGTTAACCAATGTATTCGCCGAAAATTCTCGCAAACAGACACTTAGGGTCGAAAAACAAACACAACACATGTATGGTGGACAAACTTTGCAAGTAGATAGCGAAGCTATTGCATTACCAAGACAAGACGAAATTAGTTACAAGCACGTACTTATGGTTCCTAAACAAGCACAGTCAATGTATGGTGGCCAAACAGAGCATATACTCAGTCAGCCACATACAATGGCAAATGTAAACGCAATCGAATTTCACAAAACCAGACATATTGTGATGGACACATTGGTAACGAGAAATTACTGCTAGAGGCGCGAAACACGTATTTAACAGAAAATCAAGTGTATGAAGACATACTTTATTGCGTGATATTCGCGCAGATGTTCATACATTGGATGTAAATACAGATAGTACCTTCACGTTAGCAGAGCTATCTCAGACACCCTTACAAAAACACAAACGAATCGCGTCACACCAGGTTGACCAAAACAATCACAGACGTGGGCCCACATGCATGTATTCGCCCGAAACACACATATATATTTGCAACTATGGTGGGCCAATGCAGACAAACGAGTGTAGAACTGAAAGGCCTGGATCACATGTTTCACATAATGCGTTTGACTCGCAATTTTATGGTAGGATCAGTACGCTTGAAAGCAGAGCCACTGTAGGCACAGCTTGCTATGAGCAGTATCAGACACCTCGATCCAAAAGCCAAACCCTGTTAAATACATTCCCACAACGCAACGTTAGTGAAAACGTAAATGTCAATTCTCAAACACGCACCCCATATAAACGTGTAGGCGCACATAACTTAGATGACCCATGCGAAATCAAACACGTAACCGTGGCCAGAGTATCTATCTACTATCTATCTATCTATCTATCTATCTATCTATCTATCTATATATCTATCTATCTATCTATCTATCTATCTATCTATCTATCTACCTACCTACCTACCTACCTATCTACCTATCTACCTACCTATCTACCTATCTATCTATCTATCTATCTATCTATCTATCTATCTATCTATCTATCCAGGTCTACACTGGTTGCAAATGTTGTCTGTTACCTCCTTCCATGAACGGACTGATGTGAGACAGGAACACATCAGTGAGAAAATGAGGTCTACCGTGACAATGATATATCAGCAACAGCATAGCCAATTATACTGTCTGCGCATTTGTTGTATACGCATAATTGCATTGTGACATAAACGTGTGTTATTGTATCTGTGGATCCGATGGATGTGGTGCATATATGATCTGTTTTATCATGTTGTATTGGCTAAGTGAATCCACCGATTTTAATAAGTTTAATCATGGAGTAATGCACATGAGAATCGCCTCCATGTGGTTATCTGATGCACTGGATTTATTAGAATATTCTCATGAGAATTATAATACATGTGGTACCATTGTAATTCAATTTACTAGCGATAAGTATCCGCTAGGTATGATTGCCGGTGCAGTGTGACAGTGACATGACGATCCGTTGATTGCTTGTGTTAACGTTTTGGTACCATATCCCGGTAGGTTATCGTCATATTTTATAATAGCTGCACAGGTTGCACTATATCTCTACACCACGGTCAACGGTAAACAATTGCGTAATTGTATTAACTTTTGGCGCACTAAAATATAGGGAACAGATGCATGGTGTTGACGTTCATAATTCGCTATATTGTTATTGAGAAACAATTATACAATATAACACATAACTATTACCATAAACTTACCTAAGAAAGTGTGTATTAGCAAGATTGTTAGGTCACTCTCCACGAAGTAGAAATTAAACAAACGCAAATTTGGAAGGACTACTCCGTCATAACGCTTATGTAATGCAGTGTAATTAAATGCAATTAGAGTTATGTACTCAGAACTAATAGTGTATGTTTGTAAATAGAGTTCAGTACATACATGTACTTCTATTTATCCTATAATGATTTTTTGTTAAATCTGTCATTTCACTCGATCAACAGTTAGGTGAACTACGATGCGAACATGTTTTGTTCATGATAATCGTCTCATTAGGTTTGAGGCGGCTTTCAGCTGCGCCGAAAACCTATTGTATTCGTTGGTTTTTTTTTGTTTTTTTTTATTCAGCCGTTCAGTCTACAGCCCAAACCGCTGGTCGGATCGACTTCAAATTTTGTATACCGATTCGCATCAACAGTGAGACGAGAATAACGCAATTTTCAGAATTCTCATGACGTCACTTTCTACGAAACCGGAAGTGACGTCATATATCATATAATTCCCTATAACTTTCTTATTTTCCAACCGATTTCAAAAATTCTTTTTGAATTGTAAAGCTGCGAGAATTCTCTAGCTTCACTTCGCTGACAATGTTTGGCTATCTGCTCAAATGAGAGAGCTATAGACATGTGAAATTGAGAAAAATGAAAAAAATCAACAATTTCAGATTTTTATATTTTATTTTAACGGGTGGTCTTTGAAAACAGTTTCCAATTTGTACAGTAATCTCAGCAACATAATTTTTTGACAGCGTCACGCGGGACATTCATCCGCACAGAAGATGATATTTTTCAGAGCAATGGCTTGAATAGTTCTGATTCTATTGTCTTTCAAACTTGGACGTTTTTTTTCAATTTTTCAAATTTGAAATGGTCATAACTTTTTTATTATCTAACCGATTTCAAATATTTTTTTTGCATTAAAAAGCCAACAAAATTCTCTATCTCCGTTTCACTGGTAGTTTTTGGCTATCTGCCCAAATGAGAGAGTTGTAGGCATTTGAAGTTTTAAAAAAAAAATTGAAATGGTCATAACTTCCTTATTATTCAACCGATTTCAAATTTTTTTTTTGCATTAAAAAGCCAATAAAATTCTCTATCTCCGATTCACTGGTAGTTTTTAGCTATCTGCTCAAATGCGCGAGCTACATGCATTTGAAGTTTGAGAACGAGCATATAAACTTAGCAGCCTAGAACAGTCTATACAGCTGACAAACTTCGAGGTGGAGGCCAGACAGGTATGGTGGGCTGTATCAGACACTGGTTTTATATACGAACTGACATGCTGTGAGTGCTTTAGAATCGTCTTAACTTCAATGTCAGACTAGGGGGTTAACGGTACACATTTCGTAGAACGTTATATAATGAAAAATGCTTAGAATAGTCAAGCGATTCTGAAAATACAAAACTTTTTTTTTCAGTTTCATTGGAATTGCATCAAATTAGGTTTGAGAGTTTTTAGCTATCTGCTCAAATGCGCGAGCTACATGCATTTGAAGTTTGAGAACGAGCATATAAACTTAGCCGCCTAGAACAGTGTGTACAGCTGACAAACTTCGAGGTGGAGGCCAGACAGGTATGGTGGGCTGTATCAGACACTGGTTTTATATACGAACTGACATGCTGTGAGTGCTTTAGAATCGTCTTAACTTCAATGTCAGACTAGGGGGTTAACGGTACATGTACACATTTCGTAGAACGTTATATAATGAAAAATGCTTAGAATAGTCAAGCGATTCTGAAAATACAAAACTTTTTTTTTCAATTTCATTGGAATTGCATCAAATTAGGTTTGAGGAATTTGATTCCTCAAACCTTTTGTTTTCGTTGTTTTTTTTTTTTTCTTTTTATTCAGCCGTCGGGACTACAGCCCAAACCGCTTGTCGGATCGACTTCAAATTTTGTATGCCGATTTGTATCAACTGTCAGACGAGAATAACGCAATTTTCAGAATTCTCATGACGTCACTTTCCACGAAACCGGAAGTGACGTCATATATCATATAATGTCCTATAACTTCCACATTTTTCAACCGATTTCAAAAATTCTTTTTCTTTTTGTATTCGAAAGCTGCGAGAAATCTCTATCTTCGTTTGCCTGGCCGTTATTGGCTATCTGCTCAAATGAGAGAGCTATTGACATGTGAAATTGAGAAAAATGAAAAAAATCAACAATTTCGGATTTTCTTTTTTATTTTAACGGGTGGTCTTCGAAAACAGTTTTCCTAATTTGTACAGTAATCTCAGCAACATAATTTTTTGACAGCGTGACGCGGGACATTCATCCGCACAAAAGATGATACTTTTCAGAGATATAGCTTGAAGAGTTCCGATTCTATCGCCTTTCAAACTTGGACGTTTTTTTTCTCAATTTTTCAAATTTGAAATGTTCATAACTTTGTTATTATCTACCCGATTTCAAATATTTTTTTTCCATTAAAAAGCCAACAAAATTCTCTATCTCCGTTTCGCTGGTAGTTTTTGGCTATCTACCCAAATGAGAGAGTTGTAGGCATTTGAAGTTTGGTTCTTTCATTTTTTTAAATTTGAAATGATCATAATTCTTTTATTATTCAACCGATTTCAAATATTTTTTTTCCATTAAAAAGGCAATAAAATTCTCTATCTCCGCATCGCTGGTAGTTTTAGTTATCTGCTCAAATGAGAGAGCTACATGCATTTGAAGTTTGACAGCGTCACGTTAAATCACACAGTAACAATATAAACAATTTTCATTTTATATACGAACTGACATGCTGTGAGTGCTTTAGAATCGTCTCAACTTCAATGTCAGACTAGGGGGTTAACGGTACACATTTCGTAGAACGTTATATAATGAAAAATGCTTAGGATAGTCAAGCGATTCTGAAAATACAAAACTTTATTTTTTCAATTTCATTGGAATTGCATCAATTTTTTTTGAGTTTCATTATGTTTTCGTCATTGGCAATGTCTTCTAATCACTTTGCCAGTGTACGTTTGTCAGTACATCAAGCCTCAAACCGTTGATGCAGCTTCAGCTGCTCTAGTTTGCATTGCATTCTCCGCATGTCGTTGTATTTATCCGTGAAATGTTATGTAAATAGAAATGTACTGTATGTTTCTGAAATAATCTGTTAATATAACAATTATACAACCACAGTTCGTGTCCCGTGGTGATTCTTTCCCACTACTTGCGTGACGCCACCATCCGCTCACACATGCGCTAGCCGGGAAGGGTTTACCCCACTACACGTGTCTACTACATACACGTGTCTTATAGTGAAACAGAATAAACTTATAATTAACTCTTAAAAGGCCAGCACCTGAGATTATCGTCGGCTTTTTTATTTTTCAGATATGTTTTAACAATGCACATGTTGGACAGCACATGATCATTGTCTACATTGGAGACAATTATCAGGTGCTTACAAAACAGGTTTTCATTACATACAAAAAAATGTGGCCTGTCGTCACACGAATTCCACAGGGTGGCAGATTTATTTTCCAAACTCCGGCGAACTTGTGAAGGACGGACACAAGGACACAGAGTCCAAACACGATATGCCACCGGCTCTACCGAGACTGGTGTAAAACTAAAATTAAAAGGCAGACGACAAAGTGGAATTCGGCATTGTAAGGGTTAGTCATGCATCCAGACATGAATACCGGCGCAGCATTTAATCCCGCCCCCCCCCCCCCCCCCCCCCCCCCCCCCCCCCCCCCCCCCCCTCCATCATGTTTTTACCGCGAATATTATGGAACATCGGATTGGCTGACTGAACGTATGAACCCATTAATTAGATAACCGACATTGACTGGCACTTGGTTCAGACTGGACTGACCATGCTTATAATTTCGGCGGTATGTCTCGCTTTCCGTTTTGACTACGGAACACTGTATTTTACTCAGGCATATGTATACGTTATTTTGTTTTGCTTAGGGCCAACCCTACATACAAGTAGTATGATAATCGTGCCTACATGTATACATGTACATACTGTAAGTTGGGCGTCATTTGCGGGTGATGAATTCCATATGGGTTCTATATTTAAGGGACAATTCCTTTGTTATTTGGGACTTTCTTTCTAGTTTTCACTGTTTACGATCATGACGTGTGACGTAATGTTTGTCACACATGTATATAGCATGGTCACCTTTTAAATCGTTTGTTTATATTTTCAGAGAATATGACACTACAAGAATACGTTAATCTATTTGATGGAACGACCGTTTTTTTTTTATTCCTGGTGCGTAAGGTAGACACATGATAGTTAGTAACGACACGTGTGTATACATGTGAATTAGAACACCTTTTCCGACTTCACTGAACTCTTTTATTACTTGGCAATACTTGCATGTATGTCTAGACAGTCTGCTTTATTGTGCATGCCCCTAATGCAAATCCAGGGCTTAGTACGTATTCATTGTTTGCGTATAACAACTGTATTTGTGGATGAGACTGGAATAACGGGGCTTATAGGGTATGCCACCAGCGCAGTATGCACATCTGTGTAGTCTGATCAGGGTCTACATCGTTCGCTATTCCATGAATGAAACGCCAGTCATGTTTCTAAAGCAACATACATTGTATATCGTTATTAGCCAAAATCGGTGTCATATTTGATCAGGAACTACACATAAATCGCATAAACCCAATGTTGCCAGTCACAGTCACATTTATGTTCCTATTTCTGCTTGCAATAGCTGTTTCAATCACTAACCAACTAACTAATATTTAACAAGAATGTGTGTCTAAACATGATTCCTTGGTGTAAGAGTCATGTCAGTTCCTGTTTATTACACGTACCGCAGTTATGGTGTAATTCAGAGAGTCCGTTTACTTGACATATTTTGGAACATTAACATTTTGACAATTAACCTTCAATAGGAACAATTAGTAAACGTAACTGCATTGTATGACCAAGTTCATAGTGACAAATGCTTGTTTCAGAACGATAATATTATGAACCTTTTCATATTGACCTCATTACATGTATGTGGTGAACAACGAGTATATAATTGGCAAGTTTCATAAGTGCGCTTTATGCTTTCATAGTGACTTTTATGAACATTTTCATAGTTACTAATGTTTGTCAGAGAACGGAAATATTATGCAAATTTTCATAGCGACTAATGTTTGTCTGAGAACGGGAATGTTAGGACAATTTTCGGAGCGATGGTACGTTTTATGAAAATTTTAATAGAGACTAATATTTGTCTGACAACAGTAATTTTCAAAGCGACTTCAATATGTGAGAGTGATAGAACGGTTTTATGAAAATGTTCATAGTGAGAGATATATTACATTTTATGAAAAGTTTCATAGTGATAGCGATATTACGCATTATGAACATTTTCATAGCGAGAGGTATATTACATTTATGAAAATGTTCATAGTGAGAGTGATATTACGCTTTATGAAATTGTTTATAGTGAGACGGATAGTACGGTTTATGAAATGATAATTTTCATAGTCAAGTGCAGTCTGAATTTTTGATAACCCTCCTTATGCATATGGGGTCGCTATTTTGAGCAACTGGATTTGCTCAAACAAAACTGGAGCCTGTTTAATTTCCCGATTTAATAATGAAGAAAATTAATAATCCATTTGAAAAATTAAATACGCTTTTAATTTGAAATATGGGGGTACAATACTCTTTAGACACATAGCTTATCTGGAGCTATGCTGTATTAACGTTATGTCACTAGTGGTGTATGTTTGTTGTTTGTTCTATGGTGATACTTTCCATTGCCCGTGAATGGTGGTGTAACATTACAGCAATATACAGTGAAACCTCTCTAAACTTGGGGTTTAGAGAGGTCCCCAGGGTGTCCGGCTTAGAGAGGTTTCACTGTAAATCCGACATTTGCTCATTCTGAGCCATAGTTGTGTGCTATGCGATCTCGATCAGGCATTATCACCTTAGATAAATGACCAAGAAACTCATTATAAATAAGATCACAAGTGTTCGTGGTGTGCGCTTTAGATAGATTCCTCTGTACTACTAACGTATGTACTCCTTCAACACCATAAACCAATATTATACACTTTTCACAGGCCTGTTTATAGGCGTAACGACATGTTTCATTTGAGATTTAGACTCGTCACGTCATCACCTATACAATAGATGCATTCCATGTTGTATGTTCTGCCGGATATTGGCCTCCGTTAGATATATGAGACACTAAAATAGAGAATAGTAGGTTAGTGCCGTGAATGGGAAAAAATATCCGGCAAGGCTCAAGAATTTCTTTATTTCTCATCAGAAGTATATATTGTGACCACTCATTTGAACCGTCTCGCCGAGACGGTTCAAATGAGTGGTCACAACATATACTTTGCTTCAGAAATAAGGAAAATAGATAGAGAATAGTAGGTTAGTGCCGTGAATGGGGAAAAATATCTGACAAGGCTCAGGAAACGGGATGGGCGAGGCTCTGCCGAGCACAACCCGTTTCCGTGCCGCGCCAGATATGTTTTCCCATTCACGGCACTAACCTACTATTCTATTTATCCCGTCAACACCTACAAATGGCTTTAAAATGCAAAAATAGTATTGACTGGATATCAAAAATGTTTCACGGCACTGTGTTTCACGGCACATACGCACTGTGTTGACGGGATAATATGATTTTGTACGCGAGAACATGTGCGATATATATTGAAAAATATTTACAAAATTTACGATTCTTTCCGTAAATGAGGAGAAAATCTATTCCGTATTTGCTATGAGAATTTCTTGAACTTTCGAGGTCGTTTACAAAAAAACATCACAGTTTCTATAAAACTAATAAAGTTCATGAACAATATCACCTGTTCCTAGGTACAACATCATATGGCGTATCTCATATGCAAACTTTTGACTTCATTTATTAAAAAAATAGTGTACATTTTGTAAAGGTATTTAATGAAATTACGCAGGTGTTCGAAGGTACAAACTCACGTGGCGTGTCTCACATAACCACCATATGTCTATGTGTTTACAGATTGAGAATGCCTACAAGACAAGAGTAAAATTGCAGGCCACTGGCTTCTCTCGGTATGTAGGTCACGAATCATGTCGCAGTCGGTATAACCTGTCTATTTCCGATTCTCTGGATTCGGAGATATCCCCGAAAGTTAGCACATAGATATATATGTGCTATCTTTCGGCGGATATCTCTGAATTTACTCTTTAACTATACTTTCCGTTCTTGATTCCACATGGACATGTTATAATTGATCTTTTCTCAATCGGATATCTGTGGAACCTCCCAGTGTCCCTGCTTAGAGAGATTCCCCTGTATTCAACAACTAATGTCTGTTTCACGAAACCTGCCCAAATTTTACGGCCATATAAACAATTCAAAAACAATATTTATTTCCATAATATTCAATTATAGCAAAATTTAAGAATAAGCCTACTTTCTATTTCTTGAAATATGGTACAATATTGATTTTATTACGAAAAATGAGTTCTCTATGGGAATTTAACATGGGGAAAAAAAGAGGTGGAGAACCTCGAGGAGGAGATCGAAAAAGGAAACAAATTGGAAATTGATTCCGAAACCTAGCTAGATAGCTTGGACATTATCTAGCTAAGAAAACAAAATTTAAATTTTGAAAATCGGTCCACTATTTCTGAAATTAGAAAAATTGCCCTATGTTACTATGGTACTCTGTGAAGATGTCTATGGGGATTTAACATGGGGAAATTGTATTTTCGTAATAAAATCAATATTGGACCAAATTTCACGAAATACAAAGTAGGCTCATTCTTAAATGTTCCTTTAATTTAATATTATCGAAAACAAATTTTTTGTTTGCATTGTTTATATGTCTGTCAAATTTGGGCAGGTTTCGTGAAACAGACAGTAGTACATGGTGCAACAGACAGTAGTACATGGTGAAACAGACAGTAGTACATGGTGCAACAGACAGTAGTACATGGTGAAACAGACAGTAGTACATGGTGAAACAGACTGGTGAAACAGACAGTAGTACATGGTGCAACAGACAGTAGTACATGGTGAAACAGACAGTAGTACATGGTGAAACAGACAGTAGTACATGGTGAAACAGACAGTAGTACATGTTGCAACAGACAGTAGTACATGGTGCAACAGACAGTAGTGCCATAGCTACAAGAGTTACCTATAATATTGTTATATGGAGAGTATCGCAGCGAGTTAGCAATTGTGTTGTCTCGCTCGCGAAAGCGGAAAGCGAGACATAGGTTTTGCTTTTCCGGAGTCGTCGGCGGCGGCGGCGGCGGCGTCGGCGGCGGCGTCATCATTCAATGTTAAGTGTTCGTGTTACCGTCATTACTTCAACACCTTATCAGCTACAGTCATCAAACTTATACATCCCTTTACTATGATATGTATATGAATATAGGACTATTAATATTGTTTTCTTGGGCCCCAGGTCAAGGTCAAGGCGGAACAAGGCGAGACATATGATTCCGCGGAATTATTGTTTATACTAGTGCCATCGATACACGCTGCCCACAACACCTATTCGGAAACGTACACTGGACGACTAGTTAGTATAGGTCGATATTAAAATATATGGCGCTCACAAAATCCTAGTCAAACGTACATTTATGACGCAAAGCCGTGCATGCATTGCGCTATATAATCACAGCATGGCAGACGTTATCAAAGCATAATTAGTGTATATTTATTTGATTGTATATATGATTGTAGTACTGAACAGGATCTGCACTTTTGCAAGTAATTTTCATGTTTTTGAGAAGAAAAACACCCCCTTTTCATAAATGGACTAGTCTGAAAATCATTTTGTGATGGTTGAATTGGTTGCTAAATCCATTCCAGTTACTTAGGAGTGAAAGGGTTACATACCATAAACGTGCAGCTGATGTTCATCATACACTTAGATTTGCCGCCGCTACATATGGTTTCACTCACGCCCTACCTGATAGCCAGAAAAATCATAGTTACAATTCATGTATTGAATGATTAATGAATTAATTTCGAGCGAACTGAGAACGATATGTGAACTATAACGATCTTATTATTAGCCCGTTCCTTCGCGTGCACATGTATGTTTGAATGTAGCTTTGCTCATCAACAATATGTGCTTTCAAATTGTGATGATGCTACGTTATTGGCGGTTTGACACCGACGCGTGCATGTACCGGGTACGATTCACCTATTATCTGACGTCTGGTTATAAATATAGCTTTTTACTTATTGTAACATTTAATTAACACGTTTAATACATTTTGGCTTATTAGTGGCAATATGTGATTAATTTAGACGAACTGCTATGCTTTCATTGTAGCGGTGCAACACAATTAATGATCACATACCGTGTTGGTAAAGTAAGACACATAAGAGCACTTTTTATATGATTGTTTCACGCATGCGCATTTCAGGATGGAGTTTGAGCCCCCGAAGCCACCATTTGACTATGTTGTGTGTGGTGTGGTGTGCACTGAGGTAGAAATCGACATACTCACTGGTGCAAACCAGGTACATGCATATCTCCGTTCTTATTGTAAGGTTTGTACGGAGCCCCGTAGGGACGTATATTTATTTTTTTTATTATTTCGTTCCCACGAAATAACAATTTATCCCACGATATAACAATTCGTTACCACGAAATAACAATTCGTTCCCACGGGAACGAATTGTTAATTCGTGGGAACGAATTGTTATTTCGAGGGAATGAATTGTTAAATTGAGGGAACGAATTGTCATTTCGTGGGAATGAATTGTTAATTCGAAGTAACGAATTGTTATATCGTGGGAACTAATGGTTAATTCCAGGGAACGAATTGTTATTTCGTGGGAACGAATAAATAAAAATAATCCATGTCCCCTGCCGGGCTCCGTAGGTTTGCCATATTTACCAAACCAATGGCTGGACTCTATCATGCACCCCCTAAGTAATATGTGTATTGTACCTTTTAATCACAATAGTTGGCTAGGCATGCATGCTGCATTGTAAATTTATTCCACTTCACCCATATTCCCGATATTGTCCGAAGGATGGTCGATATATGAAATGTGCATGCAATGTAATTTCGTAACATAATGATCCAATGAATAGTATCATACCGCATTGCAATTTCTAGACATTGCATTGGACAATTTCATATCACGTGATAAAATATTCTACCATGTCGCCTGCTTCACATCTACCGGGAAATATCAAGGTGTATGATCACGGTGTACTAACAACAACAACAAGTACCGATTCAAAGTACGTATTATTTTATAGTGTCCTTATTACGAAACGGATTTTGATGAAATATGGCCCATCAAACGCGTCTTGTTCAGCTGCATTTGGTTGTCTCTGTATTTTCGCCTAAACTTCGGTCGTTTTTGCGAGGAATCTATTTCCGTGTCTCCGACACGGAAATCGATTCTTCGCAAAAACGACATAAGTATGTGCCAAACTCCATAGACCACCAAATGCAGCTCATGAAGACGCGTTTGCTGCGCCATATTTCATCAAAATCCGTTGCATATTAAGGAAAATATCAAATAATACTTACTTTGGAGTGGGCGGCATTGTTGTAACCCCGACTTGATCATGCACCTTGAATATTAGAGGGTAATAGTACTACAATACCCTCCCGTCCCGGATATAATTGGGAAGATATTGCTTTCTCGAGGAGATAATACACATATTCCCCCAACAAGGGCAGTATTTATATACATGTAATATATAACTGTACAAAATGTCAAATTGAATACTGTCTGGCAGTACACGGAATTGCAATTTGACAAATACGCAAGAAATGCCAAATTATATTGGAAATAAAATGTACACGGAATTCAAGTGAACACTTTCTACACATAATTCCAACATGATAGCATTTCACAAATGTTTCTGTTCATAATAGTAAATATAATATTGTATATAGAGGATCTTATGCGAGTGATGCTTTAATATGAGTTAATATGATTTTAATATGGTACTTATTAAACGAGTTTACTGATTTCATAAGAAACGCGGCTGGCAAAATCAGTCAAATCAGTCAACTCGTTTAATAAGTATCATATTAAATGAACACAAATGTTACATTATATTTATTGCATAAGTATCTCATCATAATGTGAAGCTGTATTGATTACCTAAGTTAAACATGTTTTCTGTAGCAGGATCATTTGCATATTTATTACACTAGTGTATTATTACACTGTGTTATTAAACTGTGAAAATCTATGTTATGCAATAAATGTATAGTATAATGAATTATTATAACGTTATCTTGCATAGTATTGTATGTGATTCAGTAATTATATTTTGCTGTTGGAAAGAAATAAACGGGTGAATAGTTGTTTATTAACTGAAATATGTTGGCCGGTAGATCTACATACAATCCCACTCCGCATCATACAGCACCGGCTGTACTAGAAACAACATTGCTACCCCGCTCCATACCGCTCGCGAGGGTAGCAATTTAACCCCATCTCTTTAATGTAACACATGGAAAAGTGATTTTCGCAATCGGATATCCGGCGTATTTGATATGTTAGCGATATAAAACTGTAAAATCTGTATCAATAAATTATTAATAAAGAACATACACATGCAGAAATTGGTTAATGTCAATGTGTTTATCTGACAAATACATGTACATGTATATCTTGTAAATGTTAGAGCTTCATTTCGTTATGTTGAATGTTGAACGACAAAAAGAGGAAATATGGCTTCCATGGGAAAATGATTTCCCTGTTCTATTATTTTTGGCAATTTGCTAGTTCTACATGAAAGATTATTTGTTCAAATGTATAAAATATACCGTTTACTAAATGTTGACCTACATACAACAGGTTTGGGTATGCACTTCTGTTGCTCACATGTTTTGAATGGGTCAAATTGTAGCCGTATATAACATATCGGAGGCGAATTATTGTAGCTACGTCTGTACCTGTGTGGTGACGCCTAAGAATGTGGATTTGTGTATTCAGGTGCTGCAGTGTGACATTGTGATGGATATCGGCAAGAGTCTGAATCCAGCTATCGATATCGGACAGACAGAAGGCGGATTTGTACAGGTATGAAAGTACATGTACGTGGTATCTTAAACATGATGTTTAGCGGAGTATTTCAATTATTTTGTATTGAGTTTGGCAGAACCGGTATAATGACCATTATATATGGCTGTGACTGGATAAAAGGGGCTTATGGGTTTTGCGGCCAGTGCAGATCCAGTCTGATCAGGACATGTACTGTTTGCCATTCCATTAATGAAACTCTCGTCATCCTTCTAGTAAGCACTCTGCTATTTGATCAGTAGCATATTTCACCAACATTGCAAAGTATACCTTTCTAGCAAAGTATACTTTGAGGGAGTAATCATTTATTTTTCCCGAAATGCATTATGTCCTAAAGAACTAACGACTGCATATAGTTGATGATTAAAAGTATGCCAAAATGGCTGTGATAATGTAATAAATTCAGTATAATAAAAAATAATAAATTTATCCTAAAATTGGAAATTTCTCCCTCAAAGTATACTTTGCTAGATAAGTATACTTTGCAATGTTGGTGAAATAGGCTACAGGAGTTACACTGGTCACAAATCCAATAATCAAATATCTCCAGTGACGCCCACATATATCCATAATATCTATATATCTGACAATTACATGGTGTATGACTTAAAGATACACTATGTGATTCATGCGGCTGTGATGTCAGTTTCTACATGTACACCATTACAGGGAATGGGCATGGTGACGTCGGAGTACACGGAGGTAGGACCAGACGGCCGGTTTGTCAAGTGTAATCCCGTCGACTACAAACTCCCGAACGTGACGAGTATCCCGCGGAAGTTCAACGTGACCTTGCTGAAAAATCACGATCACGTAACTGCTTGCTACTCGTCGAAGGTACGTGGTATTAGAAACTGAGTACCCACGCCGTGTATTGCGTAATAACCACGCCCGACAGTGGGCATGATCCAGCCCGTGATTTCACGCTGTGAGATGGGCTGCCACTACATGTGTACATCAAGGTGCATGATCACGTGGTTATCACAGCAACAACAATGTCTGAATGCGTTGAAAGCGCACCCACTGCAAAGTAAATATTATTTGACCTGTTCCTTAATATTCAACGGATTTTGATGAAATATGCTGCAGCAAATGCGTCTTCATAACCTGCATTTGGTGGTCTCAGGACTTCGGCATATACTTATGTCGTTTTTGCATATAATCGATTTCCGTGTCAGTATTGACAGTAAACACGGAAATCGATTCTTCACAAAAACGACAGATGTTTAACAATTCGTTTCAGTAGTTTCAGGGGCAACAGTGACATCAAATCCCTTAAGCTGCATTTCTACACTCACATCCATATATTTGCATTGACAGGGTGTCGGCGAGCCGCCGTTCATTCTGTCCACCTCGGTGTTGTCCGCCATCAAAGACGCCGTCATCGCCGCCCGGAAGGACATCGGATTGTCTGGCTACTTCCGGTTGGATTGCCCGGCAACCGTGGAGCGGATTCGGGCGTCGTGCGGCGATCAGACAAATTCCGCCGGCAAACAAATATAAAAATACATTGTCCGTGTTACATGTTGGCATGGCATCGGTAGATATCTATAGCACATTGATTACACATATGTATATACATACCGAATATACACTTATATAGTGTGTATACCACAATTGGTATGAATCAGTAGTAGTTATATCCATTCTGGTTTATATATCATTTTACTGGACATAAATGTACGTACATTGGGTGTATACAACGCTGACATAGCATCGGTAAAATGGTATCGTTTTAGCAGTGCCAAATACCTACAGTAAATGTGGCATACCATTTACGTGTATCATTATACAATTATTGAGGAGGTGTACACGATATTTACGGACGTGAGGAAAGTCATATTCACCGAGGTTGAAGGCCGAGGTGAATATGATGTTTCGAAGGTCCGTACATCTCGTGTACACCGACTCAAAACACAATAATTATTGTATTATATGACCCATATTACGAACGTATACGATACAACAACGCACGATATGTCTCATGCTTTGGTTGTGTGATCAGTGACACGCACATGCTGCTATAATACCTGTATATCAGTCTTAGACTCGTCTCGTGGGCCCGAGAAGAGTCCGAGAATGTTATTCGAAATGTGATATTCACCTCCAGGTGAATATCACATTTCAAATATCATTATCGGATTCGTTTCGTGCAACGAGACGAGTCCGAGACTGATATACAGGTGAATCATATATGTCAACACTCATGTGACCCGAAATTGGACACACTCATTGATTGAAATTGTCAATCATATAATAATAATACTGATTATATACCTAAATTGTGTGTGTTACCATGCTGGCATACACGTAACATCAGCCGGTCTAGCTATCTGGCATAGTATCAATCACAGCTCATTACTGAATATAATTAGAGGTTACAGATATACATAGTGTGCTCATATATCATGACGGAATACAAACATACACCGTGTAGTCATACAGGTTCCAATGACAGATTTCATTTACTTTATATAATAATCCATTTCACCCACGAAATTACTTTTGCTCAATTGAAAATAACACACAATGTATTGTTATGGCGGCCATCTTGAATTTTAAAGTGGCAGACATATTTGTTATTGAACATATTTGTTACTATTTCATTTATTGTATATATCCCGTAAATAATTTGTTTTAATTGTGGTCGAAAATGTGTTTATTCTTTTGACAAAAAAGAGGATATGATCTTGAATGGCGGCCATCTTGAAATGACATTCAAGATGGCCGCCACACGTCTGACCGTAAAAGACGGTACCAATTTGTTTTTTGTACTATGTCACATACTCTGTCATATAAACACATTTCCGAAGACTATAGCAAATGTTTCAGCAAGTTCACTTTTTGACACCGCCTAGTGTGTGCGCTATATTGGTTTACATATAGCATTACTGAATATATTACATCAATAGAGTTTATTCAACTACCATTTTGAAGTACCGGATTTATTTCCCGGATTTACAGATGTGAAGGATAGTGGTATAAATTGTATATTACATGCTTTTACAATTTTGATGTTAACGATTGAATTGTTTTTTCGCTGGAAATGACGTCAAAACGTGACGTATTGACGTCATTTCCAGCAAAGAAACAATTCAAACGTTAACATCAAAATTGTTACTGATATACATGGTGTGCTCATATATCATGGCGGAATATAAAAATAGTGTGTCAATTACGTCTCGCGAACATCTAGGAGAAAATATTTCCTTCAGGGAAGTAAATCCCTCTAGAATCATGGTAAATCCCTCTAGAATCATGGTAAATCCCTCTAGAATCATGGTAAATCACTGGAGAGCATGTACTATTACTACATGTTATTATTCGCCTATACTACCACATGTAATGAGCAAAGATTATCCACATAGATTACTAATGAGCAATGATATGACGAAACTGGGGTTATTGTCTTTGCCCTATGGTCATATCCGACCATAAAATATTACCTGATAAATAGAATACTAGGCTATTGTCTTTTGATATAATGTTTATCAGGCTCGGCTCTGAAACCGTAGGAATTCCTACGCGTTTCCTTGCCTGATAAACTTGATATCAAAAGACACTAGCCTGGTATTCTCTATTTATCAGTTTGTGGTCCAAACCTGTGCCAGAAAGTATCAGTCCTTCAGTATGTGTACTTTGTAGTGGCTATCAGAATCGATAGGTAGCGTCATTAACCCTCTCACCCCTAAATAACTGGAATGGATTGTCATATGTTAATTTTCTGAGCAATTCAATTGTCACAAAATGATTTTTAGACGAGTCCATTTATGAAAAGAGGATGTTTTTGTTCTCAAACATATGAAAATTACTTGCAAAAAGTGCAGATCCTGATGAGACGGCTCGTCACGAACCGGCTCATCTGGATCTACACTTTTTGAAAATACCACTATACAGGCCTGTGGTTTAGAAAGGGCTAAGACCGTCATCAACAGTAAACGACTCGTCAGTGTACGCGAAACCCTGTATTGAACTGACACCGATTGAACGCGTTACAGACAGACAATTCGGGTTACATGAAAGTTAGAAAAATACCTCTCGCGAGGGTAGCAATTTAACCACATCTGTTTAATGTAACGCATGGAAGAGTGATTTTTGCAATCGGTTATCCGGCGTGTTTGATATGTTAGCGATATAAAACTGTAAACTCTGTATCAATAAAGTATTAATAAAGAACATACACATGCAGAAATTGGTTATTCTACCGTGTGAACGTGTTTATCTGACATTTTAGAAATTGACTCCCGATGTTAAATTCCCATAGGAAAATCGTTTTTTCGCTATAAAATCAATATTTGATGGAATTTCATCAAATAATTTTTTTTGGGGATGGTGACTTTTTGTTATTCAAGTTGATGAATACTGATGGGATCCGCTGTCATTTACCTCGATTGATAATGTCGTTTCATATTTGAATGGGTCAGACAGAAGAAGACTGAATCCCATTTTTTCCACTGACCCCTCCAATTGCAACACACACCAATATAAGCCTCTGATAGAAAACATGCAAAATAGTAAAGTCTGTTACAATATTGAAATGGCCAGTCATTTAAGACACTATAGTCTGTTTCACGAAACCTGTCCAAATGTTACGGCTATATAAACAATGCATTCGGAGTTGCGAGGCAGATGCCTTATCCACCTGCATGAAATAACAAGAATTACAAACGAACCTCTATAACACAGGGTTCCTGGTTGTATATTATACATGTACCCGGGGTGCCTGGTTTTATTTGTATTTTATTTTACGACGTCGTATGCTTGTAAAGGTTGGTCACAACATACATATTTCGGTTTCTACGTGTTTCTATATAAGGTGCCAATGCTAAAATATGTGTATCAACTAATTAGGACTTAGTATCTCCTAATAAGGACTTAATATATTCTAATTAGGAGTTAGTATTTCCTAATTAGGACTTAATATTTGTGTCAAAGCTAAAAAGTGTTTCATCTTCTAACTAGGAGTTAGTATCTCCTAATTAGGAGATATTTTAGCATTGACATCAGGACGCTTCCATATGTTTGACCTTCCCTCATGTTTGCGTGAGAACGAGAGCACTGGTAGCTATTGGTTTGTGATTGTGACTGGAGAAATTGGGCTTATCGAATTTGCGACCAGTGTAGCGCCTGATCAAATAGCACAGCCCTGTATCCTGATAACGATTTATATTGCTTGTAAGAGGCATGACGGGTGTTCCATTGATGGAATGGCGAACAGTGCAGATCCTGATCAGACTGTGTGGATGCACATTCTGATCTGGATCTACACCGGTCACACACGCCATAAGACCCTTTTCTCCAGTCACAGCCACAATTGCAGGAACTCACGCTATTGGTTGTCTTGGAGTCGCTGGAACTGGGACATCAACGTAATTGATTTCTACACCACGGAATAAACAAACCCACGTGACTACATCTAGCGCAAAGCGAAACAAAATGTGCACAATGAAAGACGCACGTCGTGTGATATGTATTTCATTTTCGCCATAAAACAACGGAAATACGGAACGCTGTATAGCTGAACTGATGACAAAGGTTCGTTGATTTACATTTGTATTGTGTTGTAACTTTCTTTAGATTGTATCTGTATTCATGCCAGTGTCGTGCTTGCTTTTATTATAATTATTTCCTCGCCAAATATTATCCCAAACGCGAACTGCGTTTGGTCCGAATCAATTGCGGGTCGATTGGTGTGGGAAGACTGACCACTGGGCAGTATGTATTGACCATGTGATATGTTGCACCATTCGAATTTAATTGTTATGAGTATGAAACGCTGAAACTAGTTTTCATTTTTCTTTTTCATTTCTAAATTCAATAATGTTGTGACCGCATATTTGAATCGTATCGTTGAGACGGCGCGACTGACGATATCACTATTATAAATATTGGAGAATTTTACAAATATTCGTTAGGAAAACGGTACGTTCTCAGAATACAGCTGTTTGAACAATACAACTGTGCTTCCGCTTAATCTGATCAGGATCTACACTATTCGCGATTCCATCAATCAAACACCCGTCATGTTGGTAACAAGCAATATAATCGTTATCTACGGAGCCCCGCAGGGGATGTATAATTATTTTTTATTAATTCGTTCTCACGAAATCACAATTCGTTCCCTCAATTTGACAATTCGTTCCCTCGAATTAACAATTCGTTCCCACGATATAATAATTCGTTCCCTCGAATTAACAATTCGTTCCCACGAAATAACAATTCGTTCTCGTGGGAACGAATTGTTATATCGTGGAAACGAATTGTTAATTTGAGGAAATGAATTGTTAAATTGAGGGAACGAATTGTCAGTTCTTGGGAATTCGTGACAATTCGTTTCCACGATTTAACAATTCGTTCCCGTGGGAACGACTGTTATTTCGTGGGAATGAAATTGAGGAAACGAGTTGTTAATTCGTGGGAACTAATTGTTAATTCGTGGGAACAAATTGTTAAATTGTGGAAACGAATTGTTATTTCGTGGCAACGAGTTAATAACAAATTCTACGTCCCCTGCGGGGCTCCGTAGATTAGAGGAGATGAAATTTCGTCATTTCTTCAGGGAGCATTGTCGTTCGCTTGTTAGTCTCTACGTCGCATAGAAACGACAATTAAACACACCTTAGATTTCACTCCGTCATTTCTAAGCGCCTTAGAGTCAATAATGAAAAACTGTTAAAGGTACATGCCCACGCAGTATGTTATAATATAGTGATACAGATAGTTTTGTATATTCTGTACGTATGACATTTTCTGGCAAAAAAAAAATTCATTCACTATTATCCCACGTATTAATTGGCATTATTATACATTTTATTTTAGACGAAAATTTTCACACCGATATCAGGGGCGATAACTGTGTTTCCTTAAAATGTTAACGGACATTAATATTTATTCTCTGTATTTATTTTTTGATGTGCAATGATCATACTTTATAATCTATCGAAAATATTATTTTTTCAGGTGACGCATTTCATTAGTATAAATAAGTAAAAAATATCATGCCTCATTTGCATATGAAAATAGCCTGATACCAACGCGCGTCACTATCAGTAAAATAAATATTACTAAATGATTATATCTGTATAGCGGGCACTCGTGATTTTTAGAACTGGTGGAATAGTGACACAATTATACACTTATATAATTCCTATAAAGAACAAGTTGTGCCTACTGAGTGGGCATGTACCTTTAATATATAGAGAATACCAGGCTAGTGTCTTGTTTATCTGGCAAGGCTAGGAAACGCGTAGGAAGTTCCAGGCTCACTTGATAGAGAATAGTAGGTTAGTGCCGTGAATGGGAAAAATATCCGGCAAGGCTCAATAATGTCTTTATTTCTCATCACAACATATACTTTGGTCCAGAAATAAGGAAAATAGATAGAGAGGCTCACCGAGGAATTCCTACCGTTTCCGAGCCGAGCCTGATAAACTTGATATCAATATACATGTACACTAGCCTGGTATTCTATTTATCAGGTAACGTTTTATTCTATAGAATGAGCAATTACGATGATGTTTTCGTTGTAGATAACGCGGACTTGTTTCTGTGTCGTCATTCCACTGACGTCATTCTGTAACATCATGAGACACCGTTCGATCAATGGAACGTCAGTTGTAACCGGATATTCGTATCAGGTCAATGCCTGATACAGAAATATGTCAAGAGTAAATTGCTATGAAATTTCCGTCAACTTCCAACATCATTTGCACAAATAAAAATCACAGTTTCTTTAAATATGTTTCATGAAAAATCGCAGTACTTCTTAGGCACAAAACACCAGCGTTTGTTACATACGGCGTAATGTGATGGGTAAACAACTAAACATAAATGTAGTCTGGCATAATTGTCCGTCTTTGTGGCCTGAATCAGTCCACAGGGCAATTATGGTAATTTCCTCCAAATTGCTGGCTTGCCATTATTGTTAAATGTTCTTCGTCAGATGCAGACAGCGGCGCGAACAATCCATTAACCATTTTATGCTGTGTATACGCTATTATGTTTGCGGAAAATCCTAAATATTATCCTTCTATGCGCTCGGAAGTATATGTCGCGACCACCATTTGAACCGTCTCGTCGAGACGGTTCAAATGAGTGGTCGCAACATATACTTTCATTGACAAATAACAAACAAACAAGTAACATATTTAATAAATGTCATGTGTATTTCGAAAGGAATGGGTTAATGGCGGCCTACCATAGATGGAGCACGCAAGGAAATGTCCATATGAGACAAACCATGTTATTTGTACATAAGAAGGGGTACTATTTTTCATGAATAAACATTTACAGAAACTGTGATACTTTCTGTGAATGACGTCAAATGTTGATCAAATTTGCATTGAAAATGCGAAGTCTTTTCCGAATTTGCTTAGAACTTATCGTAAACATTTGTAGTCACTTACGGAAAATATCGTATTTTTTAACATATTTTTCTAGATATATCACACATGTTTTTATGCACAAAATCGCACATGGCTTGTCAGTAGATAATGACGTCGACGTCACCAAACCATCCATTCCGAAACTCGCATACTCAGGAGCAGGCTTTCAGGGTATGGGACGTGGTATATTGTCTACTGGTCTGCGTGGTCTACTGCAGTAATGGCGGCGCCCATGAGGTCTTTTTTTGTCATCAATACTACTGCGGTTTCCTTCTTTCAATGATGACCAAGTTCCAGCCGTTAACACTACGAGTCCGCCAATACAAAATGTATCGGTATTACTAGTGTAGTTAGTCTGAACAATCTGCAGAGAAATTTGAGTCGGGCGGTATCTACCTTTGTTTAAACTTGGCCCGATTCAAATGTATATGCACATCTTCAGACTAACTGCACAGTCACGTAATACTGCTAAATTTGATATTGGCGGACTCTTAGTGTTACCATGGCCGGAACATGGTCATCATTAAAAGGAATAAATCGCAGTCGTATTGATGAAAATATGATTTACCTAAGACATCATGGGCGCCGCCATTACTGCAGTGTAACCAATAGACCACGTGATAGCATACCCTGATACTTCAGCTGCAGTTTGCATGATCGCGTGTTAGAGCCATATTTAAAATATATTGCTAGAAAAATTGTTGGAGGCATTTTTGAGGAAAAGTTGGTAAACAGCGTTTTTTAAAAGGATTTGGGTATGCTGATTTCGAATCTGCTGTTTACCAAACCGAATTTTGCATTTTTAGTGCCGAAATCGAAAAACAAAATTGCCGCCACATAAAACATAAAACGCTGATAACTTTACTCCTAGACTCCAAAAGACACATCATATTCTCTATTTTGTAACTGTTGCTATTACTGCCTTAGATGTGTGCCCTATGCATCATGGTCGACATATCTGAGTGTCATTCTGACCACTCGCATGCTAATAACTGTCAATAAATGTTTGTGCATGTCGGGAAACATGATGGCCACCATACAAATTATCGAAATATATTTGTTATCTGATCGAGATTCAGCGATATGGAAATATTCAAGTAAGTATATCATAGTATTTTCTATTTTTTCAATATCAATTTATTTGTGAATCCAATCGTCAGTATTAACAGATAAGGTAATCAAATTGGCAATCTGAATATTCCGACGCCAGTATCATTTATTATGTGTGTCATATGCCAATAAACTTAGCGGGATGAACTGTTTGGTTTAACAACACAGGGCATGAACTCCTGAAAGACGCAACTTTCGATAGGCAGACTTCAAATACAGAGATACTGTGGATAAATAGGTTATCTGTAATATTTGATAATAGTGCAGAAGACAAACTGACTCTTGGCATAAATCCTGCTATGCGGTATACACTATTCATGACAAATAAAGCTGCTACAGAAAAGTGGCGAAATTCCATCAACAAGCTTCGCAATTACAATTCCAATATCGTTCAAAACACATGCTCTGACAAGAAGGGAACATTAAACACAAAACACATGTCACATGCAATAACATGGGCGATAATATGTTATGGGTGTGAATTAGTGGTTAATATTAAGTGGTAATGATCCAATTTAAATTCGAGGTTTCTATGAGACACTGATAAAGCCATAGTTGACATAAACATGTTGATTTAGCAATGGTTTGGATTAGAAATGAATTACAGAATAGCACAGATAAAGGTCATGTACCTGAACGACAGGCATTACAATCATTTGAAAGCCATAACTCATCATTTAAAGGAAAATTGTCATCTTACGTCAGTGACATTTATAAATTATTTGTGTTGCGTGACCGTGCTCATGTTGACATGTACACACAAAATACTAGAGCCTACTAAACATAGTGACATCCCACAGTCGCAATGGGTAAATAGTAATCATGATTCTGAAGATACCACAATCATCCCTGCCTTCAAGAAAGAAGATGGCCAATTCCTAGCAAGTATTCATATAACATTGAACGATCAGATATACAGTCACAGCCTTGGTATAAGCATATTTTATTAAATAGTAATTACATCATTTTTCGGTATACAAGCAGTGTAAAGAGGATTGGAACGAACTATTGATATAAGTCACAGCCTTCATACATAAACACAGACATAACTAAAGAGGCTGTCATAAACTGGATTCCATCTAGTGGTTACATGTTTCTCCGACTGTCAGTTACAATTGGAAGCAGATTATGCAAGAAAAGACTATGCTGAACAAGATTCTCACAGACGAATGAGAGAACGTAATATTGCACAGGATCTTGCAAACGGTGTAACAGGAGGAAAGAAAATGACACCGACGCAAATTGGTCTGGTATCAACATGGCACCAGGAAACTAGATCAAAGCAATTTGAAATATTGTTTCATAGTGCTGGTCACATTGCTAATTACAAATGTAGTCTCAAGGTTTACACTGCACTAAACGAAAATACACTAGAAAATGTGGAAAGTGAATCTGGAATTATAGTACCACTTAATATGATACCATGAATACCTGTTCACATTTAGCTGACAAGATAGACACTCTATATGGTAAAACACATTATCTGCAACACATATTGTTACCTGGCAGAGAGGGTCTGCAGAGGGGGCCGTTCCTGACAGTCTGCTGAATAACATTGACTCATTACAACGGTAATCTTTAATCGTATCAAGCCCGTTAATATAGCTGAAGGCAGCGTTGAACCACACGTTTCGGGTGTAAAAGCAGAGTGGTTCAATAAGATTGATGGGCATTCTGTATCTCTGCAAAACGCAGTTGTAACAAATATTTCATTCATGGTTAATACGGCAAAAGTGTGAGCGAAACCTCACATGGATGGCGTGCAACCAAACGCACAGTATAATGATACACCTAAAACAAAAATCTGGTATGTGCTAATTATACAGGCCCGTGTATACGAGATAGAGACATTGCATACAGTAGTCAAGTGAGTAATCCATGTGGATGAATCACTTAAGCAAGAACATGCCGTACTTATAGTTCACCAAGCGGTCTGTCTACTCCTGTCTAATGGAACTGAAATGGACACTACTCCAGTATCGAAATGTTATAATTTCTAGTTTATGTGGTTTACACACGTCAATGAAAATTCCAAAGATTATGTGACTACATACCCAAGAGTCCGGTTTAGCAGACGTTTGAACAGAAAGTGGACGTTTGGGTCCAATATCAGCAGAAAAGGTAATGACAGACAAGTCGTATGCCAAGGGAGTGATTGCACATAAACAAACCCTGCAGGGTATGTGTAAACTATTGCTTCCACAAGTAATGGTGTACATTGAAGAACATAACCCCGAACTAAAGGACAATCTACTGACTGCTGCCACCTCAGATGAACCACAGGAATGTGATGCACTTGTAAACAATAGTTAGTTCGTACTTGCATCGGATATCTGATGGTCCAAACATGCAATATTGGTGGCAGCACATGACCATGGTTTGTATCCTACTTCCAATTCATTATAGCTCAGCGTGGTGGCTATGTGTGATATGCACCTCTCTCAGCATTTCCGGATATGCTGTCATTCTTCCATTGATATCACTACACTATGCTAGGCTGTGGAGGGTGCACTGTACTTGACAGAGATGAACCAATTCCCTGCAGCAGTCGAGGACGAGTTCAGAAAGGGAAACTTTGCTGTAAGGGAATCCTATAATCGAATCAACCAGATGGATCCCGAGCATAGGCAGAAATGGCTTAATGTAATAGGAAAGAAAACTGGCAGCATCATAGAAATCACGAAAAAGCACCAACGTTGCAAAGTATACTTTTCTAGCAAAGTATACTTTGAGGGAGTAATAATTTATTTTTCCTGAAATGCATTATTTTATATAGAACTAACAACTGCATATATGTGATGATTAAAAGTATGCAACATTATTATACTGAATGTATTACATTATCACAGCCAAAATTGCTGTGATAATGTAATAAATTCAGTATAATAAAAATTAATAAATGTATCCTAAAATTGAAAATTTCTCCATCAAAGTATACTTTGCTATGTTGGTGCAATAGGCTACAGATGGGCATTATCCTATCATATAGTCTCAGAGCATGCATTGCAACAAATGATCACCAGGTGATCGACAGCGTAACAACGGCAGCTCGTATACAACGACACAACAAAGACGAAAGCAAAATGTTATCTCTCCTACAAAGAGTTAATGTATTCACTAGTGACAACACCACAACAGGACTGAAAACTATTGCTGCGAATGACTTGAAAATTGTCAAAATGTAAGACTCTCTGACTGATGAGCGTCTTGGTCTATAACAGCTTTACAAATGTGTGAAAGAACGGATGATAGTCTCCAAAGATGAGCAAACGCAGTGCAAATTTATAGATGTGCTTCACAGATAACAGGCACTGACATCCTCATCTCTGTATGCTGTAGACAAATACACAAAAGGAAAAACATCTACAAATAACACAGATCCCAATGTACTGCAACGTTAATCACCGCATATCGCGGAAGGTAGATGTTTACAAGGAATATATACTTAGATGAATTTATGTACGGTAGTTACAATTCCAATCAATGTGTTTCTATTTTCTGGATTATGCAAATAGCCAAATACAACACTATTCAACGTTCAGTCGGAAAAATCCCCACCACACTTGTAGTCAACCGGGCTGTAGTTACTACAGCCCGATTGAATACAAGCATGTGCGGATTCAGGTGGGGGCGTGTCCGGCGCACGCCCCTTCTAAAATTTGTCGAGTTTAGATTTTAACCAATTTTTGTTCGTGGAAAGATCTGATTATTTCCTTATTTCTCATCAAAAGTATATGTTGTTACCACTCAGTTGAACCGTCTCGTCGAGACGGTTCAACTGAGTGGTAACAACATATACTTTTGATGAGATATAAGAAAAAATGCAGAAAAAATAATCTGAATTTTATGAAAATTGAAATCCACGCCCCCTCTATACATAAATCCTGGATCCGCCCCTAACAAGTGTGGTGGGATGTAGTGTGCTAAGGATCAGGAGCTATGCTGATCACAATAAGCCCCATTTATCCAGGTACAACCACTTATCATAACATAAGCAGTTTGTTTGCTTTGTTTAACTGATGTATGCTAATATAATTAGAGAATTTGTTGGATTCCCATATGTTATATTATAGAAGAAAAAATGTAGTTATCTGCTTTCGTTCCGAAGTTCTAAGCATTTAAATAGGTTTTTTGCGGCCATTTTGTTATTTAGCAATTTGAGTGTTAAATGTCAAAATCCAGCTTGGTAAACAGCATATTCGTTTCAGCACACTCATATCGATTTGAAAAAGTTGTTTACCAACGTTTTCTCAAAAATGCCTCAAGCATTCACATTTTATGAAAACGGCGCCAGTCTACACCACCAGCTGCCACACGAGCAGTACAGCATCATCGCATTGAACTTACCAGTCGCAGGATCCTTATCCGAGGATGGTTGTTCCATAATTATTGTCTGGTAGCTTATGTCAGCTTTCTGTCGCTACGTGCCTGAATTCGACACTGTGGCACGTTCTGTCTTATCTGATACCAAAAAATGTTCGATTGGGTTGAAATCCTGCGACATTGGCGGCCATGGAAGGACTTTCCCATGGTGTTCCTGATCAGAACGTTGCCATGCGTTTTAATGTTGAAAAGCAGAACTATATTACAGCGTGTGTGGCATAACATTGTGGGTATACAGTGAATCCACTCTAAATTGGACACCCTGTGGACCTCACAGGGTGTCAAATTAAGAGTGGTTCCACTGTAAATCAGACATATTACTACTTCACCACAAGTGTGGGCTTTGTGCGATCATGAACGTACATTTATAATGGCGATAAATGGGCAATGAAAAATATCAGGATGAAGCACAATTAACATTTCTTTGTGTCCCGTTTGGAGAGGTTTGTCTGTACATGTATGCAATACAAACTGCAGATGAAACTTGTCACTTTCAGAATGGTGGGTGTGTTGGCAATCACGTCATTTTCTGTAGTCATAGCACATATTTTTTGCAGCTGTACATATCTTGTGTTTATGAATTTGTTAGACTAAGTCTAACAAATTCATAAACACAAGATATGTACAGCATCAATTGCAAAAAAAATGTGCTATGACTACAGAAAATTATATTAAATATGGAATATTGTATAGCTTCGCAATTTGAGATTAGATTATAGTGTGTGGCGCTTTCTTTTGACGTTTAGTATACACTGGACAGCATATCCGACAATACGGGTGTAATGGCCTTTGGTCAGAACGTAGCCATACTGTTGCTACACAGCGTCGCAACAATACAGTAATTCGATTGAATAATGGTATATTTCTGCGATGTTGCTCCATTGGAACTAACATAATGATTGGATTAAGACAAGCGGGACTGGCGGTTGATGCCCACAATGATTTATTGGATTGTCGACCGCCTGTGGGTAGGTCATGTGTCACCAATCCGTACACATAATTTGACAAAAGATAAATCCAAAGTTTAGCTCATTAATATGTGACACCAGACTACAATGCCAAGCCGTATCCTATCCATGAAAGGCTTGACATTGTAAATGTGGATTGCAATGTTTTGCATACAATTGGCGTTCGCCGTGCAATAAGTATATAAGTAATTGTTCACATATTGGATTTTGAAGTAATTAAATGCGAGGGAGCGCACTTAGTTCCTGAAAACGCCTATATGTGAACAATAACTGACGCATAGTTCAGCCTAGTGTACAAAGCAATGTCCCACCCGAGTATTGATTTTCCATTTCATGTCATTAAATATGGTAATATGTAACTTAGTAATAGTTATAGTTCACATGTTAAATTAGAAATTAGTTCATTAGAAATGCAACATGTGAACTATAACTTACTTATTGTTTACCCAGCCCAGTCGCGAAGCTCCACCCCGAAAGCAATTTCCGATCGCTATACTAGTATGTGATTGGCGGTGTGACACGAGAGCGCGTATGTGGGCGGTCATAAGCTTTGCGTCTCGTGAACTGATGACAACACGGCGTAATTTCAGTTCTAAATAGAGCGCTGAACATTTAATGTTTAATTTAATAGATATTGGCAAAAGCATCGAATATTTGCGATTAATCGAGACGAAATGCTGTTATTTCATTGGTCGAGATACTAGGGTAAACAATAAGTGGGGTCAAACGTTGCAATAAGTGAAATAAGTAGAGCACAGTTATGTCTTGAAACACAATTGCTACCCCGCTCCATATACCTCTCGCAAGCGTAGCAATTTAACCCAATATATTTAATGTAACGCATTCAAGAGTGATTTTTGCAATCGGTTATCCGGCGTGTTTGATATGTTAGCGATATAAAACTGTCACAGCTGTATCAATACATTATGAATAAAGAACAAACACATGCAGAAATTGGTTATTTTACTGTGTCAAGGTTTTTATCTGACATTTACATGTATATCTTGTAAATTTGAAAGCTTCATTTCGTTATGTTGAATGTTGAACAACAACTAGAGAAAAGATGACTTCCATGGGAAAATTACTTCCCTGTTCTATTATTGTTGGCAATTGACTAGTTCTAAATCAAATATTATTTGTTTAAAGGTATAGACTATACAGTTTACTAAATTTTGACCTACATGCAACAGGTTTGGGTATGCTCTCCGGTTGCTCACATTTTTTGAATGGGTCAAATTGTAGCTGTAGATTACATATCGGAGGCAAATTATTGTAGCTAAGTGATGTCCAGCGATTGTCTTATAGTTCGTTTGAATTGAACGGGTTATCAAAGTACCGAAAGAACTGCATATATTCTCAAATTGTATGATATTTCCGACGGAAATGTAACAACAACGCTCGACCATGTCCTGTGACTACGGCCGCGGGTTCAAACAGTTCCCGAGTGCCACGGCAAACATTTACACACGGCTGGACATTATCGAACCTTATATTGTCGTACAGGGGAACAGACTTATCGCACGACGGATAATGACCTACATTGGCGCCAACATGTCATAAGCACCGATGGTTCCAGTCACATGTATAGATGGACAATACAGCCTGAATGTTCAAAGTTCGCCACGGGACGGGCGAGGCCAGGTTTAGGGGAAGATACCATACAATAATTCCAGCACAAAAATATTTACACAATTCCCTAACATTTGATTGGTCCGTAGCAAGTCTCTGTCCAAAATTTATATCCCAGTAAACTCCCACGCCGAACTACTTTCAGTAACCGTGAGGCGCAGTTAAAATAATTCTTAAGAAAACGGAAAATAAACACATTTATTGATGAATTTATTTCATATGCTGGAATTTTAAGGAATGAATGGCATTTTTGTGAAATTTATCTGGGATATAAACTTGGAAAAGTCGCGGGAATACTGGACGAGGCCTTCCGGCCTTCGTCCAGTATTCCCGCGACTTTTCCAAGTTTATACCCAGATAAATTCCACAAAAAGGCCATTCATTCCTATAATGACACGCGTGGCGTTAACCAGAAGGTTGCGAGTTTGGGCCTCCCATCAGAAAGTATTTGTTTATATAACATTCATTTAATTTGTGTTTTTATTAGTTTTTGTAATTAGTTTATGTTTTTCTAGGTAAAAAGTCAATAAATAACGGTTTTATTTTCTATTCGCATGCTTCGTTTTCGGAACCGTCCAACATTGCACATTTGGTCACACCTCACCGATTGTTGTCCATCTATACATTGCATGAGCTACACTGATCACACATGCCACAATAATCATTACATATACTTCATTGACATTCATATTTGCGGCTGTGACTGAAGACATGGGTATTATTGGATTTGTGACCAGTGTAGCTCCTGATTCAATTAAATAGCACACTTCTCCTGTAGCCTGATAACGATCAATATTGGAAGCATGACAGGTGGTTTATGGATGGAATGGCGAACGGTACAGATCCTGATCAAACTGTATGGATGCTCGTGATGATCTAGATATACACCAAACCTCATGAACCCCATTTCGCCAGTGGCAGTCAGATACGAGATTTCCCAGTCGGTCTTTGATCTGAGAAATTACCCTGGCCTGACAAATTGCTTGATATGATACTACTGTCTGTTGCACGACACCTGCCCAAATCATACGGCTGAATGAACAAATCAAAAACAATATATTTTTCGATAATATTCAATTATAACAACATTTAAGAATGATAGTTTATTTATTTTTGTGACAATTTATCAAATAATGATTTTATTACGAAAATAAATGATTTGTCTATGGGAAATTTATATGGGAGAAAGCAGATGGAGTAGCTATGGGCGGAGTCAAAACATGAAAATGTTTGGAAATTGACTCCGAAACGTGGCTAGGTAGCTAGATAACAGTCCACTATTTCTGAAATTAGAAAAAAAATCCTATGTCAAATCCCCATAGACATCTTCACTGTGTGAAGATGTCTATGGGAATTTAATATGAGGAAATTGTTTTTTCGTAATAAAATAAATACTGGACCAAATTTCATGAAATAAAAAGAACGTCTGATTTTTAATTATTTATAATATTTAATATTATGAAAAAATAATATTGTTTTCAATGTTTATGTAGCAGTAATATTCGGACAGGTTTCGTAGCTACGTACACTGGTCGTGAACACCTGATATGGCACATTTCTCCAGACACATACACATTTCAGAGGAATACTATGTGTTGGCCGCCGATCATCTCACGATCACTGACCATTCAGACATACAGACTATATACAAAGAGCCACGACCATTGTGAAACCGGACAATGACCATGTGACCTATATATCGAATATTTAGATCATTGAGATTGTAGTACGACTTTTCTATTTACATAATATGTCGCAGTTACATTTTCTAGACTATCAAATACCTGTGTAAAAATTGATTACCTGCATAAAGCAATACTAGTTACGAGTAAGAATCACATTTTCGTCCCAGTGCTATGCAGACAATGGGATATACATGAAGTTATATAAGGTAAGTTAACGATTGGATTATTCGTCTTACAATGTCATAGAGTTGAACCTCTCTAAACCAGACACCAAGAAAACACATGTGATCTTATTTTTGATGAGTTTCTTGGTCATTAATATCATGTGATAATGTCTTTTTCGTGATCACATAGCACACAACAATGTCTCAGAATGATAAAATGCCTGATTTACACTGAAACCTCACAGGGTGTCCGGTTTAGAGAGGTTTCACTGTACGTATAGTTTTGGTAGAGTGATTTATTGTGTCTACTCGACAATAATGTATCTAGTATCTAAAGGTAGTTACAATACCAATATCTTGCTCGCCCGGGAGTTTGATACATTAATTGTATTTGTCTAATGTATGTCGACTGTCTAATTCCAATGTTTATCAATTAAATGCAAGTGTCATAAGTGGGGGCCAGAAACATTTGTTTCCTATAGAACCGATACGACTGGTTGCTTTTGGACGTCAAATATCCCCACACACGTTTGTTGTTGTTCAATTCGCGTCTCTGGAGAGGTGTTTCTTTCTAATTCCCCGTGCATGCGACCCACAACCGTGTCCATGAAAGACTTTGACAGTTGCATTAATTTCAGATATTAAATTAAGTAATACAACTAGGAACCGAAACACTAATTGTCATTAGATTATTCTGTCACGCTGTCGATGCCACCAATCCCAGAATGCAGTACTTCCCGGGGACTGTCAATTCCAGCATTCATTAGTATTCCGCGGACACGCTGCTGGACTATTTTCAGCGATAATCCATAACAGTGATCGGCCATTATCGGCTGTGGGCTTACATCCAAGCCTTTGTGATTGCATTTCGGTACAGTGGGGTCAGCGTGTAAGTGCACGCACGAACGAACACGACAGGTTGGTTCCAACCTGTCGTGTTCGTTCGTGTGTGCACTTACACGCTGACCCCAATGTATCTGCTGCAGTGCGCCAACGACTGAAAAGAACGACTGAAAACAAGACCTTACAGAATGTGGATCAATTGTAGATTCTAATGATCCTCACACTCATGGATTGTTACTGTGTACATACTACTTTGACTGGCAAATGGCAACTGACGAACAGACTGCGCAGATTGATCAGGGGCTACGCTGATCGCAAACTTCGGTATGTCCCGTTGGTTTTGGCTGCCCATATTTTGTGTCATTCCTTCAGACTCAAAATGTCATCGGTGTCTAACATGATTACAACATTTCGACGTTTTCAACCAGTGCAGCAGAGAGGAAAACTAGAGCACCAACACAGTCGGATATGCCGCAAATTAAATTACTACTGTCATTCGTATACCGTCCCCTACATCACTGCAAAGCCGCATATAGCGCGTACCGCATATATAGCACAACTGTGAGCGTTATGCGGTGATTTCCAACGCTTAAAGAACATGATGAGGTATATGCGGCAGTGTGCGCCGCATAAAGCGCACGTTAGTTATACGTATATGACGCATAAGGCTCACATCAGTTGTGCTGTATGCGGCGCGCGCTATATTTATAGGTTATTTGGTTTGTATGTGGATATATGCACCGTAGCATGCGATATTGCGCTACTGTACGCGGCGCGGCGGAACGAGTGGCATATATCCACACTCACATCAAACAACCATTTTATCATATACGTAAATCACTCGCAAATTATATGCTCCTTAAAAGTTATACAAAATATAAATAAAATATACAAATTAGTGGTGGTGAAGGAACTATTTTACGAGGTGAAACGTAGTTCCGGCACTAGTGCAGTTTACACTCGAAATCTTTGAGATTTATGTTAATGTATTAGCAACTGTAAAATCTATGCCGAAAACCCAACCCCGAGCAGCGGTTTCGACACGCTGTAATGCGTTGTATAGACAAGTTCCAATTGTCTGTATCGCGTGGCTTTTTGTTGCAATGATGGCGAATGGGAGTTGTGTACCTTTCTAAGTACATGTACTATTATATTTACACCGGGCACATTTGAATTGTTGTGTACATTGTGTAGAAAGGTGTTTTATGTATACATGTATACCAACAATAGTTGACCATCCAAGACACGCTAGAATCACCTGTGTTTAAAACATGAGAAATGAGTCGCATACGGTGTACATGTAGAGGAGAACTAATTCGCATGTTGAAAACGAGTAAATGCGATAAACTCCATTTCGGCAGCCACATTAGCCGTATATTGATTGCTGCCAAGAGATTTCCGTCTGGTGTGCATATTAAGGATTAGAATATCCCTTAATTGCGCAAGTTTGATTGGTGCCTTTCAAAATGTCATCCAAAAATAGCTTCGCTTCAGGACTTGTCGGTATACGCTGATGATGGAGCGGTTAGGAGCGGCCGCACTGGCTTGTTAACCCTTAGACCGCTACACACAACAATTGTCGTCTGCTCTTTTATATCTTGCCTTATTTCTTAATAAAAACATGTTTTGACAGCACTTCAGAATCATTTTCAATGGAAATGATTCTGAAGTGCTGTCACAGCATGTTGTAAAGTATTATACAGTGCTGTGAAAGCATGTTTTTGAGGATAACAATGGAAAATAGAAAATTTCATATGAAATGGAAACGAGTTTGAGATTCTGTTTATCACATGACTTCGCTATTTTCTCATCCAGTTGAAATTTCCACCGAGACCAATTGTCTTAATGCTAGCAAAATATATATTATAAATATGTCATTTGATACAAGTACAGTCTTTAGAGGAGATGTACACGAGATGCACGGACCTGAGGAAAATCATATTCACCGAGGCCGAATGCCGAGGTTTTTAATATCACTTTTCGAAGGTGACTAAATATCGTGTACACAGACCATGATAGTGACCAGATTGTTGACACTCTGATTGCTTGAAATTGCCAATCATATAATAATGTAGGTTGTACTAATGGTAGTGCTCTAACTGAATCACCGATGCTGCTAATGGTGTTTAAAATATGATGACGTCAACGTCAATACGTCGTTGCTTTGTCGAGCCATAAGGGCCGTCATTTGGAACATCTGCATATGTTGGTTTTGACATATCTTAAGGCTTTGGCGCATATTATCAATACGTACGTATGGTGATGCGGCCAGCCAATCAAATTCGCTGCAGGTGCTATTACACGTGTGTCATACCAAACTTATGAAATGGGTTACAACACGTCATAACAAGGATTTGTAGATTTATATTGTTTATTATTTCACACAAATTAGCGTTACATGTACGTTCCACAAATTGTGCTCGCCTGTACGACAGTATCAGAGTAATCATCCAATCACGGATGTATTTATCATAGTTTGTGGAAGTATACCATTGAATGCAATATAAACTCCCACGACGTATTAGCATGCAATTCTATTTAATGACCTTGTAGTTTGAACAAATAAATGCGGCATGGAGAATCTCACACCGGAAGTCAGTGTGTGGACATCAGACATCAATGGACTAGGGAGTGGACATTAGATGTCCATGAGTCTGTAAATGGTGTCGCTTCTAACCGGTTGTTGAGCATTCATGGCCAGTGTAGCCCCAGTAGCAGATTTCACCAAAATTGCAAGGTTTACTTATCTTGATAAGTTCATTTTGAGGGAGAAATGTCAATTTCAGGATGAATTTATTAATTTTTATTTAATGAAACAAAATATTTTGTGACCAAATTATTATACTCAATTTATTACATTATCACAGCCAGATCGGCTGTGATAATGTAATAAATTCAGTATAATAATTATGAACACGTTTAATCATCAAATATATGCAGTCGTTAGTTCTATATGATATAGTGCATTTCGGGAAAAATAAATGATTATTCCCTCAAAGTATACTTAGCTAGATAGGTATGCTGATCAGACTATGCGGATGCACATGCTGATCTGGATCTACACTGCCCCCATATTCCCAGTCTCAGCCACATATACGTTAGCCAGTGTCAGTATTAACCATATTAAGACGTACTTCAAGGTACATGCCCACTCAGTAGACACAACATGTTCTGCATATCAGATACATCATCTTAGACATTTTATGGCAAAATAAACATTAATTCACCATTACCCCACTTATTGATTGGCACTATTATACACTCGTAATGTTTTGAACTGTTGCAATAGTGACACAATTATACACTTATTTAGTTCTTATAAAGGACAGTTTGTGCCTACTGTGTGGGCATGTACCTTTTAAATAGAGGATATTACATGTGGGACGTTTAACGAGTTTACTGATTCTATAAGAAACGATGATATATGCTGCTAAATAGTGTATTAAACCAATTATATGTATTGGATAACGGCAATAATACATTGATGCTGTACTGATCACACATCATGGTTTCTGTCGCTGTCCCATTGATATATTTATTACACTAGTGTATTATGCGAGTGTTTAATATTACGTTTTATTGCATATAGAAATACCAATTTATGTAATACAACTTGTGAGGTGTGTAAATTGTATTTTACAACACATACATACGAGGAACGATATTTCTTTCAAATACACCAGGGACCGGTTGCTCAAAGCGTCTGTTAGCTTAACAGACTGTTAAGTCCTTAGCATTGCTGAGATTTTGAGCAACCGGACCCAGGCCGTTATAGGAATACTTCCTTTTGTAAATGAAAGAATCATTGATTTCCGCGAATATCTGCCTCTCTCGACTAGCTGAATACCGTCTTTTGTGCTCCGTTATATTGATTCCCGCGCTCATATTAGTTGTAATTATTCTGACCGAGAAATGTGCCAGGGTATTCTATGGGAGCGTCCTGGTGCCGATGCTGAAACATTTGTATCTCCTAAGTCCCAATTATAAGATACTAGGTCCTAAATAGGAGATATTATCTCGTAAGTATGACTTATTTTCTCCTAATTAGGATTTAGTATCTCATAATTAGGAGTTACTACAGTCGAACCAGTGTAAACGTCCATCTCCAAATAGCAATCACCTGGCCACACTTTTGTGTCCCAATGGCACAATTACTATATAAATGACCCTGCGAATAAATACCACCTGTGAACAAAGGCCAGATTTTTCACTTCCCATGGCTGGCCTTTATTCACAGGTTTGACTGTATCTCCTAATTTTATGTTAGTATCTCCAAATTTATGAGTTAGTATCAATCCTAATTAGGAATTATTATATCCTAATTAGGAGTTACTGTTACTATCTCCTAAATAGGATTTAGTATCTCATAATTAGGAGATAAAACTATTCAGCATCTGACACCAGTAGCCGATTTCGTCAAAATTGCAAAGCATACTTATCTAGCAAGGTATACTTTGAGGGAGTAATCATTTATTTTTCCCGAAATGCATTATGTCATATAGTACTAACGACTGCATATATTTCATGAGATTAAAAGTATGCAGAATTATTATACTGAATGTATTACATTATCACAGCCAAAATGGCTGTGATAATGTAATAAATTCAGTATAATAAAACATTATCCTTAAATTGAAAATTTCTCCCTCAACGTATACTTTGCTAGATAAGTATACTTTGCCATGTTGATGAAATAGGCTACATGACGCTTCCATAGTATTCAGCGGCTTGGCCGTAGGGCATCATTTTTGCCACAGATAATTCCAGGTTTTAAATTGCGAAACGTCGTTCCGCGAAGTACGAGAAAATGGCATTGATGATTTTCGATTTACGTAATTATCCGGGAGTTCCCGAGTGTTAGCGTAATTGGGAATTATCCGAAATTGGTGTCTAAACTTAGCAATATATTTTGTAAATGATACTGAAAGTTGACTAACATATCAGAGCACATGCGTAATTACGGCTACGTCTACCACACACTCCCACGAGTCTGTCAGCAGGACATTGGGAGTGCCTTCTGGTTCTGTTGTGACAGTGTCGACATTGGCGTCAACATAAATGGGTAACCGTATTCCGCTGTCCATTAATTGAACGCAAAGCAGATATTCAAATAACTAAGAGCGTTATTCGATCCTAAATAAGTAACATTTACCCTTTCATCCCTAAGTAGTTGGAATGGGTTTTGATGATATGTTAATCTTGCAGCCAATCCATTCATCACAAAATGATTTTCAGACTAGTTCATTTATGAAAAGGGGGTATTGTTTGGTCTCAAAAATATGAAAATTAATTTCAAAAAGTGCAGATCCTGATGAGACGGCTCGTTACGAGCCGGCTCATCTGGATCGGCACTGTTTGCATAAACCAATATAGCGGGCTTACGGGTTCAATGATAGGCGCCAATCGTTCCGGCGGCATATGCTTCAATTTAAAACGTGTGCGTTTACGTTTAAACATCGTAATATTGGTTATATATGTGTTAAATCGTAAGTTTTGCGCCATTCTCGACACTCCCCACACAGAACCGGATAAATCATTCCACGATACTGCCAACAGTACCATGTGAGTGTTTGGCAACCCTGAAATAATCGATAAGACGGAACATCCCATGCACCGGCTCAAGCCGGCACTGAAGCCTTACATGTTCCAATCTCCTTTCTCCCTGGCGTCTGACGAGATTTCCTCCCAAAACTGACAGAATGTATTATACGGAGTAATCGACAGTCGTAGACCATGTGCCTATGCGACCAACATACATGTAGGCCAATATTTGAGCAGTCTGAACAAGGTGTAGTTTTTCCAGGAGACTCAATTGTTTCCGGTCAGTGAAGTACTATTTTAGCTACTAACATGTGCATCCAATTGTGATTCGATTCAATGCGCAGAATATCAGCATTTCTACAACTGTGTTTCACGAAACCTGCCCAAATTTTACGGCTATAGAGAAAATGCAAATAATTTTTTTTTTATAATATTAAAATTTATCAAAATTTAAGAATGAGCCTTCTTTTTATTTCGTGAAATTTGGTAAAATATTGATTGTATTACGAAATATTAATTTCATGATATACCTACCCATGAAATACATAGCTATGCGATGTAAATACAAGTAATAAGTTCTCATCGATGAAATAAACTACTTCCGGTGAAAATACGACTACTTCCGCTATCTATATTCATAACGCGCCGCACCTGCAGTGCCGGCTGCAAATACACATTCATTACCGTATACAGTCTAAAAAACTGCTAATTTCCATGGAGCGGTATAAAATCAATTCGTGGTGTGAAATGTCCATATGTCACTCGTGCCGTTAGGCACGAGTGACATATGGACATTTCACACCACTCGATGAACATATAAGTCATATTCGTTGCAAAAATATGAATATCCTTTATGTCTTTAGGAAGTTAACATGGGGGAAAAGAAAGCGGGGAAGCTAAGGGAGGAGCCAGAAAACGAAACAATTTGCAACTTGACTCCGAAATCTAGCTAGATAGCTTCGCATTCATCTAAGTAAGAAAACAAAAGTTATTTTTTGATAATCGGTCCGCTATTTCTGAAAATAGAAAAACAATTCCCGAGTTAATTCCCCATTTACATCTTCACTATGTGGATATAACATGGGGTATAGTTTTGTCGTAATAAAACCAATATTGGACCATTTCACATAATACAAAGAAGGCTCATTCCTAAATTTTTATAAAATTTAAAATTATCAAAATTTTGCATGGTTTATATAGCCGTAAAATTTGGGCATATTTCGTGAAACAGACAGTAGTCCCAATGTCCTCAGCTCTCACTTAATATCACGTCTTACTGTCTGTTTCACGAAACCTGCCCAAAATGTACAGCCATATAAACAATGCAAACACAGTATTTGTTTCGATAATGTTAAATTAAGAAATTTTAAGAATGAGCTTTATTTTTATTTCGTGAAAGTTGGTCCAATATTGATTTTATTACCAAAATACAATTTTTTGAAGATGTCTATGGATATTTAACATGGGGAAATCTTTCTCATTTCAGAAATAGTGGACCGATTTTCAAAATTTATCTTTTGTTTTCAGAATCAATTTCCACAATTTTTCGTTTTTTGACTCCTTCAGGTTCTCCACCACTTTTATTCCCCATATTAAATTCCCATATAGAACTCATTTTCGTAATAAAATCAATATTGGACCAAATTTCACGAAAAAAAAAGTAGGCTCATTTTTAAATTATACTATAATTTAATATTATCGAAAGAAATATTGTTTTTGCATTGTTTATATGGCCGTAGAATTTGGGCAGATATCGTGAAACAGACAGTAGTACATGGTGCAATGGTGCAACATCATAGTGCAACTCATCGGTAATAAACATGGGATATTTATCCCTCTTCTTTCCCAGACAAAATTTACTTCTCTTAACCCTTTCACCCCTAAGTAACTGGAATGGGCTGCGATATGTTAATTTTGCAACAAATCCAATCATCGCAAAATGATTTTAAGACTATTCCATTTATAAAAAGGGGGTATTTGTTGTTCTCAAAAATATGAAAATTACTTTCAAACAGTGCAGATCCTAATGAGACGGCTCGTTACGAGCCGTCTCATCTGGATCTGCACTGTTTGCATAAACCGATAGAGCGGGATTTCGGGTTTAAAGGGTTAATACTACATACAAGTCGGCCATAGCTACACCTCACAGATCTCAAACACTTTATTAGTAACCCAATTTCAAATAGACCGTCTACGCTGATTCAGTTATCCCTTAGCTTTTGGTGGGACGTTAAACCCATCACGTTTCATCTGTACACTAAGTGGTGGTTGTAGGTGTGGTATGGGTGTCTGGCACTTAATCACGTTATCCTTTGTGTATAGTGGAACCTCCCTAAACCGAACACAGAGAAATGCTAAGTTGTGCTTAACTTTGATAGGTTTAATTACCATTTATCTCCGATGTTAATGTCTGTTCGTGATCACAAACCGCTCACACGTGTCTTAGAGTTGCATGTTACAGTGGAACCTCTCTAAACCAGGACACCCTGGAAACCTCCCAGGGTGTCCGGTAGAGAGGTTCCACTGTATATTCAGCGCTGAACGGACAGTCTGACATCCCAGTCACATGTCTGCACAATATTGCATCACATGATGAAATAATACTGCAAACGTCATTGTCTGTATCATACTGTCTATGCTTTTATGTAATTGTGTATGTTTATTTATCTCACCCTGTGAAGAATGATTAAGCTGGTTCTGCACAAAGTTACATGCTGGCATTAAAGGTACATGCCCACTCAGTACATGTAGGCACAAACTGTTCTTCATATAATTATTTTTCGATGTGCAATGATCGTACTTTATAATCTGTCGAAAATAGTATGTGTTCAGGTGACGCATTTAATTAGTAGAAATAATTAAAAAATAGCATGCCTCATTAGCATATGAAAATAGCCTGATACCACCGTGAGTCACTATCAGCATGAACAGTAAAATAAATATTACGAAATGATTATATGACTATACATGTAGCAGGCACTCGTAATTATTAGAACTGGTGGAATAGTGTTATTTAATTTGTATAATGAACATTTTGTGGGCATGTACCTTTAAACTCGTTCTTGAAACGAGACTACATATTAGCCCAAAATACAATAAAACTGGAAATATATTTACGCTAAACCGACAATATATGTAGTAAAAACGCAGAATCTGCCACAGCAGCTATCACAGACAACTATTCACGCTCATGTATAGCTACACGGGCGGCTGCAGCGTCCTCAGCCCGGCACAAAGGTTCCTCCATTATTGTCGGTTTAGCGCAATGTATATTGACACCGTACACCCCAAGAGAGGGCAAGAGTGGGCATAAACTAACATAAAATGAACACAAACCCACTCAATCACAAATGAACCACTAATAAAACATATTTCCCAATTGAAAATAGTAACCATTGGAATGCTGGGAAAACACATGTTGTCTGCTGATGTTCTATATTTTGCCTTCTTTCTCAATAACAAAAACATGGTTTGACAGCCCTTTATAATCATTTCCATAGAAAATGATTATAAAGTGTTGTAAAAGCATGTATTTGATGAGGAAAATGGAAAATAAAACATAAACAGCAGACGACAAGATATAATTCATCAGTATAAGGGTCAATACACAGAATCGGGTTCGTTTGAAACTGGTTAAGGACCAACTATATACCTGATCATCGTTTGATTCAAAGATAATTGCTTTCGTAAATGCGATGGAATATATGTATAACATATATGTGAACACTGCCTCTTTACTGTATCCTATACGGCACATGGGGTGGCCAAGTCGGCCATCTTTGTGTGTTCCAGCCATCAGCCAGTTTCACATGTTCTGCCGTTTGAAAAAGAACTCAAAATGTGAAGCAGAACATATGATATAATGTAGCTAATCATGCAGAAACGCCAGGAGAATAGACTCCTATCAATTATATTTCATCAAACTGTAAAATATGTCAGTTATCTGGACAGGTTTGTTATTGTGTTTTTAACAACATGAACCACCATTATAAATAGCTTTATACACATAAAATATCACAGTGTATCACTTTTACCTGGAAAACCACACAACACATACCATATATTCCCACTACTGTACTTAGCTATCAAATCCATTGACACGTAAGCAGTTACCTGAGTGTATTTTCCCCGGTGTCTACTCACCTATTATGCGAGTAAATATGGCTTTACCAATGGGTAACGTGTACAGTTACATATGATGTGCACTAGATTGGAAAGTTTACACGTTGAAATTTGTTTTGAGATTGATGGGAGAAATGCTCAGATATCTTGTCTTTTGTATAGTTTGCTGGCATAATATTTATAGCTTGCCGTTCTCATATCTGTCTATTATGTATTGCACCAAATGTTATTTGGTTTACTGTCATATTATTTGCTGTATGTGTCAAACGCACGAACTGGTGACACTGTACGATGGCTTGTAGATACAAAGATGGCGGAGATGGCAACTCCATGCTCCATATAGTCTACATTAACACAACAATATCTATATATTACCTAATTTACCTTAACGCGGTCTCCTGGTCAGAAACCTCCGCATCATATCGATTTAAACAATATTTTATTTCATTCATTTGTGTAGCGTTCGCTTGAGGACAGCCCGATAAACAAGGTGCATGATCACGTGGTTATAACAACAACAACAGTGGCTGAAAGTGTTGAAATCTTGCCCACTCCAAAGTAAGTATTATTTGATATTTTCATTAATATGAAACGGATCTTTATGAAATATGGCACAGCAAACGCGTTTTCATGAACGGCATTTGGTCGTCCAGGGAGTTATGCACATACCTATGTCGTTTTTGTCTACCGACACGGAAATAGATTCTTCGCAAAAGCGACATAAGTTTGGGCCAACGTACAGAGACCACCAAATGCAGCTTAACAAGACGCGTTTGATGCGCCATATTTCATCAAAATACGTTACGTAATAAGGACACTATAAAAGAATACATACTTTGAATCGGATGGATTCTGGAAGTTTCAGTACTTGTTGTTGTTGTTAGTACCACGTGATCATACACCTTGATAAAGTATTTCAGTATACTTTCAAAGCCTCGGTGGGCACGACATGCTGTCCGCGGCCACCTAGTTACATGTACATGCATAACATTAGTACATGAACAGATAAGTACAACGTAGGATAAGAAAACAAGCTTTATGAAAGCTGATATGAATTCCTCTCCAAGAATAGTCTCTACATCATATTGATCAGCATTGTCCGGGAAATTCTGAGATATATACCACTCCGAGATTTCCATATCAACCATGATTTATCTGTATTATTGTATAGTATTCACGTGTATGTACATGTATGACATCGTACTGTTTTGTTTATAACTGCAATATTTGCGGCCTATAGTTGTTTACATGCGACATAATGTGGCGTTCTATACAATCTAATATCATTCTATTCATGTGTTCAGTATATTCTCATCTGCCGACGGCATATAACGATTAACACAGAACCTGCATATTTTAATCACGATATTGTACACAGTGTCACGTTATCAGACACCCTGCTCTACCTGGCGTACGCATTCATGACATTCTATACCCAATACTCGTGTTGTATACGGGCGTGTGTGGTTAAACTTAATGACGGGTAGATTCGTTAAACATTGTGTTTTATTTACTACCCAGGACGGGATATGTGGGTAGATGACTTACACCACGCTTCTGTTTTGGATCATACTTATTCTTATAACATGCAAGGTATGTTTCAGTGTCAACATATACGTCATGGCAGGTGTTCTCTGTCTGTTTAGTCTTCATTTTAAAGGGGCATATCGGGACTCACAACAAAATATCCTGATAATTCAGGGCTCCAGATAAGGAATTAGTAATTGAGTATTGTCACTCCATCATTTCTGAAGTAATTGGGTATTTCAAAATGTTAATTGTGTAAAACAATTGTGTAATTGTGTCACACTACTGTTTACACGTCAACCGACCGCACTTATGGAATAGTTTGCTTCTAAATGAAAACACATCTTGGTAATATGAAACGGATATTTACATCTACCCGTCATTAAGTTTAACCACACACGCCCGTATACAACACGAATATACCAAGATGTGTTTTCATGGAAAACTAAGAAAATATGCTATATTTGTGGTCTGTTTATTGTTTTCTGTAGCATGATACACATATCACAAATTGTTAATTGCTTTTTGATACTCATTACTTCTGATTTCAATTGGGTTTTTGGCAATTTTAATTGGGTATTTACGCAAATACGCACCTTATCTGGAGCTCTGTGATATGTCCCTTTTAACAGATTGTGAACTTCATTAGATCGTTATAAACAACGGGCAGCTCACAGATCGATGCTGATGGGTGGCTTTGGTTTGTTTTTGTGTTACAAAGATTATGAAACTTCAAGTTAATTCCTTCCATTCTACGCCCCGTAGAGACGAACATTAAGGACGCTGATGATCGTCTCTATGCGACGTAGACATGAAATACACGCACTAGCGGTTTTTGACGTAGTAACTGTTATATATATGTATTAAAATATTTGCGAACAGTAACTCTAGCAATCTACTCCCGTACCGTCAGTAGCCAGATCTGGCTACGGACGGTACGGAAGTAGATTGCTAGAGTTACTGTTCGCTACTAATTTCTGTCTACGGGCTGTATGTGCGTAGATTGCAGGATTTACTGTTCGCACCTAATGTCTATCTACGAACGGTACGGGAGTAGATTGTAAGAGCGACTGCTCGCAATTAATTTCTAGCTATATATATACGGGCGGTATGGGAGTAGATTGTAGGAGTTACTGTTCGCAACTAATTACTGGCTACGAACGGTACGAGAATAGAATGTAAGAGTGACTGATCGCAACTAATATTAACATTAGCATACATGTATGCATGCAAACTGCGGAATTCTCATTCCATTTGAATATACTTTCACACACGTGGGTGGATATATATGCTTTTCAGATTTTGTGTTGGTCACGTTAAGTCGTTCAGACATATTTGTCAGATTATAACGTATTTATTGACGGATCCATGTATTGCCATTGGACGCAGTTTTACTGCTGTACTCAAAATCGACAATTCACCGGTGCACAAAGAAATACACACTACAAAGTATTGATGTATGTGTAAGATAAGCTTAGTGGGACAAACATGAGAAAAATACTGACCCGTCTACCTGTACACGCAACCCTAGTTCATTGTCGTCTGCTGTTTGTGTATTTTTCTCATTTTGTTTCACTAAAAACATGGGTTGGCAGAACTTCAGAATCATTTCCATTGGAAATGATTCTGAAGTGCTGCCAATCCATGTTTTTAATGGGAAAAAAAGACAAAATATGAAACAACAGCAGACGACCGTTTTCGTTTCTAGCATTTCAAGGGTTCAAAACCAATGATACATGTGCACACATCATGCGTTTTGTCTGTTAGAGCCTTGACAGCTCATTAGAATCATTTCCATGATTCTGACGAGAATCTAAAGTGCTCCCCAACCATGTTTTTGATGTGAGAAATGGACAATAAAAAACAGCAGATGACAAATGTATTTCAGCATTGTAAGGGTTTTATATGGACGACAATTGTTTTGAAAGCACTTGAGCAGCCATATAACCGACAGTGCATATTTACTTTGAATTTCTGATGGTATCTGTTTTCATGTTGCTTCGGCTATTGAGCTCACGTCATGAACTGCTCGATTATACAGTGTACAATGTATAATAATGCTTGAAAACAAATCGTTGAGAGTTAAAGGGACATATCAGGGTTTGTTAAAAAATACCATAAAAATAAAAACGTGTTTTCATCCTGGCACTGTGTAAAGTGGTTTAATTGAAGTTATATGAAGACACTATGATCACTGGGTTGCGTTCAACAAGATAGAACATCAGTAGCCGATTTCATCAACATTGCAAAGTATACTTATCTAGCAAAGTATACTTTGAGGGAGAAATAATTTATTTTTCCCGAAAAGCATTATTTCATATAGAACTAACGACTGCATATATTTGATGATTAAAAGTATGCAAAATTATTATACTGTATGTATTACATTATCACAGCCATAATGGCTGTGATAATGTAATAAATTCAGTATAATAAAAATTAATAAATTTATCCTAAAATTGAAAATTTCTCTCTCAAAGTATACTTTGCAATGTTGGTGAAATAGGCTAATGATACGTATATACCGATATCGGTGAACATTGAAACAACCAGTGTTCTTAGTATCATCATACATCTTTAAGTGAACCACTTTACACAGGACCATGATGAAATCACCTTTATTATTTTTTATATTATTCTTTTCAAAATATCCGGATAAAAAAAAAATCATCGGTCCTAGTATCGTCATATATCTCCTAATAAACCACGTTACACAGGGCCTTGATGAAAACACGTTTGTATTTGTTATAGTATTTTTGTTTAAATCCTGATAGGCCCCTTTGAACAAACGACATCAAGTGGTGTTTTCGAATATAATCCTCGCAGGAAACAGTCAGTCTTTCGGTTACACATTTTCGTTAATAAGCGACGTTTTCATTAACTGAATGTTGACCAGCGTATGCCCTAATCAGACTGATTAGGACTTACGCTGGTGGCAAATATTATCATGACTCCGTTTTTCGATCGGCGTCCCAAATGGGACTAGCTGTTTTCCCACCGACTCGGGAGGTTTGTTGATATTGGTTTCCATAGTGTCCGATCGATAATTGCGTGCTGTACCGTAAAGGCGAGCCGGTAATCGATAGAGAATGATCTTTTTAATATAAGGATCTGTATCTTATACAAACATAGAATGTAAATAGTATCGACTGTCCATGTTTCTTGGTAAAAGATACTCAGCAACAACGTGACAGCCGGAACATTCGGGTTAACACCAGCACCAGGCCTCGACAAATCCACTTGTCCGCTTGTATTGACGAGTGAATTTTCGATCTGGACGAGTGAAAATTTAATGCAATGATGTGGGAAACATACAACAATATTAGGGTCTGCCTAATTTTCTGCTCGTCCAGAATGGATTTCAAGTCGTAACGAGTTGAAATTCAATCTGGACGAGAGGAAAATTAAAGATTTGTCGAGGCCTGCAGAACGGTACAAGTACGAGTGAAAATTTAATGCAATGATGTGGGAAACATACAAAAATATTTTGGTCTGCCTAATTTTCTGCTCGTCCAGAATGGATTTCAAGTCGTAACGAGTTGAAATTCAATCTGGACGAGAGGAAAATTAAAGATTTGTCGAGGCCTGCAGAACGGTACAAATACGGACTATTATATATGTTCAAATGGTGGCATGTGTCGACACAGATATATACATTTTTATAGTTCACTAAGGCAATAGTTTGACAGTAGTGTGCTCCACTTATTTCACATATTGCAACGCTTAACGCCAATTAGTTACATATTACCAGATTTAATGATTTAGAACTGTTCGACAGGAATTGGAAGATCAATACGCGGATGGGACATTGAATTGTACACTTGGCTTAAGTTTAAATATGTTATTCTTCACATTCTGGATTTTTCAGGAACTAAATGCTGCGGTAGCTATCGCTCCCTCGCATTTAATGCCTTAAAAATCCAATATCTGCACAATATTACATATATATATACAACAACGACAGGCTATACATATTATGCCCGCTAACTATACAAAATACGAGATATCTGAGCATTACTCCCATCAATCTCAAAATAAATGTTGATGTGCAAACTTTTCAATCTGATGCACAGCCTAAGTTAGTGCACACGTTACCCGTAAAGCCATATTTACTCGCATAGTAGGTGATTAGACAAAGTGATACATTGTGCGACTTCCTGTGTATAAGGCTACTTATAATGGTGGTTCATGTTGTTAAAAACACAGACACAAACTTGTACAGAAAACTGACATAGTTTACAGTTTGGTGTAATATAATTAATAGGAGTCCGTTCTCCTGGCTTTTTACATGTGATTTATTAGCTACATTATATCACATGTTCTACTTCACATAGTTCTTTGTCAAACGGCAGAACAGGTGAAAGTGGCTGATGGCTGGAACATAGAAAGATGGCCGACTTGAACCCTCCATGTGCCATATAGGATACAGTAACGATGTAGTTTTCACATATATGTCAAATATATATTCTATCACATTTACAAAACAATTATCTTTTAATCATACGATGGTCAAGTATAGAACGGGGGTTCGTTTCACTAAACTTCGTACGACGAAAATGTTCGTAAGTGCAAAATTATGATAGTCTGGAATTTTCACATTAACAATGTTTTATTGTAAACAATTATTGAATTTACATTTATTGAACATGTGCTGCATATGCAGCATATGCTCAATAAATATAAATTTGCATTTACGAACATTTTAGTTCGTACGATGTTTAGTGAAACGGGCCCCTGGTCTATAAGCATGTTTGGTCAGTTGTGCATATGTGACTGTGACCGGAGAAATAGCTCTTATGTGAGTGATTTTCATATTTATATAACAAAAGCACCCACTTTTCATAAATGGTCTAATCTGAAAATCATTTTGTTACGATTAGCTTGGTCGGAAAATTAGCATACCACAGTCCATTCCAGTTACTTAGGGGTGAACTGGTTTAAACGTAAATTTGGAAATACTACGTTTTCAGAATTCCTAAGTAATGTCATTGAATTATAGGTATGTATTCAGAGCAACCTTTGGTATACGATGTAATTTTACATGATATCATTACATACAATGGAACCCCTCTAAACCGGACACTCGGGAAAATATACTGGATGTTTACCTGTTTTGCCGTTATTTATCTCTGGTTACAATGTCTTTTCATGATTGCAAAACACTAGAATGTTTCATGAAGTGCTCACACGTCTGATGTGGAACCCCTCTAAACCGGACACTCGGGAAAATATAGATGTTTACCTTATACGTGTTACGCTGGTATGTATCTCTGATTACAATGACTGTTCATGATTGCAAAACACTACAATGTGTCTCGTGAAGTGCTCACATGTCTGATTTACAGTGGAACATCTCCAAACCGGACACCCTGGGGACCTCCCAGGATGTCCGGTTTGGAGAGGTTCCATTGTATGTCTATTGCCATCTCCGTCGATAATGCATGTTCGTGATCGCAAACCACACATACCTGTTGAGGTGTGCATGTACCTGTAGCCGATTTCATCAAAATTGCAAAGTATACTTTCCTAGCAAAGTATACTTTGAGGGAGCAATCATTGATTTTTCCGAAATGCATTATTTCATGCAGAACTAACGATTGCATATATTTGATAATTAATTAAAACTATGCAGAATTATTATACTGAATTTATTACATTATCACAGCCATAATGGCTGTGATAATGTAATAAATTCAGTATAATAACAATTTATAAATTTATTCTAAAATTGAAAATTTCTCCCTCAAAGTATTCTTTGCTAGGAAAGTATACTTTGCAATGTTGGTGAAATCGGCTACTGATTTACAGCGGAGCCTCTCTAAACGGGACGCCCTGGTTACCTCTCAGGGTCTCCAATTTGGAGAGGTTCCATAGTATATAGTGTACATACAACTCAGATTGCGTTTCCCGGGCATGGAAGGTATTCGAAGCAATTCCCATCCTTAAATGTAAGCCTTATCGAATCGAATCGAATAGATTGAGTTGTCGTACAGATTGGCGTGGGTCCGCAGTAGTCACACTGACATTGTCCCAGGTTTTGTCGGAGCACTGGCCATTTTCATTTACTTGGTTACTCCCGTTTGTCGTCTCCGATGCAAATTCCAACTCTCCACGGACCATATACGTTACCATCTCATGCATATGTTTGCTACCGGTTGGGATTGGACGTTGTTTGGTGCACTTCATCGTCAGTCCTACGTCATCTGAATTTCCTTGTCGAATTTACACCTTCTATAAATTCATAATGCAAACGCCCAGTCGACGTATTGCGTTTACATCCCAATACAATACATGAGACACACGTGACGTCGCTGTTACAGGAATTGCGACAAAATGAGGTAAAATAAAATTGTTGTTAATTTTAACGCCATATTTGGTTATTTACAGTTTTGAAAATATCAGAAAATGCAGTATAAATATAAGTAATAAACCCATGGGCTGTTGCGTTTACTGGGGTGAAACATACATTTGGTCTGGTTAAAGTTTGCAAGGAGTCATTCAGACTCCACGCACTTTAACCAGACCAAATGTATTATATACCCCAGTAAACGCAGCAGCCCATGGTTGTATTACTTAAATAAAACGCCGAAGATATTTGCCGTAGTTACAATCAAAATGAAATATCCTGGACAAGTCATTTCGAAATAATTATGCCACACATATGAGACACGCCATGTGATTTTGTACCTTCGGACATCTGCGTAATTTCATTGAATACGTTTTCAAAATTTACAACATTTTGCATAATAAAGTCATCCGCACTTTGAAAGTTTTTGGCAACTTTTGACACCATTCACGGAAAATATTGTACATTTTGTAAACGTATTTCGTGAAATGGATGTGACTGGGGAATAGGGGAATGGGGTTTATGGGAGTTGAGACCAATCTAATATCTCACCTGGGGGCCGTTTCACTAAACTTCGCACGACTAAAATGTTCGTAAGTGCAAAATTATGTCTGTAAATTTCACATTAACAATCTTTTCTTGTAACAAAGTACTTGGATTTACATTTATTGAGCATAGGCTGCATATGCAGCCTATGCTCAGTAAATGTAAATCTATCAATTGTAATTTCCAGACGATTCTAAATTTTCACATTTTAGCCGTACGAAGTTTAGTGAAACGGGCCCCTGAAGTACATCTTGGTGTAATATAATTTATGGGAGTCTGTTGTCATGGATGTTCTATGTACAATTGGCTACATTGTATACACAGTTTCTACTTCTCATTGTCAGTTCTTTGTCAAATGCCAGAAGATGTGAAACTGGCTGATGGGCATGTACCTTTAAAGCAACCAGTTGCGTCAGAATTCGTCCGATCTCAACCACTTAATATCAAACAAATGTTATTCAGCCGTTGCATCAATATTAAGCTTACTGCCAAGTACCAGTAAGCGTAAATGGATTATTTTCAATTGATGTCTATGAAGATGTCTCATATTTCAGAATAAGTCGTACATGGATCAAATATGTATACATCATGCATGTATATTCACCATGTCCTTATATAACCTGTCCTGTTGAACTTTGATTATTAATAAAATAGCCTTGGGTGTCATGTTTCGCTATTTTATTGGAAATGAATATACAATGATTTATCAACTAACGAGCTTTATATTGGCACTGACTGATAATATAATGTCGCATTGACCTGATACGAATATCCGGGTTACAACGCATTGCAAACTGACGATTGATTGGTCGAACGGCGTCACATGACCGTTATCGAATGACTTCAGTGTAATAACGCAACGTAAGCAAGTCGGTTTTCTTTTCAACGATAACTACGTCATAATTGCCCATTCATAATTGCCCATTCTGTACCTAAAACGTTACCTGATAAATAGAATACCACGCTAGATGATTTTGATATCAAATTCATCAGGCTCGGCTGGAATACGGTAGGGATTCCTCGGCGAGCCTCGGAATTCTTAGCCTTGCCTGATAAATTTAATAATAACATACACTAACCTGGTATTCTCCATAAATGTACAGTAGAACCTCTCTAAACCGGACAGCATGGCGACCCCATTGTGCTTAATATAGATGGGTTTTAATGTAATTTATTTCATTTTCGAGTCTGTACATGATTGCAAACGGCGGGAATTAGTTACATTGGAACCTCTCTGAACCGGACACACTATGGACCTCCCAGGGTGTCCGGTTTAGAGACGTTCCACTGTATATTCATCATCATCTGACTTAGTGTCACGGATGAATGTTTTTTACATTTTCATATATTTTACCGATAAGGAAGTTGACATCTGTTTAGATGTCTCTGTAATATCATTCTAAGCAACTTTCAACATGCATGTATTTTCACAGTATCCACTCAAAGTAACCTGTCCGCTTGAACATTAACTATATAGAAAACATATATTGGAAAATATACATGTATTACCACATGGTATAGTTTATTAAAACAATTGAAGTAGTGCTTACATACATACATGTACCAATTATTGCCCACATTTACCCAATGGCATTATCCGTGCAGAATACACAACAGTATGCATTTTGTATATACACATGTTCAACCATAATAGTACAACCGACTCAAACTTACTATGCAAATGGACCGGGACAAATCATTCTCGTTTGACATGAACTCAATCATTGGCGAATGACGGGAACATACGAAAATGGTTCAATTGTCCATAATTATGTTTGAAAACCAGCAGAAAGTCAGAATAATAACAAGAATCAATGAAAACCAAATATCGCCACTAAAGGTCCAAATATCGTGGAATCGAGGAATTTTATCGTGGAATTTTATATTTTTCTTATTCTCTGGCCAGTTGTGGTAAATTCGTAAGATATTTATATTTGTCAGACTTTCTGCTGAGACATGGTAACCATTTTAATATGAGGTCTACGCGTTATTCTCCTGTTCTATAAACCTGGCCAAAATGTATATTTGCAGGCGGTTGAGGTCAAGGCGAGGCGGCTGGGCTGCGTGTTTATATTCTACGTGATAGTGTTGGTGATCGACTTGATTGTGGGAACGGCGCTGATTGTTTGGAAATGTGGCGTCCAGTAAGTATAGGGTAACCATGGTGATCGACTTGATTGTGGGCACTGCGCTCATTGTCTGACAATGTAGAGTCCAGTAAGTACACGGTAACCATGGTAATCGACCCAATTGTGGGCATGGCGCTCATTGTCTGGGCATGTGGCGTCCAGTAAGTAAATGGTAACCATGGTGATCGACGTCATTGTGGGCACGGCGCTGATTGTCTGGGAATGTGGTGTCCAGTAAGTACGTGGCAACCATGGTGATCGACGTCATTTTGGGCACGGCGCTCATTGTATGGAAATGTGTCGTCCTGTAAGTACATAGTAACCACGGTGATCGATATGATTGTGGGCACGGTGCTCATTGTCTGGAAATTTAGCATCCAATAAGTACACGGTAACCATGGCGATCGACCCGATTGTGGACACGGCGCTCATTGTCTGGCAATGTTGCACCCAGTAAGTACAGGGTAGCCATGGTGATCGACCTGATTGTGGGCACGGCGCTCATTGTCTGGAAATGTGGCTTCCAGTAAGTACATGGTAACCATGGTGATCGACCTGATTGTCGGCACGGTGCTCATTGTCTGGCCATGTGGCGTCCGGTATGTACAATGTATCCATGGCGATCGACGTCATTGTGGGCACGGCGCTCATTGTTTGGAAATGTGGCGTCCAGTAAGTGCATGGTAACCATGGTGATCGATCTGATAGTGCGCGGCGCTCATTGTCTGGAAATCTGGCGTTCTGTAATTACATGGTAACCATGGTGATCCACGCCATTGTGTGCATGGCGCTCATTGTCTGGAAATGTGGCGTCCAGTAAGTACATGGTAACCATAGTTATCAACGCCATTGTGTGCACGGCGCTCATTGTCTAGAAATGTGGCGTCCAGTAAGTACATGTTAACCATGGTGATCGACGTCATTGTGTGCACGGCGCTCATTGTCTGGAAATGTGGCGTCGAGTAAATACATTGCAACCATAGTGATCGACCTGATTGTGGGCACGGCGTTTATTGTCTTGCAATGCGGCCTAGTGTAACCATGGTGATCGACGTCATTGTGTGCACGGCGCCAATTGTCTGGAAATGTGGCGTCCAGTAAGTACATGGTAACCATAGTTATCAACGCCATTGTGTGCACGGCGCTCATTGTCTAGAAATGTGGCGTCCAGTAAGTACATGTTAACCATGGTGATCGAAGTCATTGTGTGCACGGCGCTCATTGTCTGGAAATGTGGCGTCGAGTAAGTACATTGCAACCATAGTGATCGACCTGATTGTGGGCACGGCGTTTATTGTCTTGCAATGCGGCCTAGGGTAACCATGGTGATCGACGTCATTCTGTGCACGGCGCCCATTGTCTGGAAATGTGGCGTCCAGTAAGTACATGTTAACCATGGTGATCGACGCCATTGAGTGCACGGCGCTCATTGTCTGGCAATGTTGCACCCAGTAAGTACAGGGTAGCCATGGTGATCGACCTGATTGTGGGCACGGCGCTCATTGTCTGGAAATGTGGCTTCCAGTAAGTACATGGTAACCATGGTGATCGACCTGATTGTCGGCACGGTGCTCATTGTCTGGCCATGTGGCGTCCGGTATGTACCATGTATCCATGCGAACGACGTCCATTGTGGGCCACGGCGCTTCATATGTCTGGAAATGTGGCGTCCAGTAAGTCATGTAAACAAACCATGGTGATCGATCTAAGTGCGCGGGCGCTCCATTGTCTGGAAATCTGGCGTTTCTGTAATTACATGGTAACCATGAAGTGATCCACGCCATTTTGTGCATGGCGCTCATTGTCTGGAAATGTGGCGTCCAGCAAAGTACATGTTTTAACCAAGTGATCGACGTCCATTGTCCTGCAGGCACTCATTGTCTGGAAATGTGGCGTCGAATAAGTACATGTAACCATTGGTGATCGACCTAGATTGTGGGCACGGCGTTTATTGTCTTTCTATGCTGCCTAGGAGAACCATGGGTGAACGACGTCATTGTGTGCAGGCGCCAATTTCTGGAATGTGGCGTCCAGTAAGTACATGGTAACCATAGTTATCAACGCCATAGTGTGCACGCGCTCATTGTCTAGAAATGTGGCGTCCAGTAAGTACATGTTAACCATGGTGAATCGACGTCATTGTGTCACGGCGCTCATATGTCTGGAAATGAGGCGTCGAGTAAATACATTGCAACCATAGGAACGACCTTTATTGTGGGCACGCGTTTATTGTCTTGCCATCGGCCTATGTAATCCATGGTGATACGACGTACCAGTGTGTGCACGGCGCCAATTGTCCTGGAAAGAGGCGTCCAGTAGAAATTACATGGT